>JANAVB010038613.1:622618-835717 GCA_029216955.1 Iris pallida
AAAAAAAAAAAAAAAAAAAAAAAAAAAAAAAAAAAAAAAACATATATATATACTCTATGTATGAAATAAATACATAGAAAATTTATATAAAATATCCTAAAATTATTTATAAATAAAATTAAATATTTTACCTTATTTTATTAAATATTTAAAAACTTTAAAAATCTCATTGTATATACATATATTTATCTAAAAAATATAATTGTTTTAATCATCAAGGTAATTATATTAAAAGTTTTATAACAAAAACTTGTTGAACATATATATATATATATATATATATATATATATATATATTATATATATTATATATATATTATAATATCAACAAAATACCTATTTAACTAATAATTTAAAAACTAAATTAATAATTTAAATATAATAAAATAAAAATATATAAGACTATATTAGCCCTATTAAGGAAAGTGTGGGACATCGCCCCCCAAGCGGATCCCTATCTCAGGCAGTCTGCTCTTTCTCTCTTACTGCGGCCTCCCACCCCCTCCCTCAAAGCTTTCTGATGCCTGTGGTTCCACCCCCCCACCCGCTCTCTACCGGGACGATCTCATCGCTCTCATCCCCAACTTCGCCGCTGCCCCATAGCCGCCGCTGCCTCCCCCCATCCTTCTTTCCCCCACGCGGCCGTACCCTGTCTGGGCTGGGGCCCACCAACTTTGTCGCCTACTCTGAGGCTGTCCTTTCGCCGACAAGCTGTGCCCTGACATGGCATCCAAACCGGGCCTCCCTATCCCGGACATCCCCCTTCCCGACGTTGTGTATCCGCCGGCATCTGCCATGCCTACGGTACCCTTCTCCGACCAGGAGCTAACCTTCCTGGCATCCTTCTTTCCCTACTCCTTAGTCCTCAAGTTCTCCACCAACTGCCCTAAAAATCTTCCGTATCCAGGAGGTCATCGCCAGTTGGCGGCTTTCGGCTGACTTCAGGGTGGCACCACTCGACCCGAAGAATATTCTTCTACACATCTCATCCGAACAAGACCACAGGTATGTGTGGTCCGAAGGCACCAGTAGAGTGGATTTCCATCAGATGAACATAATCAAGTGGTCAACCAACTTCAACATTAAGGAAGACTCCACGACGGTAGCCGCCTGGGTGACCCTTCCCAATCTTTCACTTATTTGCTTCGTACCAGCAGCTCTTAAACGTATAGCCAACTCTTTTGGGTCGTACGTGGCCACTGCGGCAGAAACCAGCAACCTGACCAAAGTCCACTACGCCAAGGTTTGTGTGGAACTCGACCTCACCTCCGAACCACCCAACCATATCCTCCTCGAACTCGGCAACCAGACTCACACCCAGCAAATCGTCTACGACAACCACATAATATTCTGCTCCCACTGCCATCTGCGTGGCCACCTCTCAAAGCATTGCTTCCGCCTACACCCTGTGCTTAAGAAGAAGCATATGCAGATAGACCACACAAATGGGGACAAGCAGCATGTTGTATCCCAACCCCCACTGCTCCCACTCCTGAACTCCCTCACCAGGTTCAACTATAGCGAAAGCAAAGGCACATCTGGCAATAGCACCTACCAGGACAAGGCGGTTACCACCCCCCACCCACCAAATCTTCTTCTTTCCAATCAGTTTAACACCATTGAATTAGTAGCAAGCGACAACGACCAGAAGTGTCCTACTGACTTGGTCTTGATCCCCAGACTGGCCACCGTGGACTCCAATAAATCCCTATCGAAGGTCGCAGCGGAGGATCTCCTAGTACTTTCTAGCACCCCGGACCCTAATGGGGCCGCCATCAGAGAAGCCCTCGCTATTCTTGGGCCTGAGCAAGCACGTAAGTACTTCGGGTCCTTGCTGCAGGCTTCCCGCTCCAGCTGGAAGGTGACCGGATGGGCATCTCCGACAACACCATCATCATCCCTCCAGAGGAACCCGACCTCGACTCCGCTGGTGAATTAATTCAACAACACGAAGACTCCCTCCTTATCCCGCCGGAACACAACCTCGACTCCGCCGGAGAATCTGTAGAACACCAAAAAGATACCCTCCACAATCAGCAGGAGGACTCCATCGTCAGTATATCCACCTCGTCGGATGGAGAGGCTACCACCACTACCAGGAAATCGGATAAAAAGAGGCCCACTAAATCTACGACCATGCACAGCAGGTCCGCAACCAAACGGTCCAACCAACCCCCCCAAGCCTAATTAATGCTGAATATTCTCTCCTAGAATGTCCACAGTCTGGCGAACAAACCTATGATGAGGATAATCACCAGCCTTAAGAAGACTCACAAGATCAATATCTTGATCATCCTTGAACCCAAAATTCCCTACAAAAAACTCAAATCTATTCAACTACAGTTAGGCTTTCAGTCAGCCATTGCTGGAAGACACGACATTTGGATCCTCTACTATAAGGACGTCAGGATCAGAGTCATCCAAGCCCTCTCCTGCTGGATGGAGCACCCTATGATCCCCAAGCGTGCCATCCTTTCCGCCGTCCATGGTAGCTGCGACATCGCTGATCGCAAGTACCTCTGGAATGACCTCATAAATATCCACCATCACCACCATAACCTCCCATGGCTCTGCATAGGGGACTTCAATGCTATCTCCTGCAGAGAAGAAAAAACAGGCGGCCGCCCCCCCACCACTGCGTCCATGCATGATTTCAACAACTTTATCTTCAACTCCCACCTCTCCCCTCTTTCGTACACCGGCAACGCCTTCACTTGGTACAACATGTAGGGAGGTGAACGACGTCAATACTCCTGCCTCGACAGAGCCCTCACGAATGCCCACTGGCTCGATATGGGGACGACTTCCAAGTTTTTCCACCTCAACGCCACCAAATCCGACCACGCCCCCCTACTTCTTGGCATCACTAGCACATCCGGCCAGTCCCCCAAGAGTTTTCGATTCTTCGACCTCTGGAGCAAGCACCCACAATTCTTAAGCGTTGTTAAGGAAGCATGGGACAGAGCAGACAACCCTGAGCCTCTCTTCCAGATTGCCAACAAGCTCAAGGTTATGAGGAAATCACTCGCGACCTGGAGCAAGCAAGCCTATGGGGATATTTTTCAAGCCATCCGCGAAGCTGAGGATGATGTAACTCGGGCTGAAATCAGTCACATGATCGACGGTACGCCTGCCACCAGGAATACCCTCAACCTTACCAAAGCTACCCTCAAATTCAGACTGAAAGTTAAGACCGACTTGTGGAAGCAGAAGACGAGGCTCAGATAGGATAGTGAGGGAGAAAAACTCAAACTTCTTCCACGCCTATGTCAGTGGTCGCAGACAGAGACTCACTATCCACCAAATTTCTGACAATAACGGAACCATCACCAGCGATCCCAAGGGTATCCAAGCGGCAGCTACGGAGTTCTATTCCAGGCTTTTCTCCAAGGAAGTGGTCCTTCGCGACAACTTATTCCTGGAAGAGATTCCCCACCTTATTAGCGATGCTGACAACACCCAGTTAGAACAACCTCCCTTCGAACAAAAGGTTAAAGATGCCGTTTGGGCCCTCGACAAACACAGTGCGCCCGGTCCAGACAAATTTTTGGGGGTTTTCTTTCGCACATGCTAGGACATCATCAAGGAGGACATCTGCAGTGCGGTCTCTGCTTTCCTCAAGGGCTCTACTTACCCCAGAGCCATCTCGAGCACCAATCTGATCCTCTTTCCGAAGAAAGACAACCTGGAGACATTTCATGATTTTTGACCCATCAGCCTTTGTACCTTCACTAATAAGATCATATCTAAGATCATCGCCTCCCGCATGGCCAACCTTTTACCCAAGATCATCTCTCAGGAGCAGAACGGCTTCATCCAGGGAAGGAACATCCAAGATAACATCATGTTGGCCCAGGAGTTAATAACTTGCATGAAGTTCCCAGCAAGAGGGGGCAACATAGCCATCAAATTGGACATGAAGAAAGCGTACGACAGACTGGATTGACAATTCATGATCTGGTTCTTCAGGGCCTTCGGGTTCTCCGAAACCTGGACCAACATCGTGTGGAGATCGATCAGCAACTTGTGGTTCTCCACGATTATCAACGGCCAGCCGGATTGCTTATTCAAATCTACTCGCAGAGTTAGGCAAGGAGATCCCCTATCTTCCAACATCTTCATCATTACGACGGATGCTTTGAGCAAAAAACTTAATAAGATGGTCAGCACCCCTAACTTCCAGTACTATCATACCCTCAGCGGTTGCCCGATCATCACTAACCTTGCTTTCACTGACGATATCCCCATCTTCTCATCCGGGGACGTCAGGTCAGTGGAAGTTGTTCATAACACACTTCAGAGATACGCTAGATGCTCGGGTCAGAAGGTCAACCCAAAAAAACTGTCATCTACACCTATCACAAAATCGAGACAGAGCACGCGACTAGCCTATCCAACACATCCTCCTTCTCCATCAAGCATCCCCCTTTTCACTACCTTTGTTGCCCCCTCGTGTACGGTAAATCCAACGTCGGCATTTTCGAGAACCTGATCAAACGTATAAGGATAAAACTTGAAGGTTGGCATAACGCCACCCTATCCCCCGAAGGCAAGATCATCCTTATCAATCACGTCCTCACGTCCATTCCCATCTATACCCTGGCTGCTTGCTCTCCACCCAAGATTGTGCTTTTTTCGATCGAGCGCATCTTTAGCAACTTCTTCTGGGGACACAGTGGCGGCAAACACAAACATCATTGGGCTAGTTGGGATACTATGGCTCGTCCTACTGGGGAGGGGGCCTGGGATTCTCCAAACTATCCTATATCGTTAACGCCTTCTCGATAAAACTTTGGTGGATGTTTCGCACAACCCAGAACTTATGGACCAGATTCATGAAAGCCAGATACTTCAAGCACATCCATCCAACAATGGCCATCTCGAACAGCAGATCCTCTAATTCTTGGCGACACATTCTCATCGGTCGGTCTCTGGCCGAGCCAGTAATTCGCCTTCAGGTAGGCAACGGTGATTCCTCGTCTTTTTTGGAACGTTGGGTCGATAACACATTGCTTCCCAACATCTCCGCTGTCCCTAAAATCATCACTATTATGGACATGTGGGACCCTACAGATAATAACTGGAACTGGAACCAGGTCCAGGCCTGGACAGGACCAGAAGCAGTCGACAGCATCCGTCGTAGCGGGGTGACGATTGGTCCGAACGTGGATAAGCTCCTATAGATGCCTGCAGCATCTGGATCATTCTCTGTCCGATTGGCCAGAAGGGTGATCGTAGGTACGGCCACGCCACCTTCAGCAGTCGCAGCCTTCTGGCAGACTTGCATCCCAAAGAAGTGGTCCTTCCTAATGTGGAGAGCCCTGTGCAAAATCCCACCCACGGACGACAATCTTACTACTATCTGATTCAGCCTTGCGTCAGCATGCACATGCTACTCCGAGTGTCAATCGGAAATCATGCACCACATTATTTGTCAGGAGGATCTTCCTGTTAAGGTTTGGAGAGCTGTTTCCTACCGCTGCAGAATGCTTATTGGGAGCAACAACTTTACCGATCTAGTTGAGGGCTGGGCTTCCGCGTCCTACGGCCATCAGATCGTTGCGGCTGCAGCGACATAGGTGATCTGGAAAAATTGTAACAAGGCTAGATATGAAGGTCACCAATACTCTACAGACTAGCTGATTTGGGAGAGCATCCGGCAGTGCCGCAAGCGAAGCTCTCTCTGTTTGCACGGCCAGACATCTCTCTGGTACTCCCTCCAATCCTCGGCTTAGCCGTTTTGTTTTTCGCTTTCCCTTTTTTTGTGAGTTTACGTTTATAGGCTTCTTCGTTTTGCGCCTTCTGGTATACTTGTAAAGGGTTCGGCTTTTTGAGCCTTATTGAATAAAACGGGCAGTTTCTTAAATATATATATATATACATAATTTTTTTTATATATACATATATAAAAAAATATATGTATATGTATATATATATATATATATATATATATATATATATATATATATAAATATATATATATATATATATGAGGCTCAGGCCTATCTCAAACAACGTATCCAGATTGAGGAAGCCTACTGGAAACAGAAGGCTCGGCTTAAATGGGACTTGCAAGGGGATCGGAACACTGGATATTTCCATTCTTGTGTTTCTAATAAGCGTCGTCGTTTGCATATACATCAACTCCGAGCTGAAGATGGGACAATTGCTAAAGATCTTGAGGGCATACAACAGATAGCTAACTCTCATTATAAAAAAATGTTCTTTCCTGAGCCGGTCACCGCGGATGAAGATTTCATGTCTGTATTACCTAAGCTACTCAGTGATGATGAGAGTGCTGCCCTGACCAATAAGCCTAATATGGAGGAGGTATACAATACCGTTAAATCGATTGATCGTCATAGTGCTCCTGGGCCAGATGGGTACACTGGGCTTTTCTTCATCAAGTGTTGGCACATTATCAAAGATGATGTTTTAGCTGCGATCCATATGTTCTTCGATGGGTTCTCATTACCGAAGGTGATTACCTGCACTCTCCTTATTTTAATTCCCAAGAACAAAACCCTTCTTCCATATCCGACTACCGACCGATTAGCCTTTGTAATTTTGTCAACAAAATCTTCTCCAAACTCCTTGCTAACCGGCTCTCCCCTATGATGACTCGGCTCATTTCGCCGAAGCAAAGTGGCTTTATTAAGGGTCGGGAAATAGTGGACAACATCATCTTGGCGTAGGAGATGTTTAGCATGTTGGGACATGATAATTGGGGACGAAATGCGGCCATTAAACTTGATATGAGCAAAGCTTACGATAGGGGGAATTGGCGATTCCTCCTATCTACTCTTCGCAGGCTTGGTTTCAAAGAAACATGGGTTAATATGGTACTTCACCTTATGAACAATGTGTGGTTTTCTACATTAATCAATGGCAGCATGTCTGGATATTTCCAAAATTTCCGCGGCTTGCGCCAAGGAGATCCACTCTCACCCATGTTGTTTGTGCTAGCTACGGAGTCATTGAGTCGGAACCTACAGAATTTGGCATCTATTCCAGGCTTCACTCCCTATTACTCTTTCAGTGGCTGCCCGAGAGTATCTCATCTCGCTTACGCAGATGACATCATTATTTTTTCTGGAGGTGATAGGCGCTCTATTCATCTTCTGACATCTGTTCTTCAGCGCTACGAACGTGTCTCAGGGCAGCTTGTCAATACATCCAAATCTGCTATATGTGTCACTCAGGACTTTCCAGTGGACAGGGCCAACTCGCTTAGTTTGCTGACTGGCTATCAGATCAAGTCTCCTCCGATTACTTATCTTGGATGTCCTCTCATGACAGGCAGACAGAACTCGGCAATGTTCGAAGATCTCAAAGATAAGGTTCATAGGCGCCTTGAGGGATGGCATAACAAGACACTGTCTCCAGGGGGTAAGCTCATCCTCATTAAGTCTGTGTTAACTTCTATTCCTATATTTTGTCTTGGCGCAAGTAATCCCTTTATGAGCGTCCTTACTCAAATCGAAGCCATGTTTAGCGAATTCCTATGGGGTTCGAAGGATGGCAATCGCAAACATGCTTGGATTGGATGGAACCACATTGCTAGACCTCATGAAGAGGGGGGACTTGGGGTCAGACGACTTAAGGATGTTTTTGACGCTATCACTGTCAAGCTCTGGTGGAAATTGAGAACGCAAGATCTCCTGTGGACTCGGTTTATGAAGATGAAATATTTTCCTCGGTGCCACCCTTCTCAAGCTTTAGCTCAATCCAATTCATCTCACATATGGCGTCGTATCCTTGCGGGAAGGGATTTTGATGAAAGATTCCAATTGATAGAGGAGGATGGTTTTGGACTGCGTTTGCTCCCCGAATCTCGCTTCTCAGTCTCGTCTGCATGGAAGGCTATCCGTCCTACATTCCCTATCGACATTCGGTTCAAGAACATATGGAGCTCCTGTATTCCATCGAAATGGTCAGTTCTGCTATGGCGCATTCTTCTTGATCGGCTGCCAACGGATGACAATGTTCAAAGGCTAGGCTTCCACCTTGCTTCGAGTTGCCATTGTTGCTCTAATCCCATGTCCGAGTCTACCAATCATATTTTCTTTGAAGGAGAGCTGGCTTGCCATGCATGGTCTTCATCTCAAGCTCTGATGCGGATTCGTGGTCGGGCTTCTAGTCTGGACGGTTGTTTTCTTCTTTGGTGGCGTAGAAACAATCTTCACTATAAGCAAATCATAGTCGGAGCGATTTGCTGGGTTTTATGGAAAAACCGCAACAAATGGAGATATGAGCAATACAAATATAATGGGAGACAGGTCTACCAAGAGATTCAGAGACAAATAGCCAAAGCCACTGTTGCATGCTCGTACGGGAAGAATTACTAAATTTTTGTAAAAGGTTGATGACTGCTTTTGTACTCTGCCCCTCTTGATTAATAAATTTTCAGTTTTGAAAATATATATATATATATATATATATATATATATATATATATATATATATATATATATATATATATATATATATATATATATATATATATAAATTATATATATATTTATATATATATATATATATATATATATAAATATATATATATATATATATTTTATTTTTTCTATATATATATATAATATAAAAAAAATATATGTAAATATATATATATATATATATATATATATATATATATATATATATATATATATATATATATATATAGGGAAGGGGAAGGTAAGATATATATATATATATATATATATATATATATATATATATATATTTTATATATAAGAATGTGTGTGTGTGTGTGTACAAGGCAATGTGTGGCTATGGGCTGCATTCATATAGAGAAATGAGGGACAGGGGGGTTAAGAGTTATGTGTTAGTGAAACAGTCTAGTGTGTCAAGTGAAGGGGTATCAAAATGTAGATGTGTGTGAGAGTGGTGTTAACAAAGAGGTTAAGGGTTATGTGTTAGTGAGATACAATTATGGGTTAACTGTACAACCCAAACACCAACAACCCACTCATATAAAACTAGAACCAACTCACCATGTCTAACTCCCAACTCAATCTCTACTGGGAATGCAAAACCTACACTCAGCTCAAGAAAGCAACTCCCAACTCACATGTAATTGAACCTAAACTTACACATATAGATATGACATAGATACATATATATAAAGACACACACACACACACACACACACACGCATATATATATATATATATATATATATATATATATATATATATATATATATATATATATATATAAAATATATATATATATATATATATTAATGAAAGAAGGCATTTTATTGAAAAGCTAAAGGGGGCTCACGAAGAGCAATACAGACATGTACAGAGCCAAAATACACAAAAGGGCCCTGTTAAGCAAGGTAAGAAATTTAAAAGGTTGAAATTCTAAATTTTGAAATTTTAAAATTTCGGAAAGACCAAATTTTGAAATTTCAAAACATTTCGACGAAATTTCAAAAGATTTCGAAATTACGAAAACCGAAATTTCAAATCTTTTCAAAATTTTGAAAATCGAAATGACAAAAAACATTGACCACTGACGCTAGGCTCGAGGGGTGACGGTTACGCTACCCGGGGGGTGGGGGAACTCTGCCCGCCGGGGTGGGGAACTATGCCCGAGGGAGGGGGGCGCATGGCTCGAGGGAGCCTCAGGCCCCCTAGCGCATAGCCCGAAGACGGGGGGCTCCGACGGGGGAGGCCGAGAGGGGGACGGTGGACGGGGGCTCCGGCGAGGGAGGCTAAGGCGAACCGGAGAGGAAGCACGGGAGACGGATGAGACAAAGCACCAGCGGCAGGCGGGAGGGGGGGCCGGGCGAGCCGTCGAACGAGGGAAGTGGAGGGAGGGCGCCATGACCGTCGGGGGGAGGGAGCTTGAGGCTCGACCTCCGAGCCTACCACCGACGAGAAGGATGAGCCTCCTGGAAGCGCCGAAGGGAGCGCCGGACGCCAAAGCTGGGTGGGAGGCGGCGCGGTGAGGGGACAGCGGGGGGAGCACCGACGACGGAGGGGGAGAAACCCCCGGGGCTCCCGAGGCGGCTGCTGGGAAGAGAGGGAGGGGGGCCACTCCTGGGCCGCAGGGGACCGGGGCCGGGGCCGGGGGGCTCGAAGTGGACGCTGCCGAGGGGGCTGGGGGCCACTTCAGAGAGAGGAAAGCGGACGCTGCCGAGGAGGGGACGGCGCAGCGAAAGGAGCGGCGGGAGAAAGGGGCACCGAGGCAGAGGGAAGCTGGCCTTGCTGAGCAATACTCGTCCCCGGATGGGGGCCAAAGAGGGAAGGGTCCGGAGTGGCTCCAGGGGGAGCAGCCGACGGAGGAAAATCAGACCGTCTGCGCCTAGCCCTGGGTACCGAGAATGCCGAAGACGATGCCGAGGGGGTGGGGGTAGAGGAGAGAGGTGAGGATTCCGTACGGCGAGAAGAAGCCGGCGAGGGATGGGCAGACCCCCCACAAAGGAGGGTGGGGTGGCCAGACGGATCCCGGCCATCCGACTGAGCGGGTGGATGGGGACGAGAAGGGGCCTCCGAGGAGGAGGTAGCCTGGGGGTGCGGCCGGGCCGACCGGCCAGGCAATCCAACCGACCACGAAAAGGTGGGGGGGAGGGGCGGCGATCAGAGGAGCCCCCTCCGGAGGGGATTTTGAGTCCCCTCATCTTCCTCATTTTCCTTTGTATATATATATATATAAATTTATATATATATAAATATATATATATATATACATACATATATATCAATATATAGAATCAACTAAAACACACAAACCTAAAGACTACTAAAGAACAACTAAATGTCAACAAACTTATATACATTACATGCATTAATTAACCCTAATTCAGGACAACCAAACCCAGAGTCAAGTATCAGCCAAAACATAACCCGATCGACCTAGGATCAAACCAATTCGAATCCAAATACCAAACAAAACCTAGAAATAAGAAGGGGGATAAGTGTCAACATGATGTCATCAATGGGGGTGTCTCGTGTCCAGGCAGTATCCAATTTTTGTCCAAACACGTGTCAAAACTGTGTATTAGAGAACAGTGAATACACTGTCTCGTGCTGGTGTGTCGATCCATCTAGGACACGACACACAACACCATGTGTCTCGTGCTCGTGTAAAAAGGTAGGTGAGGGGTACGGATAGGTATCTAACACCCTGAATTGAGTCCTAGAGTCGTCGTGTCCAAGATACAAACGCATATCAGGAGCACTGGTTCGCGCGTGTGTGTGTATAGTCGAACCAATGCAGATACTAGAATGTGTCCGACACGACACCACATGCGCTAAAACTTAGGGGACACGATGTCAGTCGTATCCCCGACCTCCGTGTCAAATATCAAGTGTCCACGTGTCCTGTGTAGTATGCACAAAGTATGGGGTAGTAAGGCACGTGTCCTAGCTGCGTGTGAGCATCCCGTATCTATTTTTAGATACAAAAATTGTGTCAATTCGTGCTTAGTCACAGAGTAATGTAATACACACATATAGATCTACAAATTAGTAAAATTAGTTTTAGAAAAGAGTAACATTTATTCCTAAGGGACATTTCACCAAACACTTTACACTACACTCTGATATACCTCCGATACGCGCATCAAATGGATTCAGTTTCTCACCAAACTTGATCTACAGCTAGGGGGACCCTAAAGGAATGTATCTATGGAAAGAAATTAGGAAACAAATGAGTTTAGAGGCCATTACCTATTGAGAGTTGAATCTTAATTTAAATGCATTAGAGAGCCAAATCCCTCCACTTCCAATGGTCAATAAGCTCAAAATCTTTGCTAGCTACCCACCAATGACCTCTTATATATTAGAGGAGTGTGTTGCAAAAGATTAGGCTCAATTTGGAGTTGATTTGGATAAATGGGGAGAATTTGGGGAAGAACTCAATTTAGGGTTTAAGGAGGCAATAAAAAGAGGCAAGATTCATCAATGTGTTAGTCTTTATGGGGGGAGTCTATGGCCAGCCAAAGGGGTCTTGGCTAGGGTTTGGGAATATTTTTAAGTCATGGGTGTGCTTCTACAAGTTCAATTCAAGCCCTCTTAGGAAAGGCCTAAGTAAACTAGGGTTTCAAGCTAAATATCTCCTTAAACATAATATCTAGATATTCCTAACCTTGTCATCTAGTTAGAACCTTCTAATGAAATATCTAGGCTCATGACTAACATCAAGATTTGGGTAATTCTACGTGAATGCTTAATATGATAATTAGCACATCACCAATTGATCAAAATCCTAATTAATTCAAAAGTCATAAAATGACCAAAATACCTCTAGCCTAAAAAGTGGTAATTAGTCAATTTAATCACATGGTTAGGTCTCCATGGTCAAGGTTAGTCTCTAGGTTAAATAACTCTACGGTTACACTAGTAAGAATGCCAAAGTCACAATACACTAAATTAAATAGTATTAAAAATTACCATAAATTATTAACATGATTTAAACCCTATTATTAAATGATAAATTTTACAAAAGTTCAAAATTATCCTTATTTTAAAAATGTGGGGGTTAAATAGTCCATAATCTCTCTACAACAATCACAACTATTCCGGGATTCAATTCCGGAAGAAGTGAAGCACTAGGAAAGATTCGCCTGAAAGTTCAAATCAGCAATCTCTGCACAAAGGTCACCTTTTATGTGATTGACAATCAAGGCTCTTACAATGCTTATTTAGGAAGACCATGGTTGCATGAACACAACATTGTGCCATCCACTCTCCACCAATGCTTCAAATATGTTGATGACAATGGAGACGTCCGAAAGGAAGTTGCCGATATTAATCCCTTTCGAGGCGTCAAAGCATATTTCACTGACTCAAGGATGTACAAAGAAGAGTTCATGAAAGTCATATTGGTCATGGACACTTTAGAAGATTAGAAGTACAATACAGATGATGTCTTTGTGATTTCGGTCAAAGGACGTAATTCTCATCCTTCATCTTCTCAAACTCTGACCATCCATCTCTCTTCTTCCATCAAACATCCTCTTATTGAGAAGGCAGAGCATAGGGAGCTCACCTCTTCGGAGCCACTTGTTATTGACCTTCGTCGTAATAAGCCTTCTTCTTCTCCTTATCCTTCTCCTTCTCTGGTTATCAATCTTAGCAAGCCATCGGCTAAGATCAAGAGCCCTGTTGTAAATGTGACATAATTATCAATGAAGTAGCATCTCCTTTGCAGTATACTAATGTCAACTACCATGTAGAAGCATAGAAAAGAGTAAAGAAAGGTCTATGTGGCCAAGGATTTCCATGCGGCTCAGAGAGCCCATGCGGCTCAGGGGTCCATATGGCTCACGCGTCTATGCGGCTCGGATAGACCCAAAGCCACGTGGCCTTCAACAGCTTCCCTCTTCGTCTTTGGCTGCATTTAATGTCCTGACGGATGATAGCTCTGACATATGACAGCTCTGACATAAAGGCACAATAATGACTGACATAAAGGCGTGTTTCTAGGGAAGAGGTGAAAATCTTTTCACAGTTGGTTGAATCCACCGAGTCCCGAGGCATGCGGCTGCTATATTTATGCGGTCGCCCCTTTCATGCGGCCACCTATCTTTATGCGGCTGTATCGTTTATGCAGCCGCCCGTCAGTATGTGGCCGCCCCCTTGATGCGGCCACCCATCTTCATGCGGTTGCATCCTTTATACGGCTGCCCATCTTCATGCGGCTGTTCATTCCCATGCGGCTGTCCATCTTCATGCGGCCGTTCATCCTCATGTGGCCCACTCATATGCGGCTCTGCCAAGATGACCCAATGAAGGACACGTGGTGCTTGTCACGACGATTGAGATACGTGGCAGTCTTATCTTCCTGGAATTATGGGTGCTAACAAAACAAAATCAGATTTGTTGCAATCACCATAATTACCCAGATCAAGTCAAATCGAGCAAATTAGACACGTGGCAAGCCATTACAAGTTGCGAATATTCAGGGCAATCAACATTTATTTCCTACAGAGATTTGATGCAATCTACATTAATTACCTAGATTTGCTATAATCAGAATGAAGGGCCCAGATTAACTGGTCCTTAACCACCGACATATCAAGGAGGCAATCATTGCAAACCCTAATGATGGCATCCCACTCCTATAAATAGCAAGGTGCCATTCCCTTGGAAAGAGGACCCTTTTTTTCCTGGAGAAGAGCACCAGGGCACTTGGAGAGACAAAAACAAGCACAGAGAGAGTAAGGAGGGCATTTCTTCAACGCCAAGAAGATCTTCTCCGGAGCCAAGGCTGCATCCGATCGTCCAAGGAGTAAGGAAGAGATGCCGTCGCTTTTCCGAGCTTCTACCGTCACCCCCCAGAATCTAAAATAAACAATTGCACTTATATTGCTGTACCTATGTTTTCGTCCCTAGGCTTTCTTTGTACAAGCGAGTTTCTATTGTGAAGTAAAAGTCCAGTCCTCCGATAATTGTTCTGTTCTTTTATATTTCATGGAAAACATGATGGCGACTCTGCTGGAGATAAACTTCTCTACGGCTGAGGAGTTGGTAACGCAATCGGATGCAGCCAAACTTGGCACTATACAACAGAAGATGCTCGTCCGCTTCGACCAACAGGCGTTCGAAGAAATGCTCTCCGAAGGAAGCACTGGCCCGATCCAGAAACGAACCTGCACAAAGAAGGCTCGCAGGAAGTGGAGGCCAAAGTCATTTGCTCCTCCCCAAGCTCTGGACGGAGTACTCTCTGCTGCCCAAGACGGTGAAGGCAACTCTCATGCGGCTCCACTTTAAGCCATAAAGGACTCTGCTGTCCCCTAGACCGGCAGAGGAAAGCACTACGATACTGGACTTGCAAGGGCAAAGAGTGATTATATGTGCTCCTGGAAGAAGCCGAACAAAGGCACTAGCCGCAAAACGAAGACTCATGCGGCCAAGATTGCCAGTCACATGAATGATATCCATGCGTCCAAAATTGCCATCCAAATACATAACACTCATACGGCCAGGATTTCCAGCCGCATGGAGAAGACCTATGCGGCTAAGACTTCTAGCCGCATGAAGACTATTGATTCCAGCCGCATGCCGCCTGCTCAACGCGGCTCAGTCTTCGATCGCCTCTCATATGGTCCTGATCTCTCGTGCTCCCGAGAAGACACGTCTGACTCTCTCTAGCACCACTTTGACTCTTCCTACTATATGCCTTCAGGCGCCCGAGTGAAGAATTCAAGGGCAGCACGAGCCCGACGAGCTCAGTCGGCTGTCCCAACCTCTGACTATCCGTACGCTCTACATACTGTTATGCGGGCCTCTGATGGGAAGTTGTACAAAACCACTCGAGTCCAGACCCGGCAGCAAACGGACAGAGAGGTTCCCAAAACTCTCCCAAAATCCAGGAAGCAAACATGGTCGTTTCGGACCCATCTGACTTGCGTGAGGCTATCCTCCACAAGCGCAAGAAAAGAGAGGAGGCCCCGGTATTGAAAGAGTCCTCCCACGGACGTCACTGCACCAAAATTATTGTCAACTACTGTTGTAACAATGCGACGATACGAGAAGACCGGCAGTCCGTCTTTCAAAGAATACAACAGCCGAGCTCAGAGGATGAGACGCCACCCGTCGTCTCTTGTAACTCCACTCAGAAAATCCCAGTCGAAGGGAGAGGGAAGAAGATAAACGTTTCCAGCCCAAAGATCTCAACCACTGTGACTAAGAAACTGTCGTCTAAACGGTTATCCACCATCGAAGTTTTCTAAGGTAGTCGTTCAAAGACGAAATCTACTACAGTAGGAGATTCATCATCCACACCACTGGGGGTTACTGAAACTGGGGGTAGCCCTCCTCAGAGCATCCACAATAATCCGATGTTCCAAGGAGATGAGCCCGGAGAAACAACTCTCCCATCAGAAACAGCAGGTGTCGACGTCCCCGAGGACATCCACGACTCTCAAGATGAAGCAAACTCTGAAGCTAGGGGTACTATCCCTTCTGAGTCTGAACCAGAGGAGAACATTCCCATATACCCCGATGACTTCTTGGTACAGGGGTCTGATTCGGAGGGCACGTCCTCCACCGTTTCTTCCATCTCTTCTCATGTAAGGACAATATTCATGACGGACAACAATCAAGGCAGTTCCAGTGATCGCCAACGCATCGACACTCTGGAGGCCATACTGCACGCCTTGGTTAAGTCTGTAGACGAGATCAAAGCGGCCCTTCCAACTCTGCAAGGAGGGACGCCTGGCCAAACAAGTGCGGGTCCCGCGGTCAATGCGGACTCAAATTTAGCGGCACCAAACTCGGGTAATAATCCTCCTGAAACGTCGGCTCCCACCGCTGCGAATGATGCCAGAGAAGCAAGAAGATAGGTCCAGGAGCTCCGAGCCATGTTTCACGCTCGAGAGAACTCCCAAGACCTCAGAATACGGCATCCATATCCTGCTGCATAGAGGGATATCCCCTTCCCACCAAGATATAAGCCGTTCAACATTAATCCTTATGATGGCAAGACCTCCGCAAGTCGGTACATCACTTACTTCGAGGTCACCACCTACCATCTGCCCCATGACGATGCCATCCTTACACGATTATTCATTGGGGCATTGGAGGGGGTCGCCTTCGACTGGTACCGTAACCTGCCAGACAACTGCATCCACTCCTTCGCCAGCTTCAAGCGCATGTTCTTAGAGAGATTTAACGAAGTAGGACAGGACATCACAATGTCCACCCTCATGGAAGTCATCCAAGGGGAGAAGGAGCTGACAAGAAACTATATTGAGTAGTTTCGCCAAACCGTAATGAAATTGCCGTCTGGTAACCCAGATTCCTCCTTGATTGAAATTTGCCAAAAGAGATTTCTCCCAACAATCAGTCTCTGGATGGGCGAAAGTCAATTTAAGGATTGGAAGACGTTTATCATCAGTGCCACTAGCCTTGAAGAAAGGTTGAAGAAGGCTCGCCAACTGGAATTGCACATCTCGGAGGAAGAGGACAAGGGCAAGCATCCCAATACCAACAACAACAATGGTGGTAACTTCTCCAACAATCGGGACAACAAGGGCAAGCAGGCTGTGGTGGCCGACACAGCACAGAAACCTGAGTCAAAACCGGCAGACAAACAACGGCCGCAAATGACCTACTCCTTCGAAGACGGCCACGTCAAGCCCATCTTGGACATGCTCATACAAGGAGACAGAATTCAGCTCCCTCCACCAAGACGGGAACCTCGGCCGGCAGAAATGGAGAGCCCAAAGTACTGCCATTACCACTGCTACGTCCACCATGCTACACACGACTGCTACCAACTGAAATGATACATCCAACATCTCATCGATTCGAACGCTCTGGCCATCGATTTCAAAGAGGTAACCGTGGCGGCCAATATGGTGTCAGTACAATTTGGCAGCTTCCCTCCAACTGAAACTCAAGACGGTGTGGTCCCCATCCCTCTGGCGATAATAGAGATTGCTAATCTTCCACCTCCTCGGGATCAGGCTGCTGGTCTAGTACCCCTCACCACATCACGGGGGGAGGTCATGTGGGTCCATCCAGACTTGGTATCTGAACTGACTCAGTCCACACCATCTTCTATTCGCAAGAAAAAGAGTGGAAAAGTCAGATCCTGCCGCACAATCTCGACAAATGTTGAAGAAGTCACGGCTGTCGTTACTCAGTCTGGGTCACAATCTTAACCTGTGGCTGATAACTCGGCTGAAGATCATCCACCAACCACCGCTGACACTCCAGGACCTTCTCAGCCTCCGACGACCGACAAGCCTAGGCCGAAGGAGACTCGCTTTGATAAATCCCTTCGAAAAGAGGTACCTCAGGGGCTGGAGAGGCCCTACAACTTCGACATCTTTGCACAATTGGCCAACACACCGGCCAAATTGTCATTATCGAGCACCTGAGACTCTCAATGGATATTCGCGCGGCTTTGAGCGATGCACTCTAAAATATCGACGCCTATCTGGCTCAGGTCAACCTTACAGGAGAGAGGCCGCCTGCAAATCTCCAAGACAGCGCTTGTACAGGAGCGATGCCCAACATGGTCTTCACTCCATAAGAGACGCTCATTAAGACCAACCTGCACGATCGTCCGTTATACTGTACTGGATACATCGGTGACGTAAAGGTGGATCGGATGCACATTAATCCTGGTTCTTCCATAAGCATCATCTCGAAGGGTCTTTTACATCATCTTCTCATTCCTATGCATCACCTGATGCCAACAAGCACCGCCATCAGCGGTTTTAATTCGGGCAGGAGCTACCCGATCGGAAAGATTTGCTTGAAGTGCCAAATTGGCGATCTCCAGTCAGAAGTAACCTATTATGTCATAGATGCGGACACTTCTTACAACATCCTCTTGGGGCGCCCTTGGATACACGATTATATGATCGTGCCTTCCACGTTGTACCAGTACTTCAAATATGTCGACAAATACGGCTTCGTGAGGACAGAATTTATCGACATCGATCCCTTCAAAGTGGTCGAATCCTACTACTCAGACTCCTGCCTATACGAGAAGTCGAAGAGGCACCTGGATGAAGATGTACAAGCTCAAACTGAGACGGCCTCAAGATCAGAAGAACCTCTGACGATCCACCTTCAAGCTCACAAACCTGGCAAGTCTGCACCCCTTACGACCGCTCTGCGTAAGGATGCAATCAGCCTCTCGGCACAAGAAGGGCAAATGATAATCTGACTGCCAAGGTCCGGCCAAGTGCCAAGACCCACAACAGAGCTACTGACAATCAGACTACCGAGAGTCGGCCAGCCACAAGCAGAGAAGCTCAATCCCTCTGACAAGCCAATGACGATACGTCTTTCCAAGAAGAATCGTCACCCCGATACAAAGTTTGGGGCTTCTAGCGAGCCAACAACTCCCCGTCCAACATCGAGTACCAAACTGGGGGTCGCTAGTTTGCCAACAACTCTACGCTCGGCTCCACCAGCAGAACCCCTGACGATCAAGTTGCCCAGGGAATTCATGTAGATCCAGAGAAGACGAAGGCAATTATGGAGATGAGTCCCCCGAAAAATCTCTGCGAACTCAGAGGCCTTTAAGGGAGGCTAGCTTACATCAGGAGGTTCATTTCTAACCTCTCCGAGCGATGTCGACCATTCACCCATCTCACGAAGAAAGGTGTCTCATTCGTATGGGATGAAGAATGCCAACATGCCTTCGACAGCATCAAAGAATACTTATCGAACCCACCAGTCCTGGTGGCCCCTGTTGCTGGAAAACCATTCTTGCTATATGTGCGAGCAATGGAGCATTCCTTCGGTGCTCTGCTGGCACAAAACAATGATGCGAGCCATGAACAAGCGATATATTACCTCAACCGAATGATGATTGGGCCAGAGCACCGATACACCACCGTGGAGAAGGAATGCCTCGCCCTGGTGTTCGCCATTCAAAAGACACGGCACTATGTCACAGGAAAAACCATACATGTGATCTCACGAATCAACCCTCTCAGGGTCCTCATGACTAAACCAGGGGCCCTCAGCTCCCGCCTCGCCACATGGGCAATATTGCTGTCCCCCTATCATATGATCTTCGTCCCGCAAAAGGCTGTTAAAGGTCAAGCTCTGGCAGACTTTTTAGCAGCCCACCCAGGCTCGGAGTCGTCCAGAATATATGAAGGAATCCCAGATGAGGTCGCCGACTCGCATACAACCTCTCACGATGGTATATGGTGAATGTTCTTCGACGGCGCCTCAAGGACCGGACCTAAGGGCAACATCGTCGTCGGAGTCGGGGTGGTGCTGGTTTCGCCTTCCGGTTGGTGATCAATCATGCTTACTCACTCACAGAACCCTGGTCTAACAATGTGTTCGAGTACAATGCTTTGGTCATTGGCCTCCAACTTGTAAGAGAGCTGGGGGTAGAATATCTTGAAGCATACGACGATTCTCAGTTAATCGTCAATCAGATCCGGGGTTCATACGAAGTCCGCCATAAAGACATGGTCCCCTATACCAAATAGCGATCAGCATTATTTTGTCATTTGCATGATTCTTCATCGAACACGTTCCCAGACTCAAAAATATCGAAGCCGATGTCCTAGCTGGCCTTATCGCTTCCCTAGCGGTTCCAAACTATGCTCATCAATCGGTGGATGTGATAGGCCATGAATTGGTCTGTCCCAAGAACAATGTTCAATTTGTGGCAAGTTATTCTGCTCAGACGATCGACGAAGTGCCAGACTGGAGACAACCATTTATTGACTTCGTAGTCTACGACATTCTGCCGGAGGACCCAAAGGAAGCCACCTAGATCAGAAGGCGTTCTCTCAGATTCTTCTACGATACAGAGATGAAAATACTGTATCGCCGATCCTACGATGGATTATTGCTTCGGTGTCTGTCAAACGCAGAAGCCAAAGAAGCCGTACGTGAAGCTCATGACGGTGTCTGCGGGGCCCATCAGCCTGGCCCAAAATTGCAAGACCGTCTTCGTCGAATAGGCTACTACTGGCCCACGATGGTGGCAGATGCGATAGACTATGCCAGAAAGTGCAAAGCCTGCCAAGTCCACGCGGACTTCATCCACCAGCCATCCAAATTTCTACATCCGACAGTGGCATTCTGGCCATTCGAAGTATGGGGAATGGATATCATCGGTCCGATCGCTCCACCTTCTATCCGAGGACACCGCTTCATACTCGCAATCACATATTACTTCTCCAAATGGGCGGAAACTGTTTCGCTTGCAGAAGTAAAGACTTCAAATATGATCATCTTCCTCAAGCATCACGTCATCTATCCCTTTGGACTGCCCCGAAGGATCATCCACGATAATGGTCCGCAGTTTGCAAGCCACGCCTTCTATCGGTTTTACGACAAGCACAGAATTTAGAATGTTGCTTCAACGCCATACAATCTGGCAGCAAATGGGTTGGCAGAAGCATTCAACAAACCCATCATCAAGTTACTCAAGAAGTTTGTGTCATCCAACAAACGCGACTGGAACGAGAAGCTTGGTGAATGCTTATGGGCGTACCGTACTACAGTCCAAACGGCCACTGGAAACACACCATTCTCCCTGGTGTACGGGAGTGAGGCAGTTCTCCCATTGGAGACTCAAATCCCCTCGCTCCGCGTCGCTCTCACCTACCAATTGACGACGGACGATAATTACCATCGCCGGCTACAAGAGTTGGAGGCCTTAGATGAAAAGCGCCTCTTGGCTCAGCAACGAATCGAGCAATACCAAGCACGCATCTCCAGAGCCTTCAACAAGAAAGTTAAAATCAGAACATTCCAAGTGGGCGATCTCGTCCTGGCAGTTCGAAGGCCGATGGCCATGACTCACAAAACTGCCGACAAATTCCAGCCAATATGGGAAGGCCCATTCATTATTATGGCTGTATTCTCCAACGGTGCTTATCGCCTCGCAAAACAAAATGGAGACTTGCTCATGCTGCCCATCAACGGCAAGTTCCTGAAGAAATATTATGTCTAAACGACATTTTCTAGATTATTGAGTTATGTACCCTCCGGTACCGCTGAACTCATATTCACAAAATTCTAGATTATTGAGTCATGTACCCGCTGGTACCGCTGAACTCATATTCACAATTCCAGATTATTGAGTTAGGTACCCGCTGGTACCACTGAACTCATATCCCAAATTCTAGATTATTGAGTTATGTACCTGCTGGTACCGCTGAACTCATATTCCAAATTCCAGATTATTGAGTTATGTACCCGCCGATACCGCTGAACTGACATTCACAATCTTCCAGATTATCGAGTTATGTACCCGCATGTGCCTCTGAACTCACACTCCGGCTACTCTTTCAGATAGTAAGTCATGTATGACCGTACCTCTGAACTTTCTTTCTGAAAGAGCTCCTTCCTCATGATCCACTACCCGCACTCCCAGTGCACAAAAAGGTAACAGATCCACAAAAATTCCAAAACGACCCTGTCGATGTTACCTCTGAGTCGTTTTACTTTTGCCAAAAAAATCACCCTTCTACATAGAACTTCCATGTCCTCATTACCTCTGAGTAGTTCTATGTACCCCCCGTTCATGGAGCCCACTCCTGCCATGTCCTCATTACCTCTGAGTGGGAAGGATCCGTCGAAGAAACCCTCATGCTTGCCATGTCCTTATTACCTCTGAGTAAGCATGTTGATCCTCTTTCGACTTAATATCCGTACCCACGACCGGAGTACGCCTAGGATAGTAGGTCCATAAATATCCTCCGTTGAGTCCACTCCTGCCATGTCCTCATTACCTCTGAGTAAGTATGATTGTTTTCCCTCGTCTTATTATCCGTATCCTGATCCAGGGTACGCCAAGGATAATAGAACCAAAAATGTCCGCAGCTGACCATAAATGTCGTACTAGGTCCCCTAGTACATCCACCTCTTTCCTCATCATCACATGCTTTCGGAGCGCAGCTGTTCCATAGCATTCTTTCATCCAATACATAGAACTTCCATGTCGATGCTATCTCTGAGTCATTCTATGTACCCCTTCATGGAGCCCATTCCTGCCATGTCCTCATTACCTCTGAGTGGGAAGGCTCTATCGAAGAAACCTTCGTATTTACAATATCCTCATTACCTCTGAGTAAGTATGTCGGTTCCCTCACAACTTATTATCCGTATCCAGAATTAGGGTAGGCCAGGGATAATAGGTCCACAAAAAGTCTCCTATTGGGGCAACTACTACAAGCAAAGAATAGAGCGAATGTATTTCGGTCATCCAAAATCGGTTACATTCATATGAATACATCTCACGAGCAAGCCAGAAAAGTTCTCTATTATTTCATTCAGACAAGAAGGAAAAAGATTACATTGATGTCCAAAAAAAGCAAAACACAAGATGCAGCTAAAGACAGGCAGAAATATCAAGACAAAAGACGGACATTTGTGAGAGCCCACGAATCTTAGTTGCGGGGGCGCATATACTAATCCCTCAACCATCTTGCATATGACGGATGTACTTGAGCAAGATCCTCATTCCGAAATAGGAGGATCGGAACTCTCAGTACTACCGCCGTCAGACTGGGGCTCCTCCTTTACAGCAATGGGCGCCAGCTCTCCTTTCTGCTCCTCCGCTTCTGGTGTTACCTCTTTCTTAACAAGCGGTGATTCTTCGGACAGTAACTCTTTCTTCACAATGATCTCAGCCTTCGACAGGGTTGCTGTAAGAATCAATGATAAAAAGAAATAAAGTCAAAAGATGGTCATACAATTCGAACAGTCTACATTAAAGGCTTATGCATAAAGCATGCAACAGAGCCGTTGTTAGGACTTTACCAAGTCCTTACCCTGAACATCAGAATGAACGTCGGAGTGAGCTTCGGATGCCGCAGCCGACGCCGAGGTCGCACCCTTACCCTTCGCCGCAGTCTTCGTCGCCACCTGGGAGGACTTGGGAGCCATTGCTGATGATCACAAAAGGAAGACGAAGACAAGAAAGCTAGGGCAAGAGCAGAAAGTAAAGAAGTCTTCTTGCCAAAAACACGCTGCTATTTATAGACGAAGCCCATAGACCGACGCATCGATCATTGTGCAATAAATCGACTCTTCGGTTATCAAGGCAATCCGACTATTCAAGGCTAGACACTTGGGATTCCCCTAAAAGGTGGCTCAAATCAAAGGCAATCAATGCAAAGATTTGTACACATGGCATGAAGACGTGGCAAGGAGCCTTGCGGCCAAGCAGCCCTTGCGGCTGGAAAGCCCATGCGGCTCAGATGGACAGACGGCTGAGGAGGCCATACGGCTGGGATATCCATGCGGCCAGAACACCCTATGCGGCTAGAGGAATTTATACATAGCCATGCTTCTTATTTAAAGTATTTCAATTTTGCAAATTAAAAACTTTGAAGGGGGTCTTATAGAAGCATGGAAAAGAGTAAAGAAAGGTCTATGCGGCCAAGGATTTCTATTCTGCTCAGAGAGCCCATGCGGCTCAGGGGTCCATACGGCTCACGCGTCTATGCGGCTCGGATAGACCCAAAGCCACGTGGCCTTCAACAGCTTCCCTCTTCGTCTTTGGCTGCATTTAATATCCTGACGGCTGACAGTTCTGACATATGACAGCTCTGACATAAAGGCGTAATAATGACTGACATAAAGGCGTGTTTCTGGGGAAGAGGAGAAAATCTTTTCACAGTTGGCTGAATCCACCGAGTCCCGAGGCATACGGCTGTTGTATTTATGCGGTCACCCATTTTATGCAGCCGCCTCCTTCATGCGGCCACCCATCTTCATGCGGCTGCATCCTTTATGCGGCCGCCCATCAGTATGCGGCCGCCCCCTTCATTCGGCTACCCATCTTCACGCAGCTACATCCTTTATGCGGCTGCCCGTCAGCATGCGGCTGCCTATCCTTATGCGGCTGCCCATCTTCTCAGATTTGTTGCAATCACCATAATTGCCCAGATCAAGTCAAATCGAGCAAATTAGACACGTGGCAATACATTACAAGTCGCGAATATTTATGGCAATCAATATTTATTGCCCACAGAGATTTGATGCAATCTACATTAATCACCTAGATTTGCTATAATCAGAATGAAAGGCCCAGTTAAATTGGTCCTTAACCGCCGACATATCAAGGAGGCAATTATTGCAAACCCTAATGATGGCATCCCACTGCTATAAATAGCAAGGTGCCATTCTCTTGCAAAGAGGACCCTTTTTTCTTGGAGAAGAGCACCGGAGCACTTGAAGAGACAAAAGCAAGCACAGAGAGAGTAAGGAGAGCATTTCTTTAACGCCAAGCATATCTTCCTCGGAGCCAAGGCTGCATCCGATCGACCAAGGAGTAAGGCAGAGCTGCCGTCGCTTTCTCGAGCCTCTACCGTCACCCCCCCAGAATCTAAAATAAACAATTTTACTTAGATTGCTGTACCTAGGTTTTCGTCCCAATGCTTTCTTTGTACAAGCCAGTTTGTATTGTGAAGTAAAAGTCCAGTCCTCCGATAATTGTTCTGTTCTTTTATATTTCATGGCAACACATACCATGCTCAATGTTATCTAAAAATCCTGGATAACTTCGAATCCCTTACATTAAGAGCAGTTCAACCTCTTCAAGATGAAGTATCACTTGAATTAGCACAAGATTCATCTTTCTTGGTTCCCTTTCGGAAGAAGGATGAACATCTTATCCTCTTCAATAAAGGATTACAACAAAAGGCTACGTCCGATAGAGAGACTGAAAATGACGATAGTTGGCGACTCTAACTATGTTGTTACAGTCAACAATCGAAGAACATCATCCAAAAAATAGGCTACAATTTCAAAACTGGCCTTAACGGTGATAGTGGAAGACAAACTCATATTCGTATCCATGCTCCAAAAGGAAAGTCAAGACAATACTACAGTAAAACAAAACATGGGTTGGACTACACTTCATCGATCACGACCCCAGATGCTTCTGAGTCTGACAAAGAAGAGCGATCTAACTCTTCTGACTCTGCCTTATGAGATTCGGACACCAGTGTAGGGCACGTCCATCGAGTGACTCTACCTTCTAATATGGTGACTGCCGAGTTCTCTGAAGACGAAGACGATTTTGTTGAAGCCTCTGAATCTGATCCTTAGATAAAAAGGATGGACACTTAATGGAAACTTCGTTTAGAGCAACGCAAGCCACCTACCGAGGATCAGTTAGTTCAAGTCGATGTCGGAGACGAAGCTTCTCCAAGCTCGATTTTTATTAGCAAAAGCCTTCCTGAAGCAGATAAACAAGAACTGATTTAGCTTATTAGGGAATACATTGACGTATTCTCCTGGAGCTATAAAGACATGGAATCAGATCGTCATATCGCTACCCACAAGCTCAATATTCTGCCAAATACAAGGCCAGTCAAGCAACAACAGCGTCGATTCCGACCTCACATGATGGACGTCATAAAAGCTGAAGTTAAGAAGCTTATCGCATGTGGCTTTGTCAGAGAAGAACAACATCCTGACTGGGTGGCTAATGTCATCCCAGTTATGAAGAAAATATGGAAGGTCCGAGTCTGCATCAATTTTAGAGACCTCAATAAGGCTTGTCCCAAGGATGAGTTCCCTCTTCCGATCACTGATGTCATGATCGACAACACTTGCAGGTTCGAGCGGATGTCTTTTACGGACAGATGCTTCGAATATAATCAAATTAGGATGAACACTGAAGATAAAAAATACACATCTTTTTGCACTCCTCTAGGAGTCTATTACTACACCGTTATGCCATTTGGTCTCAAGAACGCAGCCGCAACCTATCAGCGGGCCATGAGCGCCAACTTCTGTGAACATTTACAGAAGACAGTCAAATGCTATGTCGACGATATTACGGTCGAAAGTTCTCTAAAAAATAACCAAATCCAAGACTTAAGAACTATATTTGATCTAATATGCCAACATCAACTCAAGATGAATCCGACAAAGTCATTCCTAGGAGTCTCTAGTAGCAAATTCCTCAGATTCGTTATTACCTCTAAGGGTATACACGTTGACCCCGAGAAAGTCAAAGCCATTCAAGAGATGCGTCCTCCATGCAACCTAAAAGAGGTACAAGGATTCCAGGAATGTCTTACGTATATCAGGAGATACATCATAAATCTCTCTAGATGCTGCAGACCGGTCACTCAACTAATGAAGAAAGGTGTGTCTTTCGTTTGGACTGAAGAATGCCAGCAAGAATTTGAAGACATAAAGTGGTACTTAATGAATCCTCCAGTCACAGTAATACCCTTCATGATGTATGTCCGAGCAATAGATCATTTCCTGGGCATTTTACTAGCGCAAAAGAATAAAGAAGGTTACGAGCAAGCCATATATTATCTCAGTCGTATAATGATCGGTGCTGAACATCAACACAGTCCAGTAGAAAAAGAATGTTTAGCCATGATGTTCGTTGTTCAGAAAATATGACATTACATCACGGGCCAAACATTCAGGTCATCTCTAGAGTCAATCCTCTACGAGTCTTGATGAAGAAGCCAAGTACACTCAATTCCAAACTCCATATTACTAGCACTATTTGATATAGTCTATGTCCCACAAAAGTCTATTAAGGGTCAAGCCCTAGCTGACTTCTTGGCTGCTCATCCGATCCCTGAGACATCTAAACTCTATGACAAAATTCCTGATGAAACTCTGGAATCTAACATGACTTCAGAAGGAATCCTTGCTTGGCGACTATACTTTGATGGTGCTCCATAATCGGACCTAAAGGCACTATTGTCACTAGAGTTGGAATTGTTCTGGTATCTTCCGAAGGACTGGCAATTAAGAGAGCTTATTCTTTGGACGAACAATGCTCTAATAATGTTGCTGAATACCACGCTCTACTCATCAGTCTCCAATTAGCCAAACAGTTAGATATCAACTACCTCAAAGTATACAGAGACTCTAAACTGATCATCAATCAGGTTATTAGTACGTATGAAGTGCGACATCACGATCTCGTTCCATATCATGAAGCAGCAGTCAAGTTGGCTACATCGTTCAAAGGTTTCTTTATTGAACATGTACGTAGAGCTTGCAATACAGAAGATGATGTGCTTGCCAGTCTAGTAGCAGTATTAGCAATCCCTGTAAAAAGACAACAGATGATCGTCATCACTAACAAAGAATTATTCTCATCACTGACAAGGAATTATTCTACATTGAGAATAATTTACATCTGGAATCCAACAATTCAGTCGAGGTTTGCACCACATGTGAAGACTGGCGAGGTCCCTTCATCGACTTTGTGGTACATGATATCCTACCTAAAGATCCTAAGGAAGCAATGATTATCCGTCGGCGATCACTTCGATTCTACTACAACCATACTATGATGGTATGCTTCTATGTTGTCTTACCGGAGCAAGCAAAGTAGATACTATGTGAAGCTCATGATGGTGTCTGTGATGTACATCAGCCTGGGCCTAAACTACAAGATCGAATTCGATGCATGGGATATTATTGGCCAACCATGGTGTCAGACGCTATCGAAAATTCAAGAAAATACCGAGCATGTCAAATCCATGCAGATTTCAATCATCAACCATCAGAATTCTTGTATCCTACTGCAGCATCATAGCCCTTTGAAGCTTAGGGCATAGATTTCATCGGTCCTATTAATCTACCTTTATCTCGAGGACATCGGTTTATCCTAGCTATAACCGATTACTTCTCCAAATGGGCTGAAGCTATTCTCTTAGCTGAAGTCAAGACAAGCTATGTCATCAACTTCATCAAACATCATGTATTCTACAGATTCGATGTTCCTCAGCAAATAATTCATGAAAATGGACCTCAGTTCGTCAGTCAGAAGTTTACTCTATTCTGTGATGACAACCAAATCAAGAATACTGCTTCCACAGCCTACAATTCTGCAGCTAATGGTTTGGCAGAAGCATTCAACAAAACAATCATCAAGCTTCTAAAAAAGTTTATCTCTACCATTAAACAAAACTTGCGAGAAATCTTGGAGAATGTCTATGGGCTTATCGCACTACCATATGCACTTCGACCGACTGTACATCTTTTTCTTTGGTGTATGGATGTGATACTGTCCTTCTGTTGGAGATTCAGATTCCATCACTGAGATTAGCCATTGCCAATGAACGCATAATAGAAAATAATGATCGTCTTCGACTTCAGGAGCTTGAAGCACTTGACGAGAAGCGGCTACTAGCTCAATAACATATCGAGCTATGTCAAGCCTGTATCTCAAAAGCCTTCAACCGTAAAGTCAAAGTACGAGCATTCCAAAAAAGTGAGCTCGTCCTTACTGTCAGACGTCCTGTGACTATGACACACATGAGCAAGGGCAAGTTCGAACCAAAGTGGGAAGGTCCCTACATTATAAGCAAAGTTTTCTCAAATAGAGCTTATCAACTGTCTGTATGGATGGCCGAATCGCTATGATGCTTATTAACGACAAATTCTTGAAGAAATACTATGTTTGAAAGTATATACTGTATTTTCTAACAAATATTGTATATACTTCAAATCTTTGAATCCCAGTGGAGTCTATCCAAAGTGACAACATCATCTTCTCTATCATTGAAAATATCATCTTTTGAAACCCAGCTGTTTTAAAAAGATATCCTATTCTTGAGTCCCAGTTGGCTCAAGAATAATCAATAGATGTACGAATTTATGTCGACATTACCTCTGAATTCTGCTATCTATATTAACGACTCATTTTCTCCACATTACCTCTGATGATGTCATCTTCGAAATAACAATATTGTGAGTTATATTCTGTCATGTCCATATTACCACTGAACAGATATAATAAGTATTATTATTTTCAAGAAATATGTCATGCATGTCCAGTACTTCTGAACATATTTTTTATTCCTATCTATTACTTGTGCCTTAAACAGAAAAGCCACAAAAAGTTCATCAATATTTTTATTCCAATGACGTGCAAAACATCAAAATTGTATGTTCGATAGAAAAAAATGGTCACAATTGGATAGCTTCATTTGGGAGGCTGAGTGCTAAGTTCAATTATTATTCTCTTCAGAGCATCATTCCTATCTATTTTGGAATCAAGCACCCTTTGCCTGGCCAAGGCCCTTCTAGATTCTGGATCAAAAGGTTGTAGGGAGTTAACTCGGTGTTCGATTTCTGAAGCCTGAACTCGAAAAACTTTCTCTCGCTGCCTTCTTAGATCATCCAGACGGCTTGCGGCAACTTGATGCACTTCAAGTACTTCTTCTTCGCATCTCCTGCCTCCTCTGAGTGCCTCACGAAGCCTGGTCATCTCATCTTCTAATTCCTGAAGACGAGCTTGGCATTCATTCACTTCCTTCTCTTTCTCTACAGCTTCAGCCTTATAACGCTCAACAAAAGAAGTTGTTTCGATAATGCTAGCATCCAACTTTGTAGATCGTGTTGAGAAGGCAACCATAAAATCTTTTAAGGCTGCTTGTCGTGCTGTAGACTGGCGAGCCATCGCCTCACACTCAGCATCTATGAGCCGCTGGATATTGCCTCTTGTCAGGTCTTAGTTGGATTTAATACGATCTTCGAGCTTATCCAATTTATGCTCCAAAAAGCTAACCCTCTCCAGAATGCCAATATTGCGGATGGCTTCAACGATAAAGGAGGCAGTTCTTCATACTGATTCATTGGCATGGCCTTTCTCCAAGACCATCTGAACAAGAGTTCTTAAGGAATTGAAGAAAGTACTGGTATAAGTCTTGACAACGATATTTATCATCGTCGATACACCAAGAGTAGTCACTTCAGTCTGAAACCCTCCTTCTGCAGAAGAAGATGGAATCACAGATTGTGCACCAGTAGATCTTGGTGCTGTCATCCTCGAAGAACTTTCTTCTACAACCTGTGTACCCATATCCAGAGGAGCCATAGTTAAGCTTAAGCGGAAAGTTGTAGGTGCCAATGGAGCTATAGCCATTTTACCTATGGAACCCTCTGTAATCAAGAAACATAATCTTTATATATCATGTCAAACAACATCAAAGGAGCCAGGGCAAATAAAGTCAGAAGTTTACCTAAGTCCGGCAACGCATACGGGGTCCCATGAGGCACGGCATCCTGCTCTGTATAGAGCCTCGCCATCGTGTTTTCAGAGACAGCCGCTTGGCTGCTCACATTCTCCGAACTACCTGATATAAAGTGGCCGCTTCCAGCTCCTGATTCAGCCTGGCCATCTGGAGTTGCTGTCACCTTTGCTTCTCTAACTTTAATAATTTTAGTTGGGATCTGAGTCTTCTCAGCATCAACTTCTTTATTGAATTTAGGGCTTTGATGGCCCTCGTCTCCAATAGGGTATTCTTTACCCTTAACAGCGGTTTGGCTACCTTCAGCCGCAGGTTTTCATCCTCTTCTTCCTCGACCAGATCATTGCCGAAGTCACAATCGTTTAGTGCCTCTATCATCTCCTTGCCTTTTGGGAGGATATAAAGGTTTCAATCATAGAGGAAGCTGGAACATTCGAAGGTAATATCTCTGTAGAAGGAATGATCTCTGGAGCATCTTTGGTTGGAGATGGTAACATTATTCCTGCCGCAGCGAGTATAGTTAATAGAAGGGTGATGGCTATGAACGCTGATTCTGAAGAAGGAACCAAAGGAATATCTGCTGTAAAAGTTGGAGTCAAAATATTTATTATTGGAGTTTCTGCAAATAAAAAACATACATATCAGCACAAAAGCCCAACGAACTAATATTTACAAGGGAGAGAATATTACCTTTCAGGGATAGTGGGTCTTGCAACGGCAAAGACAAGTCTGGTCGACCAGGGGGCTGTCCTAGTACTGGAGGAGTAAGCGGAGTTGCGATTTCTTGCTGATCAACTTCGATTATCAATATCCTTCGCCTCCTTTTGTGCTCGAGCGGTATTGGAGGACATCCTTCGGATTCATTAGGATCATCATGCACATATTGTTTACCATTGATTATAAAAGAACAGAACAGTTTTATGGGAGGACTGGACTTTTACTTCACAACAAAAACTCGCTCGTACAAAGAAAGCCTAGGGACGAAATCCTAGGTACATCAATCTAAGTACAATAGTTTAGTTTTTTCTGGGGGTGACGGTAGAGGCTCGGGAAAGCGACGGCAGCTCTGCCTTACTCCTTGGACGATCGGACGCAGCCTTGGCTCCGGAGAAGAAATGCCCCTGCTCGGGTGTGGACCTCTTTGTGTCTGGCCTTATGCATATATCTCTGTGCTCTATCTCCACTTTTTTCCCCTTGTTTGCAAGGAAATGGCACCTTGCTATTTATAGGAGTGGGGTATGATAATTAGGATTTCTAATGATTGCATTTTAAACAGAAGGTGGCTAAGGATTTGTTAAGATTTGCCTTGATCTTGCTTTTATGTTGATTGCAACAAATCTGCATCATTTGTTGGGGATTGATCCGGATAATTATGATGATTGTAATAAATCTGAATTGTTTGGTACCAAATCTGGACGGTTATGTTGATTGCAGCAAATCTGAGTTATTGAGATTTGATCGACTCCTGCCACGTATCCTTCATAAATATAAATAATTAAGATTCGATCAGCTCCCGCCATGTGTCCCTCATTGACTGCAATAAATATGAATTATTGAGATTCGGTCTGCTTTCGCCACGTGTTCCAACTGCTACGAGCCGCATGGAGGACTGTCATGGTTGGGCTGCATGAGTGTGGCCTCATGTCAGAACCGCATAAGGGTGGCCTTATCTGAACCGCATGGCAATCCTTTAATCTGAGCCGCATGAGGGTTGCCCTATGATCTGAGCCGCATAGGGATGGCCATATCTGAATCGCATAGCAATCCTTTAATCTGAGCCGCACAAGGGTGGCCCTATGATCTGAGCCACATAGGGGTAGCAGCCGCATGGGGGTGGCCCTATTATCTGAGCCGTATAGGGGTAGCAGCTGCATGGGGGTGGCCCCCATGATCCGGGCCGCATGCATGGGGGTAGCTTCCAACTGAACCGCATAAGGATGGCAACGTGTCGGAGCCGCATGGAATGAAGTGCTTTGGAATTCGGTAGATCATGCCAGCTATAGAGATTTTCTTTGTTTTCCTAGGAGCATGCCATTATGTCAGAGTCATCATTGCAGCTTTATGTCAGAGCTGTCAAACCTTCGTGTCAGAGCCGTCGCTTCGCGTTAGTGCATTAAATGAGCCAGCTGCATAAATTAATTACGGTCGGTTTGTGAAGGGCTTTTTGACCCGCATAGGGCCACGTGGCTCACTAGGAACTTCTGAGCCGCATGAGACTCCAATGAACTGTTCAGCCGCATGAAACTCTCTTAGTCTCGAGCCGCATAGGATTTTCTGTTCATTTCTATGCTTCTACAAGACCCCCTTCAAAGTTTTCAATTTGAAAAATTGAAATACTTTGAATAAGAAGAATGGCTATGTCCACATAAGCTCTCATGGCCGCATAAGATATTCTGGCCGTATGGACTTCCTAGCCGCATGGCCTTCCTGGGCGTATGGACTGCCTTGCCACATGGACTGCCTAGCCGCATGGACCGCCTGGCCGTATGGACGACCTAGCGGCATGGACCGCTCTGACGGCATGCTGTCTTTTCTACCACGTAGGCGTCATTAATTGCTCTTTGATTCATTTTGATTTGAAGCCGTCTTTTGGGGGTAGGATCCCAAGGGTCAGATTTGCTTCGGTGACCGAAGCGTCGATTTTGTTCTTTAGGCGACACACGAATCGAAGCGTCCGTCGGTTTATGAGCCCCTGTCCGCCTATAAATAAGAGTAATTTCTTACAGAAACTCTTTACTTTCTTCTTTTATTCGAACTTCTCTTGCCCTAGGCTGTCGTCTTCTTCTTCTTTCTTCTTCGATCAACGATGGCCCCCAAGACTTCCAAGGCTGCGGTGAAGGGTAAAGGAGTGGCTTCTACGTCGATCGCGGCGCCTTAAGTTCATCCCGACGTTTACTCCACCATTGCTGGTAAGGATTTTGGGAGGATCGTATGCTTCAAAAACCCTAACAAAGATGGCTCTGTTGCATATTTTATGCACAAACCTTTAATGCGTCATTCGTCTTTATAGAACTGTTCAAATTTTATGGGCCGCATGAACATCCCATGTCCGAGCCGCATGAGGGGTATACCCCATGTCCGAGCCGCATAAGTACTTCGCAAACTGAACCGCATAAGGACTCGTCGAACAGAGCCGGATAAGTCCCTCTGAATCGAACCGCATGAAGCCCCCTCAAACAGGACCGCATAAGCTCATCTGGACTGGGTCACATAATTCCCTGCTAAGCAGAATCGCAAAAACTCATCTGAACTCGGCCGCATGAGGCTGTGCTAAACTGAACCGCATGAGCTCCGCTAAGCAGAACTGTATAAGCTCACGCTAAGCAGATCCGCATAAGCTCATGCTAAACAGAGCCGCATAAGCTTACGCTAATTAGTACCGCATAAGCTCATGTTAAAACAGAGCCGCATGAGCTCTTTTAAACAGAACCGCATAAGCTCGCGCTAAACAGAGCCTCATAAGCTCATGTAGCCTGGGTCGCATTAGCCTAAAAATACTCGGTAGTTTTTGTTTAGCCATCTTTTAACTTGTTTCTTTTTGTCTTTCTCCAGTGAATCTGCTAGTGAATCTGCCAGTCAATCCAACGGGAGAACCCCTGGTGGGTTCGGCCCAGTCTACTGTAGGTGTGCAATTCGACCACTTAGTCCAATATGTGACGAACCAGCTTCCCACAGACGAGCCTTTGGAGAGGCTGAATGCTATCAAGAACCAGCCCTTTTACTTTCTCTGCGCCATGATGAACTCAGGGCAATTGGAGGAGAAATACCTGAAGCCGACGTTCCTCTTTGGGGATGCTTTGTCTGTAAAGAACCCCCGAGTGCTGGATATATCCGAAAGTTGGGACTTTACTCATGACGGGGTGGAGATCCATATCCCTCCGATAGAGCGTCATTTTCGTCTGTCATGGTTCAACATGTTGTCGCTGGACAGAAAGATGGTGGACTCCTTGACTTCAAGCAGGTCGGGGATGATTGTGGGAAACATCTATTACAACAGGAATTTGGGGTCTGAGTATGAGGGAAGGGAACCGGTCAGTCGGTACGTGATAGGACTGGCTCCGAGTACCTTCATAAACGTATCGGGTCCCAATTTCATGTTCTCTCAAGCTGATACCTTCTTGAACCAGCTTGCTCGGAAAGGGTCCTATCCCGTCGGCCGGTTGGCGTTGCTGAACTGGATAAATCCTATCCCTGCGTGGGCCAACTTGACCAGGTAGATTCTGCGGAGGTATGAGACTCTCCTGCGTGAGATCGGCCTCTACTACGCCATTCGGGACACCTGTCATGGTCTACCCATAAATAAGCCGTTGTTCATGGCTCTCCTGGAGATGTACAACCGGCGGACGGAAACCTTCTTCACGCCTGGAGGGGAGCTGGGACTCGCTCTCCATGAGATGTACGTTATCTCCAAGCTGCCCTGGAGGGAAGAAGTCTTTGAAGTGTACACCCCTACGAGCGAAGAGCTCGAGGATTTGGATCGGTAGTTCCTGAGCTTTGTTGCCGTATATCGGGAATTGTTATGTCACCACAGTACTTGTCACCGGACGGCTATCAAGAAGGATGGTATCTCGGAAGGGAGCATTCCTCACACCACGTCCTGGGTCTCATACCTTTTCACACTAGGCGCCTCAGGCCGGGTCTCTTCCCGAGATCCTCAAACCCAGGAGGATGTATAGAACCTGGCGTCAACTTTAAAAGAGATCGAGGTCCACGGGCAACACGTTTGGGAGTCAAACTGACTCCTTTAGTTATTTTTATCATGGTTCTCAGCGACTGTCAGAGAAGGCGCTCCTTTCAGGATTCCTGATGGTATGGCTACGGAACTACGTAGTCTCAGGAGGGGCGGGTTCCATTGAGTGGATCAGCCGCAACTTTATCCTTCCTGCCGTAAAGCTGGTCTTTGGGGCCATACTAGCCCTTCTTCCGGCCATGGTGTGCAGCATACACCACGGCTTTCGCACCTTTTCGTCCAAGGTCATCGCCCGTGACATGGCGATGGATTTTGAGCACATAGAGCTGCCATACCATAATCTGATGGGGTAGCTGTTAATGCACTACAGGTCTTTGATGAGGCCTGGAGCAGAAGACGGCGTTACGGCTGATGATGCTTCAATTTTTCGATTCCACCATCAGCCCTGGGAGTGCAGCATCATGCCAGCCTGTCGGAGGGCGTTGGCGAGAGTGGACGGATACAACTTTTTTGTGTCTGTTCCTCGTTTTACCGCTGAAGAAGTGAGGGCCGTACAAGTTGATGGTACCGGACCTCCTTGTAGAAGTATGAAAAAGAAGAGAAGAATGGTCCATGCGGCCAAAGAGCATCATGCGGCTCGGAGGACCCATGCGGCTCAAGAGTCCCATGCGGCTCAAGCACACAGGCAGTTCGAGTAAACTCCATACGTCTCAGAGAGAGAGGTCACGTGGCATTCAACACAGCTGTGCCCAACGTCTGGACGCATTTAATGCTCTGAAGGCTGACGGCTGACAGGTGACGGACCTGACATAAAGTTATCATAATGACTGACACAAAAAGCAAAAGTTTCCTTGGAAATGAGGAAAATCTTCACCAATACGGCGCTGTCTACCAAGTCTCGAGGCAGGTCCATGCGGCCAGACTAGGCGAATTCATGCGGCCAGTACAGAGAAATCTATGCGGTTCAAACCATGAAGGCCCCCCATGCGGCTCAGCCATGAAGAAATTCATGCGGCTCGGCCATTAAGACTCTCGTACGACTCGGCCATGAAGACCCCCATGCGGTTCGGTCATGAACATATTCATGCGGCTCGGTCATGACAACCTTCATGCGGTTCGAGTGTAGAGACTATTCATGTGGCTCAGTCATGAAATCTTCCATGCGGCTCGGTCATGATGACCTTCATGCGGCCCAAATATGAATACTCCTCATGCGGCTCAATAATGATGACAGGACACGTGTCCTAAGGATAATCAAATTTTTGGTCAGATTCCAATAATTTGGGACACATGGCAAGAGAATGAATTAAATTGATTCATTTGGATTTGCGGACATCAGCAGATCATCATGATGGAGATTTATTGCAATCAACATTTATTATTGATGGGATTTGGCATAATCCACATTAATGGTCCAGATCCTTCACACTCAAGACTAATGGCCCAGATTGATCAATCACCAGGCCGTCGCCACTTTGAGAATGGATAATCATCCAAACCCTAATGATGCCCCCCCACTATTATAAATAGCAGGGTGCCATTCCCTTTCAAAGAGAGACGCAGAGACAGAGAGAGGCTCCCCCGATAATTAGAGAGAAAACACAGAGAGATCAATCCAGAGAGAGAGAAGCCAGGAGAGCAGTACGAGAAGAACAAGAAGAGTGTTTCTTCGTCAACGCCAAGCAGATCTTCCCCGAGCCAAGGCTGCATACCGATCGTCCAAGGAGTAAGGCAGAGCGACCGTCGCTTTCCCGAGCCTCTATCGTCACCCCCCAGAATCTAAAATAAACAATTGTACTTAGTCTGCTGTACCTAGGTTTTCGTTCCTAGGCTTTCTTTGTACAAGCGAGTTTGTAACATGAAGTAAAAGTCCAGTCCTTCGATAATTGTTCTGCTCTTTTATATTTCATGGCAAACACTCCTCACCTCTTACCTGAGAAAATGCTCCTTTGGCTTCGTAATATTCGTCCAGCGCACCTAGTATATCGTAACCACAACAACGTCTACCTGGAGCCCTACTTGTCCAGCAGGTTCTTCCGCCAGTTCGGGTATAGCCAGCTATTCTTTGACAGTCCCAGCTCTTGCCTAGGCTTTGAAGGTAGCGTCCTGGACGGTATCAGGGCATGGCATTATTATGACACGGTTCATACCCGAACCACCTTTTCGATTCCTGATGGTGAGGCGCCAGGGGAGATTTTGTATATGGCGGCCCTATACCATGTTACGGCGAGCAAGCCTTCCGTTAATTTTGACCCGAGTACTAGCTTCATTGTGGGTACTGGCTTAGCAGAGAAGCCTAAGGGGTCTAAGACGAGGAAGAGGAGGGCGAACACAGTTTTCGTGCCTGACTCGGAGTCCACCAATGTCGACGAAGAGAATGACGAGCGCGATGCAGATAACTCTTTCCCTCCTGTGGAAGATGTTGGAGAGGATCAGCCACTTGTTATGCCAGATGAGATGGTGGCGGATCAGCCACCTATTGCGCCTGGCCCTTCACGCAAGCGAGGCAGGCGTGATTCTATTGGTGGCGTAACCTTCTCCGTGAAGCGGGCTATGGTAAGACGCCGTGGGCTGCTCATTAAGGAGAGGGGCGAAGGTGATGACCCCATTTCAGAGGTGAATTGAATTACGACCATCTTCTTCTTTAGCTCTTTCTCTTCCTGAACTATGATCTGATCATTTTTCTCTTCTCTGCAGGCGTCAGAAGAGTCGGGCTCTCGAGAACCGGCCGCTATTTTTGAAGTCAATCCGGCCCTGACCACTTTGATTAGTGGCATGTGTGTCGAGATTATTTCTGCCGGGCTCTTTCGGCGGCGGCTGAGGGATCTCACGTTGCTGAGGTCTCGACCCAGGGCGACGGGGGCTCCGCTGAACCCGTCCCTGAGACTGCTAAATTTTAGCAGGGTGACACTGACCCAGTCGTATCTCCTTCCGGGGCGGCTGGACCAAAAGAATCAGCTGTATTCGGCTTGGAGGTTGCTGGTGAAGGGACTATGGTGGCTGTGAGGGAACCTCAACCTCCACAACCCTCCCCTGGTAAGATAAGCTAAATTTTCACTAGTGAGGAGGCCCATTTGCTCTATCATCACATCCTTCGGGCTATGCTGATTGATGGTTGCTTTGGACATACAGGCCCTGCCTCTTCACTGCCAATGACAGATATTGTCAGGGAAGGCTCTACCAGCGGGAATCTAGTGGGAGGGCCCCCTCCTCTTTCGACTTATATTATACGGCCTCCCGCTAGATCGAGTTTGGGATATCGAATGGCGGCGTAGCCAGGGCAGGGAGCAATGGCCTATGCGTCCTCCTCTGCTCATGTGACTTCGGGGGTTGACCTCTCCGCCTTGTCGAGTATCCAGGCTCTTCGGGCCGCGGAGGAGGAGTTAGCTGCTATTCATGTGTCTTTTCGTTCGGAATTTGTTTCCCTGGTGGCAGGGGTGGCAAGTTCTGGCACGTCTCCTTCGACACTGCCAGCTACACTTCGACTGACGCCATCCTCTACGAAAGTTCTGAATGAGGCGTCATAGGATGTAGTTGACAGTTTCTCCGACACTTGAAGAGAGGGGTCGAAGCTGCTGTAGAGCGGGGGACCCCCTTTGCTTTGGCTCGACAATGCGCCCGAGGCCAGATTGATATTCTTAAAACCCTTTCTGGTGGGACAGGGATTGCTGCGCTTCTGGAACCCAAACTGTTAGAGGCTGATCACCTCGTGGCCCAGTTTTAAGTGCTGCGGCAAGCTGATCTGTCTGCAGCAATAGATCAGGAGAGGGTCTTCCTTACCACTGTGTTGGAGAATGTTAGGGTTACACGAGATACGTCCAAGCCGATTATAATGAAGGACCTTAGCGACCTATCTCTTCAGTATGACCAGGTGAGCCGCAGGGGCGAAGATTGCATGGCTCGGAAAGCGGCCGCCTCCCGCGAAATAGTCGATGCAAGGGAGCAGATCCTCGAACTCCAGAGGAAGCTGGCTTTCTTGGAGTCTGAGCTTAAAGCTTCTCGTGCGGATAAAGAGCTGATCGTTCAGGAGGCCGAAAAGGTCACCCGAGCTTCTGCTAGCCTGGAGCGTGCTCTGAAGAAGCTCGAGGATGGCTGGCGGGCTCATGTGCCCCTAGAAGACGCGGAGCGGCTGACTCAGGAGGCCGAACGTCAGGCCAAACAGGGGTTCGAACGGTCGACTATCTTGCTGAGAGACCGTCTTATGGAATTATGTATCGCCGAACCATAGTCATTTTTTTTCCTTCTTTTGTTTTCGTTCTTTCCCTTTCTTGAGAGGGACATGGTCCCCAGAACATGTAGTACTTTTGACTTTCAAATAAAAGAGTATGTTTTATTCTACCCTTCATTTGTATTGCTTATTGCGTTTGTGGTGTTGTGGTATCTGCCCTACTGGGGGACTGTTTGTGGACTTGTAATCCCTGGTATACCTTGGTTTTAGGTACGGATAACAAGTTTGATGGGGATACTTAGAACAATTCCACAGTAAGATGGCCATGGAAGTTCCTGGTATCGGGAGAAAGAATACCATGGAGCAGCTGGGCTCCCGGGGCTTGATGAGAAATGAGAGGCATGTACTAGGAAACTTAGTACAGCATTTGTGGTCAACAGAGGACATTTGTGGGCTTATTATCCTTGGCGTACTCCGGTCTTGGGTATGGATAATAAGTCGAGAGAAAAACTAACATACTTACTCAGAAATAATGAAGACATGGTAAATATGAGGGTTTCTTCGATGGAGCCTTCCCACTCAGAGGTAATAAGGACATGGCAGGAGTGGGCTCCATGAAGGGTACATAGAACAACTCAGAGGTAATGAGGACGTGGAAGTTCTGTGTGAGGGGTGATTTGTTTTTTATGGAAGGGAAACAACTCAGAGGTAACATCGACGTGGTAGTTTCGGAGAATTTGTGGATCTATTACCCTTTATGTGCACTGAAAGTGCGTGTATTGGATCATGAGGAGGGAGCTCTTTTAGGAAGAAAGTTTATAGGTATAATCATACATGACTTACTACCTAAAAGACGCGATATAGATTCATCTCTAGTGACCAGAGTGTAAGTTCAGCGGTACCTGCGAGTACATAACTCGACAATCTAGGAAATTTGGGATCGAAATATGAGCTCAGCGGTACCAGAGGGTACATAACTCAACAATCTGGGAGATTTGGAGTCGGAATATGAGTTCAGCGGTACCAGAGGGTACATAAATCGTCAATCTAGGAGATTTGGAGTCAGAATATAAATTCAGCGGTACGAGAGGATACATAACTCAACACCCTGGAAGATTTGGAGGATGTTGTTTCAGACGTAATACTTCTACAGAAACTTACCGTTGATGGGCAACATGAGCAAGTCTGTATTTTATTTTGTGGGACGGTAAGCTCCATTGGAGAATACAGCCTCGATGATGAACAGGCCTTCCCACTTTGGCAGGAACTTGCCGACGGTTTTGTGAGTCATAACCATCGGCCTCCGAACTGCCAGAATGAGATCGCCCACTTGGAATGTTCTGATTTTAACCTTCTTATTGAAAGCTCCGGAGATACGCGCTTGGTACAGCTCGATTCCTTGTTGAGCTAATAGGTGCTTCTCATCTAGGGCCTTCAACTCTTGTAGTCGGCGATAGTGATTATCATCTGTTGTCAGTCGGTAGGTGAGAGCAACGCGGAGTGAGGGTATTTGAGTCTCCAACGGGAGAACTGCCTCACTCCCATATACCAGAGAGAATGGTGTGTTCTCGGTGGCAGTCCGTACTATAGTATGGTACGTCTATAAGCATTCGCCAAGCTTTTTATTCCAATCGTGTTTGTTTGATGACACAAACTTCTTGAGCAGCTTGATTATAGTTTTAATGAATGCCTCTGCCAACCCATTCGCTGCCGGATTGTACGATGTTGAGGCAATATTCTGGATTCGGTATTTGTCGCAAAACAGATAGAAGGCGTAGCTTGCGAACTGCGGACCATTGTCGTGGATGATCCTTCGGGGTAGTCCAATGCGATAGATGACGTGATGCTTTAGGAAGCTGATCATGTTTGAAGTCTTGACTTCTGCCAGCAGAATAGCCTCTGCCCATTTGGAGAAGTAATCTGTGATTGCGAGTATGAAGCAATGTCCTCGGGACGAAGGCGGAGTGATCGGACCAATGATATCCATTCCCCATGCTTCGAATGGCCAGGATGCCACTGTCGGATGTAGAAACTCGGATGGCTGGTAGATGAAATCTGCGTGGACTTGACAGTCTTTGTACTTTCTTGCATAGTCTATCACATCGACAACCATAGTGGGCCAGTAATAGCCCATTCGGCGAAGGCGATCTTGTAATTTCGAGCCAAGCAGATGGGCCCCACAGATGCCATCATGAGCTTCACGCACGGCTTCTTTGGCTTCTGTATTTGACAGACATCGAAGCAGTAATCCATCGTATGATCATCGATATAGCATTTTCGTCTCCGTATCATAGAAGAATCTGAGGAAACGCCTTCTGATAGAAGTGGCTTCTTTCGGATTTTCTGGTAGGATGTCGTAGACAACGAAGTCGATGAATAGCTCTCTCCAGTCTGGTGCTTCATCAGTAGTCAGAGCGGAGTAAATCTCAGCACATTGAACATTGTCCTTGGGACAGACCAATTCACGGCCTATTATGTCAACCAAGTGGTGAGCATGATTCAGAACTGCTAAGGAAGCGGCAAGGCCTGCTAGGGCATCGGCTTAAATGTTCTGGAGCCTGGGAATGTGTATTATGAAGAACCCCTCAAAGGATGAGATGATGTCAATCGCTATTTGGTGATAGGGGATCATGTCTTCATGACGCACTTCGTATGAGCCCCGGATCTGGTTAACGATTAGCTGTGAATCGCCGTATGCTTCAAGGTACTCTACCCCTAGCTCCTTCACAAGTCGGAGACCAATAACCAAAGCATTGTACTCGGCCACATTGTTTGAACAGGGCTTCGTGAGGGAATAAGCCCAATTGATCACCATCCCAAAGGAAGAAATCAGCACCACTTCGACTCCAGCAACGATGTTACCCTTGGGCCCAGTTCTATAAGCGTCATCGAAGAACATTCGCCATACAGTATCATGGAAGGCCACATTTGAATTAGCGACCTCATCGGGAATCTCTTCGTTTATTCTGGTTGACTCCGAACCTTGATGAGCTGCTAAAAAGTCTGCCAGAGCTTGACATTTAACAGCCTTCTGCGGGACGAAGATCATGTGGTAGGGAGACAATAATATTGCCCAGGTAGCGAGGCGAGAGCTGAGTGCACCTGGCTTGGTCATGAGGATGCTGAGGGGGTTGACTCTTGATACGACATGGATGGTTTGTCCCGTGACGTAGTATCGCATCTTCTGAATGGTGAACACCAGAGCAAGGCACTCCTTCTCCACGGTAGTGTATCGATGCTCAGGTCCCGTCATCATTCGGCTGAGGTAATATATAGCCTGCTCAGGACCTGCATCATTATTTTCTGCTAGTAAAGCACCGAGAGAATGCTCCACTGCTCGCACATAGAGCAGGAATGGTTTTCCAGCAATCAAGGCTACCAGGACTGGAGGGTTCGACGGATATTCTTTGATGCTGTCGAAGGCGCACTGGTATTCTTCATCCCATACGAATGAAAGATCCTTCTTCGTGAGGTGGGTGAATAGTTGACATCGTTTGGAGAGGTTAGAGATAAACCTCCTTATGTAAGCTAGTCGCCCTTGAAGACCTCTGAGTTCATGGAGATTTCTTGGGGGACCCATCTCCATGATTGCCTTCGTCTTGGGGTCTATGTGGATACCTTGGGAAGTAATGATGAAACCCAAGAACTTCTCGCTGGATATGCCCAACAAGGATTTTGTGGGATTCATCTTCAAGTTGTGCGCTCGCATCAGGTCGAATACCGTTCTCAAATCCTGCAGATGGTCTCCCTTAGAGCGGCTCTTGACGGTGATGTCATCAATATAGCATTCTACTGTCTTGCATACGTGGTCTTTAAAGATGACGCTCATAGCTCTTTGATAGGTGGCGCCAGTATTCTTTAAATCGAAAGGCATGACTGTGTAGCAGTATGTGCCAATTGGTGTTCGAAATGATGTATGCTTTTCGTCATCGAGGAACATCTTAATTTGGTTGTACCCCGAGAAACCATCTATGAATGACATACGCTCGAAGCCGCAGGTGTTGTCAATCATGATGTCGGTGATAGGGAGGGAGAACTCATCCTTAGGACATGCCTCATTCAGATTGTGAAAGTCGATGCAGATTCGAATCTTTCCATTCTTCTTGAGGACTGGTACTACATTGGCGACCCAGTCTGGATGCTGTTCCTCACGGATAAAGCCGCTGGCTATCATTTTGTTGACCTCAGCTTCAATGGCATTCATGATGTCGGGGCGGAACCGTCGTTGCTGTTGCTTGACCGGTTTTGCGTCCGGACGAATGTTGAGTTTGTGAAGTGCAACCTCGGTGTTCAGTCCTGGCATATCTTCGTAGCTCCAGGCGAACATGTCGATTTATTCTTTGACGAGTTGTAGTAGCGATTCCCGCTCTTCGTCTGTCAGACTTTTGCTGACGAAGATGGGCTTTGGAGAAGACTCATCCCCGAGATCGACTTGTACAACCTCATCTTCGGAGGGAGGCTCTCTTTGTTCGAACTGCTTTTTCTATTGCGCATCTAGCTGTTGTGCCTACGGCTCTAACTCAAGAATCTCAGGAATGTCTTTATCTTCTTCGTAAGCGTCGGCCAATGCCATATTGACGGACAAGGCTTGCCTGAATACGTCCCCGATGCTGACATCTGAATCGGAAGTGGGTGATCCAGTTGAGTGTGAATGCCAGTTGTATTTCTCGTCTGAGCTTTCAGGGGTCGTTGTCGGTGTAACATAACCTAGCCCACATCTGGTTTTGTTGTAATAGTCTTGTGGTTTTCCAGCCGGGACCGGCAATTGTATGGGTAACCGCCGTCCAATGTCGTAGTTCAAACCTGGTTTAGTTTCCAGATCATACCCATATTTTTGCATGAGGTACTTGGATCAGAAGCTATACAGATACAGGGGCAGTCTTCCGGTGTCGGGTTTGAGCTCTACTTCTTCTATCTTAAAGGGCTGTGGATCATTTTTTCGGCCGAAGATGATTGGATGATCCTCTCCCTCGATTATGCGGTAAGCATCTTCTACCGGAGTAAGTTGGTTTGCGGTGTAGACATTTGTCACCTATGTGTGCAGATGGGTGCCTATACCGTGTTCCATAGCATACATTGTACAAAGCTTATTATGCTCGAGGTTGTTCAAAGATAGCCCTTTATTGATGAAATAAGGTATCTTTTCCAGTAGGATTATATCATCTGCGGATGGAACATCCGTATGAGCAGCCACAAACTTGGCCAGCTCTGATTCTTCTTCAACCACCCCCTGTGTCAATAAAAACTGGGAGGATGACTTGGGCAGCTTAATCATCAGGGGCTCCATTGGTGGAGCAGAATGTGGAGTCGTTGGCGTACTAGCGACCCCTAGTTTGGTGCTTGGTGCTGGGCGAGAAGTTGTTGGCTGGCTAGAAGTCCCCGGCTTAGCGCTCGGCTGTCGATTCATTTTGGAAAGGTGAATCGTCATCGGCTTAACAGAGGGATTGAGCTCCTCTATTTGTTGCTGGCTAGCTCTAGGCAGCCTGTTTGTCAGTAGCTCTGTCGTGGGTCTTGGCGCTTGGCCAGACCTTGGTAGTCGAATTATCATCTGCTCTTCCTGTGCAGAGAGGCTGATTGTGTCCTTACGCAGAGTGGCCGTAAGGGGTGCAGTTCTGCCAGGTTTATGTTCTTGGAGGTAGATTGTCAAAGGTTCTTCCAATCCAATTGCCACCTCAGTCTGAGCTTGAGTATCTCCTTCGGCATGGTGCTTTTTCGACTTCTCGTACAAGCATAAATCTAAGTAGTAGGATTCAACCCCTTTAAAGGGATCGATGTCGGTAAATTTTGTCTTCATGAAGCCGTGTTTGTCGACGTACTTGAAGTGCTGGTGCAGTATGGAAGGCACGATCATGAAATCGTGTATCCAAGGACGCCCCAGGAGAATATTGTAGGAAGTGTCCGCATCTATGGCATAACAGGTCTCTTTTGACTGAAGGTCGCCGATTTGGCACTTCAAGCAAATCTTTCCGATCGGGTAGCTTCTGCCTGAATTGAAACCACTGATGGCGGTGCTTGTCGGCGTTAGGCGATGTATTATGATGAGCAGATGGTGTAGCAGGCTCTTCGGGATGATGCTTATGGAAAAACCAGGATCAATATGCATCTGATCTACCTTGATATCGCCAATGTACCCAGTATAATACAGGAGGCGATCGCGCAGGTTGGTCTTGATAAGCATATCTTACGGAGTGAAGACAATGTTCGGTATTGAACCCGTGCAAGCGCTGTCCTAGAGATGTGTAGGCGAGCTTTCCCCAGTGAGATTCAATTGAGCCAGATATGCGTCGGCATTCTGCAGTGCCTCACTCAGTACAACGTGAACATCTTTGGAGAGCCTTAGGAGCTCGTATAGCGACAATTTGGCTGGTATATTGTCCAATTGTACCAAGATATCAAAGTTGTAGGGCCTCTCCAGCCCATGAGGCATCTCTTTTCGGAGCGGTTTGTCAAAGCGAGTCTCCTTCGGCCTAGGCTTGTCGGTCGTCGAAGGCTGAGAAGGTCCTGGAGCATCAGCAGTTGTCGGCTGATGATCTTCAGCCGGGTTACCTGGTGGAGGTTGGGTTTGTGCGCCGGAGCGGGTAACAACAGCCGTAGCTTCCTCGACCTCTGTCGAGATTGTGCGACATGACTTAACTTTTCCACTACTCTTCTTGCTGGTGAAGGGAGGTGCGGACTGAGTCACCTCAGGTACCAGGTCCGGATGGACAAACATGATCTTCCCCGTGATGTGGTAAGGGGCACTAGACCAGCAGCCTGGTCTCGGGGAGGTAGAAGGTTAACAACCTTCATCTTTGCTCTGGGGACGGGCACTAATCCATCATGAGTCTTTTTCGGAGGGAAGCTGCCGAATTGTACTGACACCATATTGGCTTCCACGGTCACCTCTTCGAAATCAATGGCCAGGGACTTAGAATCGATGAGATGCTGGATGTATCGCTTCTGTTGGTAGCAGTCTTGTGTAGCATGGTGGACATAGCGATGGTAGTGGCAGTACTTGGGGCTCTCCATCTCTGCAGGACGAGGTTCACGTCTTGGAGAAGGGAGCTGAATTTGACCTCCTTGTATGAGCATATCCAAGATTGGCTTGACATGGCCGTCCTCGAAGGAGTAGGTCATCTGAGGCTACTGCTTTTCTGCAGACTTTGATTTGGGCTTCGGGGCTGTGTCGACCACCATAGCCTGTTTGCCCTTGTTGTCTCGATTGTTGGAGCGGTTACCACCATTGTTGCTGTTGGTGTTAGGGCGTTTGCCCTTGTCCTCTCCTTCCGATACGTGCAATCCCAGTTGGCGAGCCTTCTTCAACTTGTCTTCTGCGCTAGTGGCGCTGATGATAAAAGTCTTCCAATCCTTAAACTAACTTTTGCCCATCTAGAGGATGATTGTGGGAAGAAGTCTCTTTTGGCAAATTTTAATTAAGGTGGAATCAGGATTACCGGAAAGCAACTTCATCGCAGTTTGACAAAACCGCTCGATATAGTTCCTTGTCAGCTCCTTTTCTCCCTGAACAACGTCCATGAGGGTGGACATTGTCACATCTTGTCCTACTTCGTAGAACCTCTCCAAGAATATACGTTTGAAGCCGGTGAAGAAATGGATGCAGTTGACCGGCAAGTTGCGGTACCAGTCGAAGATGACCCACTCCAGTGCCCCAATGAACAACCGCGTAAGGATGGCATCGTCATGAGGAAGATGGTCGGTTATGACTTCGAAGTAGGTGATGTACCTACTTGCAGATGTCTTCCTATCATATGGATTGATGTTGAACGATTTATATCTTGGTGGGAAGGGAACATCTCTCCACGCAGCAGGATACGGTTGTCGTATCCTGAGGTCTTGGCAGTTTTTTCGGGCGTAAAACAAGGCTCGGAGCTCCTGGACCTCTCTTCTTGCCTTCCTGGCCTCGTCTGCAGTGGTGGAGGCTGATACTTTAGGAGGATTATCACCCGGTTTGGGTGCGGCTGAGATCGAGTCCGCATTGAACACGGGTCCCACGTTTGTTTGGCCAAGTATTCTTCCTTGCATAGTTGGATGGGCCGCTTTGATCTCGTCTACAGACTTGACCAAGGTATGCAGTATGGCCTCCAGAGTGTCGATGCGTTGGCGATCACTGGGACCATCTTGGTTTCTGTCCGTCATGAACACCATCCTCATATGAGAAAAGATAGAAGAAACGGTGGAGGATGTGCCCTCTGAGTCATACCCTTGTACAGAAAAGTTGTCAGGGTATGTGGGCGTTATCGAAGACGTCGAGATCTGCTGTATCTGTTAGGTGAACCGTTTCTCCTGGATTATCTTCTTGGAACACCGGATTGTCGTAGATATTTGGAGGAGTGCTACCCCAGGCTCCAGTGCCTCCCAGAGATGTGGATAACGAATCTCCAAGAGTGGCAGATTTCGTCTTTGAGCGGGTACCTTGGTAAACTCCTCCTGTAACGGTGGTAGACAACCGTTTAGAAGAAAGTTTCTTGGTTACGCCGGTTGAAATTTTCGGACTGGAGATATTTGTTTTCTTCCCTCTCCTGCTGCCAGGAATCTTCAGAGCAGAATTACAGGAGGCGACGAGAAGCGTCTCGTCTTCTGAGCTTGGGTGTTGCAGCCGTTGGAAGACGGACCGCCGGTCTTCTTGTACTGCCGCCTTATTGTAGCAGCAGTTGACAATGACTTGGGTACATTGATGTGCCTGACAGGACTCTCTGTACACCAAATCTTCGTCTCTTTCCTTGCGCTTGTAAAGGATCACGTTGCGCAAGTCACTCATTTTGTGGGCCCGGGAATCCTGAGCACATAAGTGTGTTGGCATCATGCCTGCTCCCTGATGTGAGGGTAGTAAGAGTACTCGCCCCTGATCGTTATTGGGCAATTCTTGATAACTATTCTGTCCGTTGGCCGCCGGGGACTGGACACCAACAGTTCTGTACAACTTTTTGTTAGGGGTCCGCGTAATAGTCAACGGGACGCCCTGATGGTTGGAAGTTGGGACAGCTGACTGAGCTTGGCGAGCCCGTGTTGCCCGAGACTTCTTCCTTCTAGCACCTGAGAGTGCATAGTAGGAAGAGTCCATAGAGACTGGCACATGAGAGCATCTGGAGTCAGGACCGCCTGAGAGGCGATCGAAGACCGGCCGTGAGCTGCATAGAGCAGATGGTATGCGGCTGGGTTTGGTGGCCGTACAGGCTGTCTGCATGCGGCTGGTATGTGTGGCCACAAGACCCTACTGTATGCAGCTAGGAGCGGTAGTCGCATAAGCAGTCTGCATGCGAATGTCAGTCGTAGCCGCATGATCCTCCTTCGTACGGCTGAAAGTTCTGGCCGTATGAGCCTTCTGTATGCGGTTGACTTCTATGGTCGCATGAGTTTTCATATGGCTGGCGCCCTTATGCGGCTTCTTCTTGGAACGAATAGAGTTCCACTTTGCCCCTGCAAGTCAAGCATCGTAGTATTTTCCTCTGCCGGACATGGGGACAGCAGAGTCCTCTATGGCTGAAGTGGGGCCGCCTGCGAGACTTCTCCAGAGGGTACTTCTTCGAGAGCTTGGGGAGGAGCAAATGATTTGGGCCTCCACTCCCGGCGGGCCTTCTTCGTACGGGCTCGCCGCTGGACCGGACCAGCGCTCCCGTCGGAGAGCATTTCTTCAAACGCCTGCTCGTCGAACCGGGCGACCAGCATTTGTTGAGTGGAGCCAAGTTTGGTTGCGTCCGATTGCATCACCAACCCCTCAGTCATGGAGAAGTTAGTCCCCAGCAGAGTCGCCATCGTGTTTGCTATTGATTATAAAAGAACAGAACAGTTTTATTGAAGGACTGGACATTTACTTCACAACACAAACTCGCTCGTACAAAGAAAGCCTAGGGACGAAAACCTAGGTACAGTAATCTAAACAATTGTTTAGTTTTTTCTGGGGGGTGACGGTAGAGGCTCGAAAAAGCGACGGCAGCTCTGCCTTACTCCTTGGACGATCAGACGTAGCCTCGGCTCCGGGAAAGAAATGCTCTTGCTCGGGTGTGGACCTCTCTGTGTATGGCCTTGTGCGTATATTCCTGTGCTCTCTGTGCTCTGTCTCCACTTTTTGTCCCCTCATTTGCAAGGGAATGGCACCTTTCTATTTATAGGAGTGGGGTGTGATAATTAGGGTTTTCAATGATTGTATTTTAAATAGAGGGCAGCCAAGGATTTGTTAAGATTTGCCCTGATCTTGCTTTTATGTTGATTACAACAAATCTGCATCATTTGTTAGGGATTGATCCGGATAATTATGATGATTGCAATAAATCTGATTTGTTTGGGATTTGACCAAATCTGGACGGTTATGTTGATTGTAGCAAATTTGAGTTATTGAGATTTGATCGACTCCTGCCACGTGTCCTTCATAAACATAAATTATTAAGATTTGATCAGCTCCCGCCATGTGTCCCTCATTGATTGTAATAAATATGAATTATTGAGATTCGATCAGCTTCCGCCACGTGTCCCAACTGCTGCGAGCCGCATGGAGGACTGTCATGGTTGGGCCGCATGAGTGTGGCCTCGTGTCAGAATCGCATAAGGGCGGCCTTATCTGAACCGCATGTCAATCCTTTAATCTGAGCCGCATGTGGGTTGCCCTATGATCTAAGCCGTATACGGATGGCCATATCTGAACCGCATGGCAATCCTTTAATCTGAGCCGCATAAGGTTGGCCCTATGATTTGTGCCGCATAGGGTAGCAGCCGCATGTGGGTGGCCCTATGATCTGAGCCGCATAAGGGTAGCAGCCGCATGGGGGTGGCCCCCATGATCCGGGCCGCATAAAAGTAGCAGCCGCATGGGGGTGGCTTCCAACTGAACCACATAAGGATGTCAACGTGTCGGAGCCGCGTGGAATGAAGTACTTTGGAAGTCGGTGGATCGTGCCAGCTATAGAGATTTTATTTGTTTTCCTAGGAGCACGCCATTATGTCAGAGTCATCATTGCAGCTTTATGTCAGAGCTGTCAAACCTTCATGTCAGAGCCGTCGTTTCGCGTTAGTGCATTAAATGAGCCAGCTGCATAAATTAATTACGGCCGGTTTGTGAAGGACTTTTTGACCCGCATAGGGCCACGTGGCTTACTGGGAACTTTTGAGCCGCATGAGACTCAAATGAACTGTTCAGCCGCATGAAACTATCCTAGTCTCGAGCCGTATAGGATTTTCTGTTCATTTCCATGCTTCTACACATATAATCTCTTATTTTCTTTTGGGATTGGAGAAGGGGTTATCCCTGTTCCCCTAGAGGAAATCCCTGCTTCAGCTTATCGCGTCTAGAATCTGGTTCTCGCTGTAGGCTGTTCCATAATAACAGCTGCTTCCTTCATCTTTTTCCCCTGAACCTTAGGGGTAGAAGGAGGTTTAGCTGGGACAGAAAGGGTAGGTGATTCCCCGACTCTTCATCTTTTGCTAGCCCTTTTGCTGGAGATTTTCTTTCCGCTTCTTAAGGGAGATTTCTAGCGGTTCATTCACCACATCAGGGAGGCCGACGAGGGTAGCTTCAAGAGGCTCATCTGCTGGAGCATTCTCTTCAGCTTCTCTAAATTCTAGGGTGGTTCTGGCCTCCAACCATCATTTGGCACTTACAAAACTATTAGACAGGGTGAATCCCTCAAAGAAGGTATTGGACGAAGTATAAAAGTTTGCGTATGTATATAACATATGCGGGCCCATCTCAGGAGTAGCATTAGGCATTAAAAAAGTAGCTTTGGTGCCCCTAGCACTATAATACCTCCATCCTCTGGCGCCATCGATCAAATAGCCAGAAGCTTTTAAATAAGTAGTGGCATTGCCGACATGTATTTGATCATAGCCGAATTGGAGGGCAAATCGACTAGGTATATACGGCTCCAGACTACATTCACTGATAAATCGATATACCAGATGGGAAGGTCTAATCATCTTCGATCACATGAAGGCAGCTGGTGGCATACGAGCAGCCATAGGCTCTAGATCCATGAGAAAATGAGGAAGATATTCGGTTCTATGAGGTAAGGGAACACAGTAGAACCTCCATTCTGAACCCATATTCAATGCTTTTCGGCAGTCGATAAGGCAGTTTACTTTCTACCAAAATGTGGCAAAATGGATGATGAAGTCCCCTCCTACGATGCCTAGAGCCAGATCCATCAAAATGGGGTTGTGTAGCAACAACCAGCCATATAAATAAGTGTACAATATTTCAGTATGGGAAAAATTATCCAGGGTACTAGGATCAACCATCATAGTATCTGTGAAAGAGCAAAGACCCGCATTCAATCAACAAATCATCGCAGAGAGATTGTCCATCTTGTGTCCGAATACTAAACGCACAGCAGCAAATAGTACACCACGATGGATCTATCAACAACACTAGCCCCGAGGACCACAAATCATCACAGCCATAAGGATAAGAAACCAGCTAGAGTCTCTTCTCGAGACATTTGTCTTCTACCTTGTCTGACATAAGTCTCGATGGGAGTACCAGCTGTGAATCCATGCCAATCCTCTTTCAATTATTTATCAACATATCGGGACCTTTCTATCAACTTCTAGATAGTACTGCGGTCGAGCGGCTCGAAGAAGCTAGGATCACAATCCAGATGTTCTTGTGCCTTATCATCATGAATGCGGCCCAGAAATAAATATGCCAACCATTTGGACAAATAATATGTCCCCTGTGCACGGCTCTTGTATAGAACAGTACAGATCAAGAAGTGGCATAACAATTCATTCAAGACTGACACTATACTCGGGCTTTTCTCGGCTAGAGCATCCAATTCTTCATTGGTTGGCACATACTCTTTATATGAGTTTTCACCCATTGGTAGATGAGAAATATATTGCATCTCATAAAGGACGAAGCCTATCTCTCCATGAGGGGTCACAAAAGTGCCCGTCCTACTGTTGTATCTCTCCGCCAAGGCTAAAAATAAGTTGGAATTGGTACGAATTCCATAGAAAGTAGTCCAAATTGGCTCATAAAGCTCCAAATCTAGCAGTTCATCTTTAAAGTTGTTCAGAGTCCAGACAAAAAGACGGTTGCAGTATTTGTTCTCTGGACTCATTAAACCTGTCAGCCGTATATTCTTACCTGGATACCTTACTTCAGCCTTAGCAAACAAGTTCGCGAAGAAAGGAATTCTAAATGGGATCATCAGAGATGAATCCTTAGGCAGCACGCAGCTTGGTTTCAGGCCCCTCAAATGAGTATTACTTCTCTCCGACGAGCTATAAAATATTTCCATATTCTGGGGACCAAGTCTGTGGCATATCTTCCCTACTCTCGCCTACTAAGAAGGAGTTAGGTCCCATACCATATTTCGAGGGTAGCTGGCATGAGCATTATAGGATATAGACAGATGTCTCGTCATGTCAGTGAGATGAATCAATCTGTTCCTCCTTTGATACACCCATTTTTCTTATTTTATTTTAGGCTGGCAGTCATTTTTGATAGCTTCGCCAAACAAGAAGGATAGCTTCTTAAGGGGAACCTGATCCAAGCATACAAGGGGTTCATCATTTATCAAGCATAATAGGGTCATGTCATCCTGAGACCTTAAAACAACCCTCCGGGTCTCAGGTAGGTCATACTGTGGAAAAGGGACATGAGACAAGTTTTTCTGGTACTCAGACACCCGAAAAGCAGATGCCAGTTCCTCGGCATGAGGGACTTCCCTCAGATCAACTACAAAAAGAAAAATTTAGAGTTAAAAATCTTGAAAAGATTGTTTCTTCAAAAGTAATAATATGCGCCAATCATGGATGGCACAGAGTATAAAAAACCAGTCCTCAGCCAGTGCATGCAAAACGATAATTCTCAAGTCATATGGCATATCAATCGATTAGCGCATGGTCTGTGTATAAGGACAGATGGCGTAGCATGTTGAGAATATGACAAATGGTGCAGGACATCATTGGATGTGATTGTTTTAGCCAAATACCCTGAAAGAGGTGGCACAAGGTACAGATGGCGCAAAGCATCGATCAACACTCTGAAAGAGGCGGTCGATGTTGGCCAATTGATCGTGCTACACACAAATGGTGCGAGCAGTCCGCTATCATCTTCTCCGTTCAATTTCTTACCTTCCAAGTGTCGCTACAATATTTCTAGCTTGTGGGTATTTTAGTCTTTTTGGTAAAATTTTGAATTTTAATTAATTTGTTGAATTGGTGAATTCTAGTTTGACTTTGACTCATTGAGACTAGTAGACTAGCCTAGAACCTAACCTTAGCTATGGTGACCCTAGTCTAACCTAGGTTAACCTAATTTTAGTCATTAGATATTAGTTTTGGAATATGAGGATTAAGATTAGTGTAATCAAGTCATGACTTATGGTTTTATGAAATGACTTATGACTTCATGACTTAAATGATTATGACTTAAGCCCATGAGACAAATTATGAAACCCTAACCCTAATTAGAACCCCATGGCCGGCCACACTAGGAGCACCCCTATTTAATGTCATGTTGGTTGTTCTTGCCTCTTTTAGTGCTTGACCTATATTTTGAAGAAAAGGTATTTTCTCCCCTTCCAAAAATCCTAATAAATTCATTTTAATTCCTTTTTAACCCTAGTCTTTTGCATTAAGATCTAATTTCTGTGTGTTTACTATTTCTGCAAGTTTATCTCAGTTTTTGTGTCATTTGGAGCTTGGGAGTTGCTATTTGGAATCCTTCCATTTGGGGCTTTCTTGGAGGATTGACACTCATAGGTAAAACCCTCAAATTATGTTTTATTCCTAATTTTAGTGCATGATCACTTAGGTATAGGTGTCCCCTAGCTATAGTAGAAATTTTGTGTCTTTTGTATTAGGTTTTGTGTCTGTATCGAACACGTATCACTAGTGTAGGCTAAGTGTTCGACGAAATGCCCGAACCATTTCTATTTGCTGTTTTTGCAAACATATTTGAATAGAATTCTAGATCTAGGGTTTGCTTATGGATTTCTGTTATTTCTTCCTAGTTTTAGCTTCGTGTCGTATCCACACAGGGACACGAACACCTTGTCCACGTACTGTACACTGTGTCCTGCATCACGGGGTCAATATCTTCCGACACAGGACACGTGGACATGCCAATTTTGGTGAGGGTAATGGGGCATCGAATGACACCATCCTTCCAAAATATGGGATCATTTGGTTGCATGTGCGAGGAGAAATCCTCCCGCACTGGCCGTGCGTCCTGCCGTTGTGCGCGCAGGAACATGACTGATACGTAACTAGAACGGACATAACACATATCTAGGACATGGTGTAGGCTATCCTAGGGGTAGCCCTACCCCTAGCGCACGTGTATGCAAGGCCACGTGTCACCACGTGGCCGGTGTCGCGCGCGGGACACGCGTGCACGACGCTGTGCACTACGGGTGCACTCGTGTGGTGTTTGTGTGGATTGGACACGACTGTGTCCACTTGGTTGGGCACGGTTGGGTGTCATGACACGTGTACACTCGACACTTGGTTTACCAACAAATTAATTTGTGAATTAACATGTTTTAGTATTCAAAATTGGTTTTTCATTCTCACTGATACAGGTATCCTGAAACTGATTTTCTGAAGGTTTAATTCATTGTTTAAACTAATTTTTATGGTTAATTGCCATGTTAGAATCACTACCCTTGTGTATTAGACCATTACAATGTTGTTTATTGGCTAGTATTAGGCTTTTTGGATTTCGATTAGGTTTTGAATGTTGAACTGTCATTGACACACTATACACTGTTTGAAATTCCTGAACTCTAAATTCCCTATTAAACTGATTTTGAATGTTAATTTGCCATAATAGATTCAATCACCTGTGTGTTAGTTACTATCAATATGGGTTATCGATCGGTGTTAGGTTTTTAGAGTTCGAATTGGGTTTTTGGATGTTGAATGATATATACAACACTGTGGCTGATACTTGTTCATGATTTAATTTTTGATTTTTAATTTTCCTTTCTAAAACTAATTTTTAATATCAAATTTGCCATGTTTCACCCATGTACATTGTGTTAGTCACTGTTAGGTTGATTCATACTAGTTTAGGATTGCTTTTGAGATAATGGGGATTTCAAATTTGGGTTTGGATGGTTTATAACTGTCATTGGTTCTTCTTTTTTCCTGAAAACCAAATCTGAGAATTGATCATTGTCATATGGTAACACACATACTGTTTTTCAGATTTACACATACACACCATGCCACATTGCCTTCAGACATTCACACTCTACACTCACTGTATTCCTGTTTTCACTAACCCCTTTCATTATACACACTATTGTTTACATACACACACACACACACACACAAATTCCTATGTGAATCACACACACACACATGTTCATTTCACACAACCTTACACACTCATATTTCACATATTGCCACTTGACACACAGACAGATATAACCTCTCTCCATCTCTATATATATGTGATATATACTATATGTAGCCTATATGAGTTTGAGTGTGCCTTTATATAAATTAAATATATTTTATATGTATACAATATGATGGAATATGCATATGTGTGGAATGTATGTTTAGCCTATGACATATGGCCTAGGGTTCCTAATAGGTATATGCCTATAGTGAATGTGTACATGTTTACATAGAAATTGTGTATGGTTGGCATGTATAGCCTAGATATTGTGTGTGTATGCTAGAATAGGCTGGTTAGGCTTAGTGAGACTTGTTTGGGTTAGGCTTGACCTAGTTTGACTAGTGTAGTTTGACTAGAGTAGACCGAAGGTTGACTTTAGCCTAGATTGACCCCAACATCATGTAGATGCATTGTAGCAGTCTGTTATATTATTTTAGACTTGTAGTGACTTGTACTGTTCTATAGAAGACAGACACCACTCCTCGGACAGTAGATTCTCTTCAGATACTCAATATACCAGGCGAGTACATTCACTGATAGTTTTTATTGTCTAGATATCTACTATATCCGATTCAGTTGTAGTGTCTTACTTGATTCCCGACACGATGGTTCACGGACTAGTATACGTCGGATCCTGTCATAAGATGTTATTCCTGGACTTTCTTGGTATATTGGTACGTGATATTCCATGTTTCTTGTATTTATACAGACATCGATTTGGTAGTGGGCTAGCCCCCTACTTTTGAATCCCGTGTCATGAATTGCCATGTCCGGATCCGTGATACTATTCGGGGATGGAGGAATTATTAGGGGTTATGTGATCAAAGCCTCCTGTCACTATTTTGCTTGCGCCACTCTCTCCTCACGTAGGGTGTAGCAGATTCATCCACGTGCTTGTTATCAAGGTTGGCCGGCATGACCCTTTCCAGAGATTTTCGTGTGATTGTTGGGCCAAATGGACAACCTATCTTGTCACTTTCCTAAAGCCGATCACATATCGCTCTAATAATTCAAGTCACATTTTATATTTATTTATCGTATCTTATATTTTGCTCAGTTCTACTTTCTGTACTTTCTCACCATGCTATGATATTAATTTACTCACATGTTCTACATGCCTTTATGATGTACCTTGATTGGAGACTAAGTTCTGTTCAGGAGAAGGGTTACAACATCGGTCCTTATTTAGTTTAAGGGTTGTAACTCAGCTTCCGAATGGTTTCCAAGTCATCCTATATCTTTGTCTTGTATTTTATTATATTGTCTCTTATAGAATTTGTCAATTCATATGGAACTGCTGTTAGTGTTTGTACTTGCTCATTTTCCTGACAAGATACCATTGATATATTACAGATGATTCTGAGGCAGATTGCCCGACCTATTATGGGGACGGGTTAGATGGAGTAGACCTGGATCGTGGCTTGATAGTAGAGCCACTAGACTTTTCTCACCCAGAGTAGTGTAGCTTAGTTAGTTTTGCTTGGACTGCTATACAGCTAGTACCTTCAGATTGTAGTATTTATATTATATTCTGTGACTCTGTGATGTTGTGTATAGCTTTGTGCTTGTGTGGATCTTGAACTTATTTCCTATTTTCATCTATCGTATTTCTTTTCCATGCTATCTACCTTAGTTTTACTTTGTGATTGAGACTGTATTGCTATGTCACCTCCATTCGGAGTGTATATACTGTACAGGTACCTTTATATTGTTTAGTCGTAGTATTTACATATCTTATATACAGCGTTCTACCGCCGATTCTGCGGCGTAGGCTGGACGTAACCACGTGCTCGTGCCCCTAACCAGGGTGCGGGTCGTGACACATTTTTGTGGTGGCCCATGCAGGTCAGTGTTGCAATTAGTGCGATCTCGTAATGGTGCTCGACTTAGAGTACTAATTACGAGCCTGCGATTAGGACGTAGGATCTAGGATATGATAGGAGTTATTCAATCACATTTTAGAAAATTTCTGATCTTTTGATTACCATGAAAACTCTTTTGCATTGAATTTAATTGTCCTTCTTTGATATTCCCTATCACGTGCCATATTGATTTTTTGTTTCAATCTATCCTCAGGATGACGATTACTCGCTCTCAGGCAGCAGGATCTAGTATTGTTCCGGAGAGGCCCGATTCGGTAGGACTTCCACCTCCGGCTGCGGAAGCTGCAGTTGAGGGAGATGCCATCTCAGTTTCTGCCCCTCAGGCGGGAGTAGCAGCGACGGTTCCAGGAGGTCTTCCACCTCCAGCAGTGGGACCATCCATAGTCATTTCTGAGACTCTTCCATCGCAGCCTCCGCTACCGACTGATACTCAGCAGATGATAGCCCTTCTACAGTAGATGTTGCAGACCCAGAGGGCACAGGCCGAGGCACAGCACCGCCAGACAGAGGTGTTACGGCAGAGCATCGAGAACTCACACCAGCTGGCGATGGCAGCAGTAGAGAGGGTTACACCGGATACAGTTCCGGGTGCCGCAGTTCAGCAGCAGGGTCAGGGGAGGCCTGGTACATGCCTAGATTTCATGAAGATGAACCCGAGGGACTTCAAGGGTACCGAGGGTATCCTGTACGCGAATGACTGGTCGGAGGATGTCCAGCAGAGCCTGGAGTTAGCAAATGTCCATAAAGGGCTTTGGGTGACGTCTACAGCGAGCCAGTTTTTCGATATAGTGCTGACTTGGTTTCGTACGGATCCTCGTGCATCGGTAAGGGGTTTGACTTAGGAGCACTTCAGGCGGCTCTTTAAGGAGAAGTTTTATCCCGATGTGGCTTTGACAGCTTTGGAGGGACATTTCGTTGGGTTGGTTCAGGAGAACTCGTCGGATGAGTATGCAGCAGAATTCTTCCGTCTGAGTAGGTTTGTACCCGATCTGATTCAGAATGAGGGGTATAAGGCCCGCAAGTTTTGGAGGGGTCTTATTCATGCAGTTCGCACTCGTACTTTCGGGGGATGCGATGCGACATTAGAGCAGATCCTGATGGAGGCGCAGATAGCAGAGGAGGACTTCGGCCTCAAGCCGAAGAGGGGCAGCGACGTTTTTGGAGCGAGCTCGAGTGCGGGGCCGGCGAAGTACCCTCATTTCTAGCAGAGGCAGATTCAACAGCAGCCTCAGCTACAGTTTCAGCAAGCACCAGTGCGTGCCCAGCAGCACCTGGGACAGGGCCATAGACAGACTACTCCGTGCGGCTTCTGCGGGAAGCCAGGGCAGACTCGAGAGGCCTGTAGGAAGAGGTTGGGTGTCTGTCTATATTGTGGGGCAACCGACCACTTGCTTAGGGATTGCCATCTTCGTAGAGTCCGAGGAGGCCAGGACAGAGTACAGCCGGCTAGAGGACCCGCAGTTCAGCAGAGAGGTCCTCCACTTCAGACACAGTAGCAGCGCTTTGTACAACACCTGAGGGGAGCCCATATGGGCAGCGTATTCACCTTGATAGCAGAGGAGGAGATAGAGCCAGTGGGTGATGTTGTGGCAGGTCACGTTCTCCTTGATTCATTCCTTACTTTTGCCTTGTTTGATTCCGGTGCCACTCATAGTTTTGTGTCTATTTTCTTTGCTCTGAGACACAAAATTATAGCTGAGTTTATAGGTAGGACTTGCAAGATATTGACTGGAGGAGGCATCATCCTGGTTAATAATATCTGCAAGGGGCGGAGAGTTCCTTTAGGTGGTCGAAATTTGAGCGCATGCTTGCTCGTAATACCTTTTTCGAGGTACGATGTGGTACTCGGAATGGATTGGTTAGGCATACACCATGCTAGTATATACTATAGAGGAGGTAGGGTTTTATTTAGGCTGTCGGGAGAGCCAGAGATTGTGTTTGCCAGGGGAATAGCTAAGCCAGGAGATGGGTTCTGTGGAGATTTGCTGGCGGGCTAGGCATTATCGCATCCATTGATAGCTGATTTTATGGATATTTTTCTCGAGGAGTTTCCTGGGATACCGCCAGATAGAGACATTGAGTTTTCTATAGACTTAGTGCCGGACGCTGAGCCTATTTCACAGCACGTCTATAGGGTCAACAATAGCGAGTTGGCAGAGCTGAAGAAGTAAGTCGACGAGCTACAGGATAAGGGATTCATCCGATCCAGTTCATCACCTTAGGGAGCGCCAGTTCTGTTTGTACCGAAGAAGGATGGTACGATGCGCATGTGTATCGATTACAGGGCGCTCAACAACCTTACTATCAAAAACAAGTACCCGTTGCCGAGGATTGACGACTTGTTCGATCAGTTGAGCGGTGCGAAGGTGTTTTCGAAGATAGACCTGAGGTCCGGTTATCATCAGCTGAAGGTAAAGCAGGAAGACATTCCGAAGACGGTTTTTCGGACTCGGTACGGCCAGGCCGAGTTCATTGTCATGCCATTTCGGTTGACCAACGCCCCAGCAGTGTTTATGAACTTGATAAACAAAGTATTCCATCCATACATTGACAAGTTCGTGGTGGTCTTCATAGATAACATCTTGGTCTACTCGAAGACGCCGGAGGAGCACGAGGAGCATCTGAGGATTGTGCTCGAGACTCTGAGGAAGGAGCAGTTGTACGGAAAGCTTTCGAAGTGTGAGTTCTTCCTTGACCAGGTCAAGTTCTTGGGTCAAATTGTGACCGAGCACGGGATCTCACTGGACCAGAAGAAGATTGCAGCGGTAGAGTCTTGGTCGACACCCAGTTCAGTTGCCGAGATTCGAAGTTTTCTGGGTTTGGCTGGATACTATCAGAAGTTCGTCCAGGACATTTCGTGGATTGCGGAGCCGATAACTAGACTCACCAAGAAGGACGTGGAGTTCATCTAGACTGAGGAGTGTCAGGCCGCCTTCGATGAGCTAAAGAAGAGGTTGAAATCAGCTCCGATCTTGACATTGCCGTCTGGGACCGGTGGTTTCTCGATCTACAGCAACGCTTCTGGCAGGGGTTTGGGTTATGTTTTTCAGCAGCACGGGAAGGTGATTACCTATGCATCTAGGCAGTTACGTCATCATGAGAAGAACTACCGGACATACGATCTGGAGTTGGCCGCTGTTATCTTTGCCTTAAAGTTATAGAAATACTACTTGTATGGAGAGCGGGTTGAGAGCTTCACTGATCACAAGAGCTTGAAGTACGTGTTCACTCAGAAGGAGCTGAACATGTGGCAGAGATGTTGGCTCGAGCTGATAAAGGATTTCGATATCGCCTTGTAGTACCATCCAGGAAAGGCCAACGTAGTTGCAGATGCCATGAGCAAGTATCCAGTAGCTATGTATCTGACGGCAGATCGTCATCTTTTGGCTGACCTGGACAGTTTAAGAATTGAGGTGATTATTTCGGGCATAGAGGTACAAATGTGGGGCTTACAGAGTCAGTCTGAGTTGATGGATAGAACCAGATCAGCATAGTATGATGATGTTGCCCTGAGGAGCATCATGGAGCAGGTGCGGAAAGGGTTGCTCGACGATTTCTCTATTGTCGAAGATGGGTCGCTGCGGTACGGTGCTAGACTGTACATTCTGAGTGGGGAGCTTCGAGAGGAGGTTCTTCAGTAGGCATATCGCTCTTAGTACTCTATGCATCCTGGGGCCAATAAGATGTACAGAGATCTGAGGGAGCACGTTTGGTGGTACGACATGAAGTACGAGGTAGCTCAGTTTGTATCTCGCTGCTTGGTATGTCAGCAGGTGAAAGCCGAGAGACAGAGGCCTCGTGGGTTGCTACAGCCACTACCCATTCCTGAGTGGAAGTGGGAGCACATCACCATGGACTTTGTCCGGACTTCCACGATCTCCTGGAGGGAAAGACGCGATTTGGGTCATAGTTGATAGATTGACCAAATCAGCCCACTTCTTGCCTTTCAAGGTGGAGTTGTATACGGAGAGGCTGGCAGAGCTGTACGTTCGTCAGATCGTGTGATTGCACGGGGTTCCTGTGAGCATAGTTTCAGACCAGGATAGTCGTTTCACTTCCTACTACTAGAGGAGTTTGCAGGCTAGCTTGGGTACCTCGCTCAAGTTTAGTACCGCTTATCATCCCCAAACAGACAGGCAGTCAGAGAGTACTATCCAGACTTTGGAGGATATGCTTCGCACGTGTGTGCTTGATCTTGGGGGTTCTTGGGAGGACCATCTTCACCTAGTAGAGTTTGCTTACAACAACAGATATCAGGCCAGTATAGAGATGTCGCCATTCGAGGCTCTATACGGACGGAGATGTCATACTTCCTTGTCATGGGACAATGTCGGCGAGAGAGTACTGCTTGGACCGGAGATGGTAGTGGATGCAGCTGAGAAGGTTAGGTTGATTAGAGACAGACTTCGGGTGGCTCAGGATAGGCAGTGGCATTGGGCAGATAGCCGCCGGAAACCTTTAGAGTTCGAGGTTAGTTTCAGTTCCTGTTTGTGATGCTCGTGATTTTGTTTATCCTGTGTACTGAGTTTATTTTATGTCTAGGCTGGTGCTTTGGTGTTCCTGAAGATTTCTCCGACATGGGGCACGATTCGCTTTGGCGGAGGCGGGAAGCTTAGTCTGCGCTACATCGGGCCTTTCACTAACCTTGAGAGGGTCGGTGCAGTGGCTTATCGACTAGACTTGCCACCTACGCTAGAGGGGGTGCACAACGTGTTCCATGTGTCGCAGCTGAGACGGTACGTGGCAGACCCCAGCCATGTATTGGACCATTCAGTGATCGAGGTGGGGCCTACTCTTCACTATCCAAAGCAGCCAGTGGAGATTCTGCATCGCCGAGAGAAGTGCTGAAAAACCAGGTGATACCATTGGTTCGCATCGCATGGAGGCATCATTCCCCAGGAGACTCTACCTGGGAGCGGGAGGATGAGATGCGCGAGCGATACCCATATCTGTTTGTACCGTGAGGTATAATTATCTATCCTTCTCATCATTTTAGTTTTGCCTTTTAATTTCGAGGACGAACTTATTTTAAGGAGGGTAGATTTTTCACTACCACATTTCTAGCTTGAGGGTATTTTAGTCTTTTTGGTAAAATTTTGAATTTTAATTAATTTGTTGAATTGGTGAATTCTAGTTTGACTTTGACTCATTGAGACTAGTAGACTAGCCTAGAACCTAACCCTAGCTATGGTGACCCTAGTCTAACCTAGGTTAACCTACTTTTAGTTATTAGAGATTAGTTTTGGAACAGGAGGATTAAGTTTAGTGTAATCAAGTCATGACTTATGGTTTTATGAAATGACTTATGACTTCATGACTTAAATGATTAGGACTTAAGCCCATGGGCCAAATTATGAAACCGTAACCCTAATTAGAACATCATGGCCGGCCACACTAGGAGTACCCCTATTTAATGTCATATTGGTTGTTCTTGCCTTTTTTAGTGCTTGACCTAAATTTTGAAGAAAAGGTATTTTCTCCCCTTCCAAAAATCCTAATAAATTCATTTTAATTCCCTTTTAACCCTATCTTTTGCATTAGGATCTAATTTCTGTGTGTTTACTATTTCTGGAGGTTCATCTCAGTTTTTTTGTTATTTGGAGCTTGGGAGTTGCTATTTGGAATCCTTCTATTTGGGGCTTTCTTGGAGGATTGACACTCATAGGTAAAACCCTCAAATTATGTTTTATTCCTGATTTTAGTGCATGATAGCTTAGGTATAGGTATCCCCTAGCTACAGTAGAAATTTCATGTCTTTTGTATTAGGTTTCGTGTCCGTATCGGACACGTATCACTAATGTAGGCTAAGTGTTCGACGAAATGCCCGAACCATTTTGATTTGCTGTTTTTGCAAATGTATTTGAATAAAATCCTAGGTCTAGGGTTTGCTTATGGATTTTTATTATTTCTTCCTAGTTTTAGCTTCGTGTCGTGTCCACACGGGGATACGAACGCGTTGTCCACGCACTGTACACTGTGTCCTGCATCACAGGGTCAATATCTCTCGACACAGGACACGTGGACACGCCAATTTTGGTGAGGGTGATGGGGCATCGACTGACACCATCCTTTCAAATGATGGGATCATTTGGTTGCGTGTGCGAAGAGAAATCCTCCCCATACTGGCCGTACGGCCTACCATTGCGCGCGCTGGAACGCGACTGATATGCAACTAGAACGGACTCGACACGTGTCTAAGACACGGTGCAAGCTATCCGAGGGGTAGCCCTACCCTTGGCGCACGTATATGCAAGGCCACGTGTCAGCACATGGCCTGTGTCGCACGCGGGACACGCTTCCACGCGTGTACGACGCTATGCACTGCGGGTGCACTCGTGTGGTGTTTGTGTAGATTGGACACTGCTGTGTCCACTTGGTTGGACACGGATGGGTGTCATGATACATGTACACTCGATACTTGGTTTACCAACCAATTATTTTGTGAATTAACATGTTTTAGTATTCGAAATTGGTTTTCCCATTCTTACTGATACAGGTATCCTGAAACTGAATTTCTGAAGGTTTAATTCATTGTTTAAACTGATTTTTATGGTTAATTGCCATGTTAGAATCACTACACTTATGTATTAGACCATTACAATGTTGTTTGTTTGCTGGTGTTAGGCTTTTTTGGATTTCGAGTAGGTTTTTAATGTTGAACTGTCATTGACACACTATACACTGTTTGAAATTCCTGAACTCTAAATTCCCTGTTAAACTGATTTTGAATGTTAATTGGCCATGATAGATTCAATCACCTGTGTGTTAGTTACTTTCAATGTAGGTTATCGATTGGTGTTAGGTTTTTAGAGTTCGAATTGGGTTTTGGGATGTTGAATGATATATACAACACTGTGGCTGATACATGTTCAGGATTTAATTTCTGATTTTTAATTTTTCTTTCTAAAACTGATTTTTAATATCAAATTTGCCATGTTTCACCTATGTACATTGTGTTAGTCACTGTTAGGTTGATTCATGTTAGTTTAGGATTGCATTTGAGGTAATGGGGATTTCGAATTTGGGTTTGGATGGTTTATAACTATCGTTGGTTCTTCTTTTTTCCTGAAAACCAAATTTGAGAATTGCTCACTGTCATATGGTAACACACACACTGTTTTTCAGATTTACACACACATACCATGCCACATTGCCTTCACACATTCACACTCTACACTCACTGCATTCCTGTTTTTACTAACCCCTTTTATTACACACACACACACCCACAAATTCCTATGTGAATCACACACACACATGTTCATTTCACACACCCTCACACACTCACATTTCACATATTGCCGCTTGACACACAGACACATGTCACCTCTCTCTATCTCTCTATGTATGTGATATATACCATATGTAGCCTATATGAGTTTGAGTGTGCCTTTATATAAATTAAATATATTTTATATGTATGCAATATATGGGAATATACATATGTGTAGAATGTATGTTTAGCCTATGGCATATGGCCTAGGCTTCCTAATGGGTATATGCCTATAGTGAATGTGTGCATGTTTACATAGAAATTGTGTGTGGTTGGCTTGTATAGCCTAGATATTGTGTGTGTATGCTAGAATAGGCTGGTTAGGCTTAGTAAGACTTGTTTGGGTTAGGCTTGACCTAGTTGACCTAGTTTGACTAGTGTAGTTTGACTAGAGTTGACCGAGGGTTGACTTTAGCCTAGATTGACCCCAACATCATGTAGATGCATTATAGCAGTTTGTTATATTATTTTAGACTTGTAGTGACTTATATTGTTCTATAGGAGACAGATGCCACTCCTCGGACAGTAGATTCTCTTCAGATACTCAGGATACCATGCGAGTACATTCATTGATAGTTTTTATTTTCTTGATATCTACTATATTCGATTCAGTTGTAGTGTCGTACTTGATTTCCGACACGATGGTTCATGGACTAGTATACGTCGGATCCTGTCATGAGATTTTATTCCTAGACTTTCATGGTATATTGATACGTGATATTCCGTGGTTTTTGTACTTATATAGACATCGATTTGGGAGTAGGCTGGCCCCTTGCTTTTAAATCCCGTGTCATGACGTGCCATGTCCGGATCCGTGATACTATTCGGGGATGGGAGAATTATTAGGGGTTATGTGATCAAAGCCTTCTGTCACTATTTTGCTTACGCCACTCTCACCTCCATAGGGTGTAGCAGATTCCTCCGTGTGCTTGTTATCCAGGTTGGCCGGCATGACCCTTTTCAGATATTTTCTTGTGATTGTCGGGCCAAGTGGATAACCTGTCTTGTCACTTACCTAAAGCCGATCACATATCGCTCTAATAATTGAATTCATATTTTATATTTATTTATCATATCTTATATCTTGCTCAGTTCTACTTTCTGTACTTTCTCACCATGCTATGATATTCATTTACTCACATGTTCTACATGCCTTTATGTTATACATTGATTGGAGACTAAGTTCTGTTCGGGAGAAGGGTTACAACTCCGGTATTTATTTGGTTTAAGGGTTGTAACTCAGCTTCCGAATGGTTCCCAAGTCATCCTATATATTTGTCTTGTATTTCATTATATTGTCTCTTATAGAATTTGTCAATTCATATGGAACTGTTGTTAGTGTTTGTACTTGCTCATTTTCCTGACAGGATACCGTTGATATATTACAGATGATTCTGAGGCAGATTGCCCGACCTATTATGGGGACGGGTTAGATGGAGTAGAACTGGACCGTGGCTTGATAGTAGAGCCACTAGACTTTGCTCACCCAGAGTAGTGTAGCTTAGTTAGTTTTGCCTGGACTGCGATCCAGCTAGTACCTTCAGATTGTAGTATTTATATCATATTATGTGACTCTGTGATGTTGTGTATAGCTTTGGGCTTGTGTGGATCTTGAACTTATTTCCTATTTTCATCTATCATGTTTCCTTTCCATGCTATCTACCTTAGTTTTACGTTGTGATTGAAACTGTATTGCTATGTCACCTCTATTCGAAGTGTATATACTGTACAGGTACCTTTATACTGTTTAGTCGTAGTATTTACAGACCTTATATACAGCGTTCTACCGCCGATTCTACGGCGTAGGCTGGACGTAACCATGTGCTCGTGCCCCTAACCAGGGTGCGGGTCGTGACACCATGGCTGGGTTCGCCTCTTCGACTCTCGTTGACGGCGTGATGTGCTGCGACACCCTCAATAGGGGCACACGTGAAGTGGCTCCATCCACTTTCTTTTCCTGCTTGGCAGCGGTGGATCTCTTCGGGGCCATTATGATTGGTTGAAAGCTTCGAAAGTTGAAGAAGAAGAGTTCGAATGAAAGAAATTTCAAGTAAAAAGTATTTTCTTTCTCTCTCTTCTCAACTATTTATAGCCACGCCTTAGACGTAACAGTCGCACGATCTACGCCTGAAGGTCGAGTCGGTTATGATACTGCATTGCGCCAACCGCTTCTTATTCAAAATATTCCAAATTTTGAAGCTTTTCAAATTTAAAAACTTTGAAGGGGGTCTTGTAGAAGCCTAAAAAGTACAATCAGCATCAGACGCTACTCATAAATAGTGCCAGCAATTAAATTATCAAGTGGTGTCAGACATCAGATGGCGCAGGACATCAATAGGCGCTGGTCATTAAGTGGCGCTGCCTGCCATGTGGCCATCTTCTCAGAGAAGCTAAATAGTTATCATTATGACTGATAGCACGTCAATTGAGAAAAATTTGTTCGAATTCCAAGCGCGTGGTGCTCGAGAAGATTTTGTCAGACGTGTCAGATTCATCATAAATGATTAACAGTTGTCTCGCGCCATCTGAAGTTGGCGCAAGGTAATCAATGACACCACATCATTCAGAAAATCACAAAACAACAAGTAGTGTCTGGCGCTACCTAACAGTTGGTGCTACCTGATCAAATAATCCTGAAGTAGTTAGATAACATGGCACACATGCCTACTAATCTCGAAGAACGTGTCTGTGACACAGCCCATGACCAAGTGCATATCAATCACAGCATACCACACGTCCAAGCAGTTAAACCAACAATTTGCGCCAATAGATGAATGGCACGCCAATTGCAGTGTGCGCCAACCAGGATAACTACTTAACAGTTATCTCTAAACTCTATAAATAGAGTTCTAAATCACTTTCAAAGCATCACTAATTATCATAATCTCCTGAGGACTTGCTGCAACACTCTCAAAAGGCTATCTTCTTCGATATCACATCATCCATGGGATAAAGTGATTGTCTTTTGATCAGATTCATATAGTTGTACTTCTTAAGAAATCAAATGTACTCTTGTACACTTTTCATAGTTTGTAATCAAACTTTTATTTTTTGTAAACAAACATGTACAAGAAACAACTAGAAAGAACATGTATGAACGAGACAACCAGCAATGAACATGTATAAGTAAACAGATAGTGTATTTAAAATACTTTTCGACATGTGAACGGCTTGGGCTAATACAGCACATCATAGATGGCTATACACAATAAAAAGGTATGACTAACCCACGTGAGGTATATGACTTAGCTATCCATAATAACAATCATTGGGCTTTGTTCACATACCTATCGAGCATTTTCCCTTTCGACTCACTAAACAATCAATAAACGAGCAATGATGCAATCAAGTCTATCGTGTCACAATCGTGTCTCAACAATATACTCAATGAAACGCAAAAAAATATAGCATTACAATGTAATAAGCACATAAAGCAATAGTGTACTTGCAGAAATTCCTAAATGAACTGGTTCCACAAGTTGATGACAAGGTAAACTCTGACCTAGAAGCTATCAAACCATACCATATCATTGTACCACGAACCCATGCACGAATAACTACAAACTAGATCTAAAATCCATTCTAAAAATTATAGAAAGTGGCTAATGGGTTAACCTAATTAATTATGTTTAATTTTAGAATAAATTATCTAAAATAATAATTTAACCTAATAATAATCTGAAATATAATTTAAATAAGGAATTTTGGCTATAGAAAGTTACGGTTCTAATTTTGGAATCTATGGCACACAAATCGAAACGTACCGTTGACTAAATAGTAAAATATTACAAACTCAATAATTTGAGGGAGCATCTTTGTAGATTTTAGTGCCACAAAGGCATCGGAATTGACTGTCCCACAAAATTAAGATTTGGTCAAAAGTTATCGCCGTTATGGCTAACCGTGACCAAATCAGTGACTCACCGGTCAAATCTGAGTTCAATAAAATGAATAAAATCATAATTAAATTTTTGAATTTTTGGAAAAATTGTATGTTGTAGACATTCATGTCAGCTTTTCAAAACTTCAAACAGATCGCAAAACGGAATTCAGGATCTCCGGAAATCTCGAAAATAGTGCGACGTATCAATTTTCGAACAACCGACACTCAAATAAATCTCCAACAATTTACGTAAATAATTACAAAAAATAAAATATAAATTTTGAAAGCTAATCTCGATATGGTTCTAAAAAAATAGAGGTGAAATGGAGTCCGGAGTTGGTCGCAACGGCTTCTCGAAGTTGCTATAGCTTCAAAAAAACGAGGTTTAATTTATGACGAATTTTGGCCTATTTTGAAAGAAAAAAGAGAGAAATTTTGGAAAAGAAAATATTAGAGATTACATAACTTCAATAGGTATATATAATGGGTAGAAAATACTTAATTAGGATTAGATAGGAAGGGTTTTGGTTTTGGAAGAAGAATAAGGACTCCTTAAATAGATGAAGATTGACTCAATTTTCTAATTTGGAAGGGTCAAGAATCTAATGAATAAATATTTCCATTAAATTCAAATAAAAACAATCTCAAACCTATATGGATCAAATCTCAATACATTATTGATCATAATAAATAATATCCAATATTATCAAATAAATTTTGAATTATATTGGCATAAATCCAAATCTTCTAAAAATAATTTAGCAAATCTTTTTATTGGTCAAAGATAATAGTCATTAATTTTAAAACTAAATTAATTAAATCTAACTCTAATATTTGATTACAATAATGATTCAAAATAATATTCAATATTATCAAATAATATCTAGAAAATATTTTATAAACTCAAAAATAATTCGGCAAATCTTTTGTCATTCAAAAATATTTATCGAATTAAAAATTAAAATAAAAAATATTTTGTAACTCAAAAAATATTTAAAACTAAAACTAAATAAAATTTAAAAAATTCAAAAAGTGGACTTACAGGTGGTGTGTGGAAGGGAGACGAGAGCGTAATTTTTGGTATTTCTAATGTCAAATTTTGATGTCGTATTGGGAATGGACTATTTTAGCCAGTACCATGTCGTATTAAATTGCCAAAGAGAGAGTGTTATCTTCATACCTCCAGACCGTCCAGAGTTTGAATTTATGCAAGGGACCATTGAGAAGGGAGTAGGCCCTGTAGTTAAAGCTTTCATGTCTATGGAGGTAGCATCACCATCGCCTATTGTTGAGGAGTTAATGGATATATTTTCGGAAGAGTTGCCATGTCTACCACCTGACAAACAAGTAGAACTTAGCATTGAGTTAGTGCCAGGAACAGCAACAATTTCTTCTAATGTGTACCAGTTGTGAAGAAGGAGTTGGATGAGATGAAACTTCAGTTAGAGGAGTTACAGACCAAGGGTTTTATTCGAGTAAGTGCATCACCTTGGGGGGCTCTAGTATTATTTGTACCAAAGAAGGACGAGTGAGTACGTATGTACATCAACTACCGAGCATTGAACGCATTGACCATCAAGAATAAGTATCCACTATTGCGGTTGATGACTTGTTCGACCAGCTGACGGGAGCGAAGGTATTTTCGAACATTGATTTAAGATCGAAATATCACCAAGTAAAGGTGCACAGAGAAGACATTTCGAAGACAACATTCAGGACTTATTATGTTCATTACAAGTTATTTGTGATACCTTTCGGATTGACGAATGCGCCAGTGGTATTTTTATGAATTTGATGAATAGAGTGTTCAACCAATATTTGGATCAGTTTATGATTGTCTTTATTGATGACATTTTGATATACTCGAAGAGCCGGAAGGAGCACGAGCATCATTTGAAGATTGTTCTGGAGACACTGAGGAGCGAGAGGCTCTATGCCAAATTGAGCAAATAAAAGTTCTTCTTAGGCTATGTCTCTTTCCTTGATTATGTTATCTCGGGAGATGGCATTTCAGTTTATCCGACCAAGATATTTATAGTAAAAATGTGGCCTAACCCAACCAACGCCTTTGAGGTGAGAAGTTTTCTTGGATTATCGATACTATCAGATGTTTGTAAAGAACTTAGCGAGGACTCGGTTGACCCACAAGGAGTAGGAGTTCGTGGGGACCAAGGAGTGTAAGGCGGTATTTGAGGAATTGAAGAAGTGCCGGACCACTGTACCAATCTTGATGATACCATCTAGACCAGGAGGGTTCGTGATCTACAATAACACATCCGAAAAGGAACTAGGATGCGTTTTGATGGAACATGGGAAGCTTGTCGCTTATGCATCAAGGAATTAAGGACACATGAGAAGAATTATCCTACTCACGACTTGGAGCTCGCAGTAGTGATATTTGCTTTGAAGCTATGGAGGCATTATTTGTATGGGGAGCAAGAAGAGATTTTTATATACCATAAGAGCTTGAAGTATGTCTACACTCAGAAGGATTTGAATTTGAGGTGGAGAAGATGGGTGGAATTGATGAAGGATTTTGAGATTGACTTGTAGTATCATCCTGGGATGGTGAATATAGTAGCCAATGCTTTGAGTTGGAGGCCTATAGCATTTTTGTTGACTACTCAGCCGCATCTAGTGGAGGATTTACAGAAGTTGGAGATAGAAGCTATATTGCCAGGAGTAGATGGCCAGTTGATGAGTCTTTAGGTGCAGTCATCATTGGTCAGAAGGATCAAGGCTGCATTGCCGACAGATGCGATATTTCAGAGACTTCGACAGAGGACTTAGGCCGGTATGCAGATTGGATTACGTATTCATAAGGATGGGATTTTGAGGTATGGAGATCGCCTCTACATTTCGAATGGAAAGCTTAGACAGGAATTGACGATAGTGGCACCCACTTCACTATATTTCATTCATCTAGGAGGGACGAAGATTTACAAAGACTTGAGGTAGCCTTATTGGTGGCATAGAATAAAGAGAGAGAGATCCCGATTTGTAGCAAAGTAGTTAGTGTGTCAGCAAGTTAAGGCTGAGCATCAGAGATCAACAGGGTTACTTTAGCCACTAGCCATTTTGGAGTGAAAATTGGAGCATATTACGATGGATTTTGTGACCGAAATTTCGAGGAGCCCGAGTGGTAGAGATGCAGTTTGGTTTATAGTAGACCGACTCATTAAGACAGCACATTTCTTGCCTTTTAGAGATGGCCAATCTACAGAGGTGTTAGCCGAGATGTACATAAAGCTGATCGTACGACTACACAAAGTGCTATTTAGCATTGTGTCTGACAGAGACTCAAGGTTTACTTCACATTTTTTGAGGAGTATGTAGGAGAGCCTTGGTACGGGGTTGAAATTTAGTACATCATATCATCCACAGACGGATGGACAGTTGGAGCGTACCATACATACCTTGGAGGATATGCTGAGAGTGTGCATGCATGACTTTGGAGGTTCATGGGATCATCTTCAGTTGGTTGAATTTTCTTATAATAACAGTTATCGAGCGAGTATTCAGACGGTGCCATTCAAAGCTTTGTATGGAAGGAAGTATCATTCTCCTGTATGTTGGACTGATGTTTGTTAGCGACAGATATGAGGAACGGAGTTAGTAGTTCGTACTGTAGAGAAGGTGAAACAAATTCAAAGACATTTGCAAGCAGCACAAGATCGACAGAAGCATTAGGCAAACAGTCATCTTCGACCATTGGAGTTTTAGTTGGAAGATCACATATTTTTGAATATTTTGCCCATGAGAGGGACCATCAAATTTGGAGGTAAGGAAAAGCTTAGTACGAGGTATATCGGGCCATTGATGTTCTAGAGAGAATCGGAGAGGTCACTTACAGACTTATGTTGTCACGGACCTTGGAAGGTGTTCACGATGTGTTTCATGGATCTCAGTTAAGTAGGTATATATCAGATTCCAGTCACATTCTTAATCAATCTGAGATTACTTTTGGACCGAGTTTGTCCTATGAAGAGCAGCCGGTGGAGATTCTGGACCGTCGAGAGAAAGTATTGCGGGGCTATACCATTCCTTTAGTTCATGTCGCATAAAGGCATCATGCATAAGATGAGTCGACTTGGGAATGTGAGGATGCGATTCATGAACATTTTCCTTATTACTTTATGGGATTAGGAATATTTTCTTCAACTAGTCATTATTGTTTGCTTCTTTATTAGTGTGTGATTAAATTTTAAGGACAAAATTTTTCAAGATGGATTAGTTGTAAGCCCTCTGAATTTTGTATATTTTTAAGTTATATCTTAATTAATATGTTGGTTAATACATATTTTTGCACTAATATTTATGATCCTAATATATACTTTTTCATAGCTTTAATTTTTGGACCATAAGAAATGCCAATCTCTAGAAATGATCTTAATATATTTTGACCTATACATGTTTATCTTTATTTTGATATATCATGTCCCACTTAAATATGTTCACCTATATTCTACTTTTTTGGCACAATTTCTGGTCAAATTAGGCCAACTTGCTATCTACCGTAAGACTTGACCTACCTTCCAATTTAATTTTAGGACTCGACATCGATCCAACCCATTCGACCCAATATATAATTTTGAACTATTTTGAGCCTACTACACACATGCTAATGGTCCAACTGAATTGAGTTCCCATGTGCTATTTATTTTCAAATGACACACAAGACCCATTATTTTCATTTTCAGAGTTGAATTTGATTCGGTAAATTGTTTGGACCCAATCCTAGCTCAAACAACTTAGTGGAGCCTATTCTAGGTTCCCAAAGACAATTAGCATATATATGATTAATTTTTAACAATTAAATGGAAGCCATGCAAGCCCAGATTCCATGCATATTCATTTAAACTACTATATTCCAAATTAGGAAACCTATTGATACACCTATTTCCACATATTGATTAGTTAACCAAATCTCAACCAAATCAATCCAAACCACAGCAAAAAAAACCCTAACATATAAGAGGCTCAAACTTTAAGTTTTAAACATACTAAACCAGGCACGCTTTTCCCAAACCCCTCAAAACCCAATGCCATCCTTCTCCTAGGCCGACAACAAGAAACCACTAGGCCGACCCTTTTTTTACCCCCCCCTCTTCTCAATTTTTGGGCACTCCACCACAACTTATGTAACCCCAAGGACTTTCTCTTCCATCCTACCAACTCTAAGGATCATCTCGTGGTCTTCGGAAAGGTGCACAACCCATCCAAGTATGTGAAACTTTGCCAAAATTGTTCTAAATTCAGCAGCAGGTTAGTTAACATCTTCGATGGGTTTCATCTACTTTTTCTTATCTGATAGTCCTGAAACAAAAACAACTCAGTATCCCTATGTGTCTACTTTGATGTCCAATTGCTAACTCACACAGTTCCACTCGGTTTGCCCGTGGCGTCCATTGCACCAAAATTGGTCCAGGCTGAACCAATTTCGAAGTGCGAACCTTTTCGACATCAAAAAACTCATTGGTAATGATCCTAACATCCGCATTTATCATATAATAATGTCCATTGTTCAGATTTGCAAGTTATTCATGTGTTTGTGCTATCGTTTCTATGATACTAGTTTTTCGGATACCGAAAAGCTCATCGAAACTCGACTATTTGATCTCTAAACTTCGTAAAACTTTTTCCATGATTTTTTGTCAAGTAACTTTTTATGAAAAATAATGTTTTCTCTAATTAATTCTAAATTTTTTAGAATATTAAATGTTATATATATTTTTCTTTCGTTCGATTCCAATTGGTTCAACATGTGGCAAAATTGTGTACTAGTTGAATATGTTAATTTGATTCTAGTTTTTCTTCAAATAAATATATTTAAAGTATGTCCAAAAATTATTTATTTATTTTTATAGCAATATAATGATATATTTTGTGATATAAAAATAAATTTTTATATGTTGTAGTGTCATGTATAGTAGATTTGGTTACATATATTATTGAGATCTAGTTGGCAAGTTTATGACTAGATTGAGTCTATATATGGTATGTATAAATATAGTATATCATTGAGTTAGTATTTATTTTAGTTTATTTATATTTCTAGGAGTTTGTGAGCATTTGATTGTGAGAGTTGGAGTCAGACCGATATTCTACACTCTTACTGATATTCCAAGCAAGATACCTTGCCACTTCTTATACTGTTAAATATTTGGATTATTGTTGTGTATAGAAGTACATGTGTTAGTAGATTGCATCCAAGTATGACTTGTATGCTATTGATGGTGTCATTATTATGATAGTGTGTGTGTGACTTAAAGGTTAGATTCTTCCATTAGCAATGAAGTTATTTTCTGTAACTTCTATCAGTAGACACATTTCATGCCACGGTACTGTGAGTGATATTACAATGTATTGGCACGCACTTATGTACTTGGCTATCTACCGGTACGAGCAGTTCGTACGATAAAGCATACGTATTGATAGGTGAGTCTAGATAGAAGACTAATATTGAGATATCAATTATCCAAGTAATAGATATAATTTGTGTAACTCATAGGCGAGGAAGACCATTAGTTGACATATCGAACAAAAATTTACACATTAGCCTCAGTGTGCATAGGTATAGGCTATACTAGTGGATATAGCCAGCAACGGCCACGAACTTAGTATCTGGTACTGTCGAAAAAGTATGCTAGTATATACACCAGCATTAGTTAACGCTAATCCACTACATAACCTACCCATGCGTACCAAAGTCGTCTTCGACGTGCATTCACATAGTTGGATAGATTTGTAGGAACAAAATGTAAAGCGCTATACTCTAGAGGGGGTGAATAGAGTAGGCAGCGAAAATTTAGTTAATAAAAAATTGTTAGCATCAATATCAAAGAATATATCGCAAGTATGTAAATGAAAAAACATAGAGCAGAGAGCAAACGCAAACACAAGGATGTATACTAGTTTCCCTCTTGTGAGGACTATTCGGGTCGGAAGAACTCTAGCTTCCAGTTGAAAACTACTATGGAAAGATACCGCAAGTTTTCATCCGAAGTCCTTGCAACTTCTACAATGCGAGCTTTGATCCAAAGTACTCGACCAACATAAATTGTGAAGTGTCTTTCTTCAATCAAGCCTCTGATTACAATCACTCTGAAACTTCTACACCGTATCGCACTGGCAAATTGCCTAGAGGATTGTAACTGGCTTGGGATTTAAAAATGAAAGAGCTTAGAAGACTTTGGAAGAACGTATTAAGCTTAGAGAGAAGAAAATAGAGAGGTGTGTTGAAACGAGAGAAATTATTCTCTATTTATAGTTTTTCCAAAGGCAGAATTCGTGCAGAATTTGGTCAGAAATCTTTGAGAGAATCTTGGGAAATAGTCGTTGCATCCGTAACTGCGGGATGACCAAGTTTAAAATCCAACGGGCACTAACCGAACTCGGGCATAATTTGTCACGACCCGTACCCAATGTAAGGGTACGAGAAGTGGGTACGTCCAGCCTACGCCGCAGTATCCACGGTAGAACGCTGTCCTAGGTCACAACATCTATCAATAACCATACTTGTACAATGATATACACTCCAATAGAAGGATAATATAAAGGTACAACTCAATCATAGCATCTAAGGGAGAATAAAGAGAAATAAATGTACAGATAAGATAGAGGAATAATCTCCAACCAGCTACAATGAGAGTAATATCTGAATATACAAACATCACCAATATCCAACAACTAAAAGTACATGAAATGAGACAACTAAAGAAAAACTAGCCTAGAGATATAATCTAGATAATAGGTAAGTCCTCAACGACTGTAGGATCCTCCTAAGGGTCCAAGTCACCGGTGTCATCTAAGCCTGTGCCATAATATGTGTTTGCCATGAAATATAAAAGAACAGAACAATTATCAGAGGACTGGACTTTTACTTCACAATACAAACTCGCTTGTACAAAGAAAGCCTAGGGACGAAAACCTTGGTACAGCAATCTAAGTATAATTGTTTATTTTAGATTCTGGGGGGTGACGGTAGAGGCTCGGGAAAGCGACGGCAGCTCTGCCTTACTCCTTGGACGATCGGGTGCAGCCTTGGCTCTGTAGAAGAACTGCTGGGCGTTGATGAAGAAATGCTCTCTCTTCAGGCTCTCTGGCTCTCTATGTCTCTCTCTGTCTCTGTGTATGTCTCTATCTCTATCTCCGTATATGTCTGTGTCTGTGTGTCTCTGTATATCTTTGCAAGGAAATGGCACCCTGCTATTTATAAGAGTGGGGAGCTTCACTAGAGTTTACAATGATTGTCCATTCTTGAAAGTCGACCGCTAAGGATCATTGGATCTGGGACGTTCATCGAGATTTGAGCAATAAATATGATTGCATTAAATCTTTTGTGGGTAATAAATGCTGATTGACATAAATCCTCCTGATTTGTCATGCCAACCTCGGATTCCTTGACACGTGTCTTTAATTGGCTTATTGGCAAATGATCTGATTTGATCCCAATATTTTATTGGGATTTGTTGAGAGATTTCAATCAATCTGATGCCACGTGCCCCGCTATCATGCCACGTGTTGAGCCATTACAGAAATCTGAGCCGCAGGAAGGTTGCTCCTCATTGGGCCGCATAAGGCTGGCCACGTGTCCAGGCTGCTTGAGAGTGGCCCACTGAACATTTGAACCGCGTGGTAATGATTTGAGCCACATGAGTGGGGATGACCGCATGAATGAACCGCATTAAGATAGTCCTCGTGAGCCGCATGGGGATGGTCTTCGTGAGCCGCATGGGGCTAGTCTTCGTGAGCCGCATGGAGCTAGTCTTCGTGAGCCACATGGGGCTAGTCTTCGTCTGCCGCATAGAGCTAGTCTTCTTGAACCACATGGGACTAGTCTTCTTGAGCCGCATGGGGCTAGTCTTCGCGCGCCGTATGGGGCTAGTCTTTTTGAGCCGCATGGGGCTAATCTTCGTGAGCAGTATGGGGCTAGTCTTCGTGAGCCATATGGGGCTAATCTTCGTGAGCCGCATGGGGGAGCCTCCGCTTGGGCCGCATACGACTGTCCACGTGTCAAGGCCGCATGACAGTTTTTGACTCTCGGGGGATCGTGTCAGAGATTTTCTTTGCTTTCCAAGGAGTCCGTCATTATGAGGGAGTCATAATGATATCAGAACTGTCACCTTGTCATAGCTGTCAGCCGTCAAGGCATTTAATGCAGTAATGGACAAGGAGAAGAGCTGTTTGCAGGCCACGTGGCTCCTCATTGAGCCGCATAGACGCTCGAACCGCAATACTTGAACCGCATAAACTCTCTGAGCCGCATGGGGCTCTCTGGCCGCATGGATCTTTCTTTATTCTTTTCCATGCTTCGACAAGACCACCTTCAAAGTTTTCAATTTGCAAAATTGAAATACTTTGAATAAGAAGCATGGCCATGTATTATTCTGGCCGCATATAATGTCCTGGCCGCATGGATGTGTCGGCCGCATGGATGACTCGGCCGCATGGATTTTCGGGCCTTACAGCTCCTTGCCGTGGGGACTTTCTGCCACGTCATCTTGCCACGTATGGAGATCTTTTGCATTAAATGCTGTGGATTTGCTGTCAGTTTTGAGGTCACTTTTCGGGGCGGGATCCCAGGAGTCTGGCCTTCATTTTAGGCGACTCGCCTCGATAACCGAAGAGTTGGTTTTCGTTCGGCACGAGAATCAAAGCGCCTTGGTTTTGTTTATAAATATGGATGAGTTCAGTCGGAGGGATTTCTTTACTTTCTCCTTCGTCCCCAACTGTTGCTGTCTTTCCCTTCTTTCCCTATTTCCATTATCCGACTGTCGAAAATGGCCCCCAAATCTTCCAAGGCTATCTGTGCTGCTGCGAAAGGCAAGAAGGTGGCTTCCTCGTCGGCCGTCGTGCCCGAAGTGCACCCGGATGTCCATCCTGCTTTCAAGGGTATAGATTTCTTTTGAACACTTTGAACCCTAAGAACCCATGGCTTTGTTGCATGATTTATGCACAAGCCTTCATCCTTCGTTTGAATCGCTCAAGTTCGATCATGATGGAGCCGCATGTGTTGTATGGGCTGCATGACCCTCTCGCATCCGAGCTGCATAGGAAATGCCTTATGTTTGAGCCACATGAGAAGGATTTTGAGTCGCAGGATTACTTCTGGATATGAACCGCATGAAGTCTCCTTTGAACGGAGTCGCATATGTTTCTGACAGACTGGACCGCATAAAATTTTGCTAAATCGCGTCGCAGAAACTCTCCTGCTAGATAGAACCGCATAAGTTCAGTCCAGACCGCACAAGCTTTCGCTAAGTCGCACTACATAAGCTCTTTTGTGAATTGAGCCGCGTGAGACTGTTTTGACCTTAGTCGCATAGGCCCTTTTGAAACCGTGCCACATGAAACCCAGCGGGTTTGAGCCGCATAAGACTTCGTTGATCCGGGCCGCATGGGCTCGTAGGAACTTCTATTTTAAGTGGTTTTGCTGTATCCATCCTTTATTCATGTTTCTTTTGTCCTTTTCCAGTGAACATATGACAGATCAACTTCCCCCTAATGAGCCTTTGGAGAGGGTGGCTGCCATCAACAACCAGCCTTTCTATTTTCTTTGCACTATGATGAATTCGGGGAAACTGGACGGAGAATATCTGAAACCAGCTTTTCTCTTTGGAGACGCTTTATCCATAAAGAACTTCCGAATGCTGGATGTTTCTGAGAACTGGGACTTCACTGTGGACGGGGTGGATATCCATATTCCCGAGATGGAGCGGTATTTTCCCCTCTCGTGGTTTAATATGGTGCCATTGGGCAGGAAAATGGCGGGCTCTCTAACTCCAACCCAACAGGGGATGTTCGTGGGCAACATCCACTATAATATGAGTATTAGGTCAGCATGTGCAAGTAGGGAGTCAGTCAGCCGGACTGTGATGGGGCTGATTCCTGGTACTTTTATAAATGTGTCTGGTCCCAACTTCACTTTTACTCGAGCTGATACCTTCCTGAATCAGCTCGCTCGTAAGGGGTCTTATCCCGTGGGCAGGTTATCGCTGCTCAATTGGATAAACCCCATTCCCACATGGGCCAATCTTTCCTCATAGATCCTGAGGAATATTTTCATAAATAAATTCACTTTATTTATTGTGTTTCTGGGAAAATACAACTGTAGGAATCCGATCTAGAAGACGATCGCTTTATCCCTTAGACGATGCAAAGAAGAAAAGATCTCAAGAATTCGACAGCAATTTAGATAGCTATGTATCTGTACAATAAATAAGAAAAGAACTCTATTTATAGAATCAAAAATAACTGAAAAGATAACTGTCTTCACAACCTGTGCATAGTTGAAAATCATGTAGGATTTAACATATTCAAGGTTATGAGCAGTTACTGGATGTGGCCTGTAACTGTTGGACACATGGCAATCGTGCATGAGTCGTGTACAAGTTACAGGATACGCAGGTGAGAGATCGGTGGCATGGCTGCCACGTACTCCAATTTGATGAAATCCACGCAGGCTTGTTGAGGACAAAATCCACGCAGCCTTGTTGAGGATAAAATCCACGCAGACTTTCGATAGAAGGCTTCAGAATACACGCTAACTGGAAGCAGAAAGCTCAAAATTCACGCAAGCTTGAGGAAGGAACATAGAAGTTCAAAATACACGCAGACTTGAGTCAGAACTGCCAGCTGTCTTGATTCGACGTGCCTCAACTGACATAAAATCTCTGACATTGATTGCCTTGCCAGTCGTATTAAATGACAATAAGCTCTTTTGGTACGCCAACTTGATGAAGGCTGAGTCTTGTTGAAGAAGATTTCGAAAGTCACACAATAGTCGGCTGTGATCTCTCGAGTTCCGTACATACGTGGCATACGAGGAGACATTCTTTGACTGTCGTGTTGTCAGTCATAATGACACTCTGACAAATGATGAGCTGTCTCTGCGTATATTTGAGGAAATAGTCTGGTAGAACCCAGCGTAACTTTTAAACATTGTCTTGATCAACTCAGCGTGACTTTTAGACCTTGTCCTGATCAACTCAGCGTGACTTTCATTTTTTGAGGCCTACAAAACCCCCTTCAAAGTTTTTGAAAAATGTTAAATTATTTTGAAATACTTTGAAATCGAGATGATAAAATGAATTTAGTCACGCTGAGATGACTTTAAAGAGAGATTTACTCCAAAATGATTAGACTGTTGGGATTCTGTGCGGTTAGGATCCCTTACAAAGCTCCTAAATCGAGGCAAATAATGATGATGTTGCCGTTTGGAATTCTTCATGAGCCTATAAATAAGCCATAAATCACTTCTTTCCTTCTTTACTTGCTTTAGAGAGAGAAAAATCCACAGAAGAGAAACTTCAACTTCCCCAACTTCTTCTTCCCCTTTTCAGCAGCAATGGCTCCTAAGAAAACCGACACTCAGGCCAAGGGGAAAGCTCCTGCGACTTCCTCGCGTGCCACCACCGACAGACTTCCTCGACGCGAAGTCACGCATCCTCCTATGCAGCGTAAGTGATGGATGGGGATACGAACTGTTGAAGATGACTTAATGAAGATGACTTTGATGAAAATGAACTCCACATAGAAATCTTAGGATCTTAAGACAAATAATGAACTTTAGAAATATATCTCCCCTTCTTAGGGCAAAGGATATTAATAAAGTATGCCCCCTCTTTAGGGTCGGCCATACTTCATATCTTCGTGTTTACGAAGCTCTGTGTTTCACGCAAATGAGCATGGCTCTCATGACTCTGCGTGATTTTTTATGTATTGGCAGGGATGTCAATGTTTGAATTATTCACGCAGCTTTCATGACTCTGCGTGATTTTTCACATGTTGGCAGAGATGTCAATGTTGAATTATTCACGCAGCTTCTGAGAATCATCCTCTGGATAGATTAGTCTTGATCTGTCAGCGTATTTTTGTCATTTTCACTTAAATGTGATTCTGGCAATGATACGTGACTTTCATTCTAATCTATCTGGACTTTGCGTGAATTAATCACCTGCGTGAATAAATCATTCAGCGTGTCTTGATAGTATATCTGTCTGAAGTCTGCGTGACTTATGAAATTTTCTTCGAGCACTGCTATACACGTATAAGGCTCGTAGACATAGATTTTACTGAAACACATCTGACCTTATCTTCTTTTATTTTCTGTAGTGAACATCCAAAGTGAAGAGGCAGATTATGAAGGGCACCTGAGTTTTTCATTTAAACATGATTTATCTCATGTGCAATTTCCTCAGTTTGACCTTCCAGAAGCCCGACTGTCGTTGTTGACAAATCAAGACCATACAACTCTACTCTGTCTGATGAATGGTGAACCCTTTTAGAGTCTTGATTTGGTGTCCCACAAGAAACCAGCATTTCTGTTCGGGGATGCCATAGCACAGAAGTCACAACCGAAGGGCATCAGAGAGAAGGTCTGCTTCTATTTCGAAGGTGATACAAGGCAGCCCATGTACTGGTCGAAGGTTTCTAGGGGCTTATCTATCATGAGATTCATGCATGCCAGTTATCCCAGAAAGATGTCTTGGCACTTAACAGAATATCAGCAGGCAAAAGCGAGCCATATCATTTACAGGAAGGAGGGATTCTTCAGTTCCCCAGAGAATCATGTATCCGTGTTTCGAGGTTTGAAGCCGAGATGTGTACCACCCGAAGACTCATCAATATTGATGCCATTCAGGATGCCTGTTTTCATAAATGAATTTATGGCAAACGAGAAGGCATTCTACCCCACTAATTCCACGCCGAGGATGAACGGCTTAATGAATCAAGAAAACATGAGGTGGAGGACTTTGGTCCATTAGGCTCTGGAGAAGATAAACCTTTATGACGCGATCGTCAATTCCTCCTACGGCTTCAGACCCAACCCCTTTCTGTTCCTGGCCTTGGTTGAGAGGTATAACCACAGGACGGGGACATTTATGACTCCCAAAGGGGAGATGGGCTTTGCCCTTCATGAGATGGAATACATCTCGCATCTGCCTTCAGGCACACTGTCGTATGAAGAGTATGTGCCTACGACAGAAGAGCTGAACTTTCTGTCGGAGAAGAATCTGGAGATGGTGCACCTGTTTGAAGAGATAATGTGCCATTTCGGCATATATACTCTGTATTACAAGAGTACTAAGGAAGAAACCGGCAACCACATCCAGAAGTGGATGTCTTATCTTTTCATGAACCGTGAAAAGGATGAGAAAAAGATAAACGAGAAGAGATGGTACCAAATTAACTCCTTCAAGCCTCTCTCTGAGAGTGAAATCATTTATCTACTAGAGAAGTATGACTGCAAGGATTTCACGATCAATGAAGACTGGTATGAGTTTAAAGCCGGAACCACCTTCAGCTCGTATGTGAGACAGAGTGGAAAGCCTCTGTCAAGGAACGGTCATTTAGCCGAATTTTTATCTCTTTGGCTAAGAAGATTCGTCGTTCCTGGCTCCAGCTCTCTGGACAGAATACATAGAGGCGTTATTTTTGCAGCAGTGTGCCTTATGTATGGTTATAAGATAGACTTATTATCAGCGATGACCTGTAGGCTGAACGCAGGTCTTCGAAATTTTGTAACCAATAAGCTATCTAATCAGAGGAGGATGACCAATGAATTCCCAAGAATAGAGATGCCCTTCACATATCTATATGGTTGGCTTCTTCTCCATCACGACGGTCTGATACCTCCAGGAGCAGGAGGGAGTGGCAGTCTCTTTTTGGAGAAGTACTCTGGAGAAACTTTCTGGAAGGTTCACACTCTTCCAGAATGTAGAAATATTCTGAATCGAGCGTCACATTGGTCCATTCAATGTGTCCCTCCACCACTGGGTTATGAGAGCATGCCCTTGAATATGATAGACGGAGATATAGGGCACAGGCTAGATGATGTAGCCTTTCATTGGTTGCAGAGAATCCGGCCCTCTCATCTGGTATACCGTCATAAAGAAATGACGTATCTGGAGCCGTATCTACAGAGCCGATTTGCCAGGCAATTCGGATATGACCAACTTCATGTTGGGAATGCCACCACCTGCCTTTCTGCTCGTGGAGGGCTTATTGACGGAGCTCGGGCCTGGAGATACTTCGCGGCTAGAGATACAAAAGCTGTATTCTCTATGCCTAATCCTTTATCCAGCACGGGGACGAAGATGCTTTACACATATGCTCGCTTCTATGTTTCATCGAGCACCTTCATGCCGAATTTCCATCCGAAGACTTTTGTTGCAGAAGACGACCCAGCCCCATCAAAGAGGTCGAAGAAGAAGATTGTTATTCAACGATTTTCTCCGGAACGTGAAGATGAGACAGCGGAGGTTGAGCCCTTATATGAATTATTTCAAGAGCGAATTCCTGATGAAGTTCTTCCTCCCAAATTTGTATCCCTTTTTAAGAGAAAGCGAAGTGATGAATCTGAGACAGTCTCCAAAAAGAGTACTAAGTCTCAGACATCTAAGAAGAAGAAGAAAGGGGTCTCAGTAACTGCCAGTTCATCTTTAGGTGGCATCTCAGTTGACGAAGATGACGCCACCGATAAAGACGAAGATACAGATGAAGACGATGCTCCTTTGATAACAAGGAGGTCGAGAGGAAGGTATGTCAAGAAGACCGTCGGCAAAATGAAGGGCAATGAACTCCTGGAAACGATTATGAGTGGAGGGGTCTTGCCAGAGATCAATGAAGCGGCTTCCACAGAATCTGATTATGTTCATCTTCCAGCAACTTCAGCTGAACGGACTGAGGTAGAGTCCACTCGAGCTCAAGAAACGACTGCTCCGACAACAAGTGAAGTAGCTACTGAACCCTCAGAGATGAGGATGATCCCTTTTGAGCATGGGACAGAGGGCGTCATCCAGGCATTGGATGACCAAATTGAATATTCTGAAGAAGAACCAGCCCCGGCAGAAGTTATGGAACAACAGGAGGTTTCAGAAACTCAGATTGAAGAAAACAGAGGCGATGAAGACGTGCCAATGTCCGAGCTATCAGCTGCTGATGACTTGTTGAAGAATGTTTGTAAAGACATCATTCTTCGAACTGATATTCCAGAAAAGACTGAACCGGCAGTCAATACTGAGCTTGCTATCATTACTGATCCTGAGATTCATCCATCTCAAGGAATAGATGAAGATGTGAACATCATGGACTCCGGATCAGAGACTCATCCTGAAGTTGGGGATGAAAAAGAGTCTGAAGAAGAAGAAGAAGCTGAAGAAGGAGAGGATTGGCATGCTGGCACTTCTACTCATTATGATGAAGATAAAGTCAGAGGGAACAGAATAGAACTCAGTTCCGAACCTGCTCAATCTCCGGAGAACGCTCCAGCGCTCAGTAATTCTGGAGCTGGAAGCAGTCACATGAAGCAGGTGTCGGACACCATCATGGACCGGCTACGAGAAGACGCAAGACTCCATCAATATATAGAATATGAATATCAGCCTGGTAGAATTTTATTCCAAATTCTGTTTTTACTGTTTTTTTTCTTTAGATGCTGATTATTTTTTCTTTGACTAGTAGGAACTGCTGCAGCAATGAGTTCAACTCATGCTCCACTTGTCCAGACTGATGCTGATGAAGGAAGCTCGTACTTGCCAACTTCTCCAGCGGCACATACCTCCGTTCCCAGGATAGAAAACATACAAGCTTCTTCTTCAATGATGACAGCGACTCCTGGGTTCGAGACGGGACAGGCAAGGACTCTGGGGATGTATTCAAAAATCATCTACCCATATCTTGATACATACTCCAGGCGTTTCTTGAAAGACGAAGTTATGCCCTACTCTGAGCTCCGAACGATGGTCAATTTCCCGCTCCAAGCACTACGACATGCTGGCTACGAATCTCAATGTATCTTCTTCGAACATCTCCTAGATGAATTAGAGATAACCATCCGAAGATACTGGAAGACTAAGAAGGAAGATATTCAATCTTTAACTGCGGCTGAGATCGCTCAATTGGAGCATGAAGCCCAGGCCCAGCAAGTTGCATTAGAAGAATTTCTCGCTTCTTCATCTGAGAAATTAGTAGAAAAGGGTACAGAAATATTCGCTACTCGTCAGAGAGTAGAACTTCTGGCAAAGGATGAAATATCAAAAGCTAAAGAGCTTAAGAAGTTGAAAGAGGAGCTAGCTCGTCTTCAGGAGCGAATTGCCTCCATGGAAAAAAAGCGAGCTGAAGTCGTCACTGCTCATGTATCAGAAGCTGAACGCTATCAACTTCTTCAACAAGAGCGAGAGCAGATGCAGGCAGAGCAAATTGAAGAAGTTAACCGTCGCCAGCACCCTATTATTGTTTTTGATGAACAAAATGTCGCAGTCGAAGCAGCAGGAAGAGTTCGCAAAGCTCATGATAAGAAAATGAGTATTGTACTTGATCGTATTAAGGAGCTAATAACTCCTAATAAATAGATCTTTTACATTTTCATTTGTAATCAATATTTTGATTTTGAATGAAGACAAATGAGAACTTTTGATCTGATTTTTGACTTTGTTGTTTCGATAATGAAGAAAATATGTTCAGAGGTAAATAATACATGACACATTTCAATAGAATAAAATATACAAATGAACTTTGTAATTCTATCAGATGATATTAAACCAGAGATGATCTTAGTTTAATACTGATTAAAAAAATAGAATTCAGACATAAAAACATCTTTGAACTCAATTTTTCATGATCTTTGGACTTGAGAATCAAAAGACTAGATATCATTTTCATAAATATGAAACTGACATGGATGATGAATAATGATGAATCGTTAATGTATGTGGGATGAACGGGAAAACCGACAAATGATGGAATGAACGGATAAACCATCAAAAATGGATGATAATGAACGGATGAACCGTCAGATGATGATGAATGAACGGGTGAACCGTCGAGTGGTAATAAATGAACGGATGACCCGTCAGATAATAATGAACGGGCAAACCGTCGGGTGGTAATAAATGAACGGATGAACCGTCGGGTGGATGTAATGAACGGACGAACCGTCAGGTGATAATGAACGGGTGAACCGTCGAATGAATGTGTCGCTTCGTTGTTTGAGGAATCTCTGTATATAAATAGAACAAAAATCTGACAGGAATGAGCACTTCTACTCTTCACATAAAAATGTCGTCTGGAGAAGCATCTAAGAAGACTGAAATCGCCCCGAAGGCTCAGAAGGGCACTGAAGGACGCCCTGCCGATCCAGTTCAGCCGAAGGAGGCGGAAGCAGGCGAAGGTTTGTCTGTACCCCAGCCACCACGAGACATCCTGGACTTTCTGCTTGAACCGGGAAGGACTGAAAAAGAAGAAGCCATGAGGATGGCTGCTTGCAAGTTCTTCGTGGGTTCCAGCAAGGAAGTTCTCAGCTCTTTTGCTGATCGTGTTTTCGAGAAGGACGGCAGCGGTCCGCGTCCAAGTGTAGAGAAAGATGATAGTGATCTTCCTTAATATCATGTACTATCATCCATGATGAAATAAAATTTGAATTTTATTTATAGACTTGAACTTGTCTGATGATTTACAAGCATTTATATTTATACATAATATTTTTTAAGGAATTTGCCATTAATAGGCATCATAGCAATTCGACCATCCAGTTCTGAGAGTTGATAAGCTCCATTTGAGAAGACTCGGCTCACAACATAGGGACCTTCCCACTTTGCATCGAACTTGCCTTTACTCATATGAGTCATAGTCATAGGACGTCTGACTGTTAGAACAAGTTCTCCTTTTTGATATGCTCGAACTCTGACTTTCTTGTTAAAAGCTATTGAGATTCTAGCTTGATAGAATTCGATATTCTGTTGAGCAGATAATCGCTTTTCATCTAGAGCTTCTAATTCCTGAAGTCGAAGACGATCATTATTCCCGATGGTGAGTTCATTAGCGATTGCTATCCTTAAAGAAGGAATTTGAATCTCTAATGGAAGAACAGCTTCGCATCCGTACACCAGAGAGAAAGGTGTACATTTAGTAGCATTACGAACTGTAGTGCGGTAAGCCCACAAACATTCACCAAGTTTCTCATTCCAATTACGTTTGTTGGTAGAAACAAACTTCTTTAAGAGTTTGATGATGGTTTTATTGAAAGCTTCTGCTAATCCGTTAGCTGCCGGATTATATGTGGTAGAAGCCATATTGTTGATCCGATGATCGTCGCAGAATCGAGTAAACTTCTGGCTGACGAACTGTGGTCCATTATCATGAATAATGCGTCGAGGAACACCAAATCTGTAGATGACATGGTGCTTGATAAAGTTAATGACATTGGAAGTTTTGACTTCAGATAAAGGAATAGCTTCGGCCCATTTGGAGAAATAATCGGTTATTACGAGAATAAACCGATGACCTTTTGATGACGGCGAATTGATCGGACCAATAATATCCATACCCCAAGCTTCAAAGGGCCATGATGCTGCTGTTGGATGTAGAAATTCTGAAGGTTGATGAATAAAGTCCGCATGAATTTGACAAGCTTTACACTTCCTTGCATATTCGATGGCATCTGATACCATAGTGGGCCAATAATAACCCATACGTTGAATACGGTCTTGAAGTTTTGGTCCAGGCTGATGTGCTCCACAAATTCCATCATGTGCTTCGCGAATAATTTGTTGGGCTTCATCACCAGCAACACATCGAAGAAGTAAACCATCATAAGCTCGACGATATAAAATTTTTGTAGTATGATTGTAATAGAATCTGAGTGATCGTCGTCTGATAGATGCTGCCTCACTCGGATTATCTGGAAGGATATCATACAATACGAAATCTAAGAAAGGAAGTCTCCAATCTTTATCCGTATTCTGATTCTCAGCTGAATTACTGAAGGTGAATTCCATACTAGAATCAGATGAAGATGATAATGATTTACAACTTAATCCAAATCCTATTGTTGCATTGACATCATGAGATATTGATTCTTCAATGTCAACTGGAAGTCCTAGAGTTAGATTGTTTTCGAGATAAAATAATTCTCGATTGCAAACAACAATCATTTGTTGCCGTCTAATCGGAATAGCCAATACTGCCGCGAGATTAGCAAGAGCATCAGCTTCTGTGTTACATGCTCGCCTAACATGCTCGATGAAGAATTCTTCAAATGAAGAAGCCATAGATATAGCCGATCTATGATAAGGAACTAGATCTTGATAGCGAACTTCATAAGTCCTCCTTATCTGATTGGCAATGAGTTTAGAGTCTCCATACGCCTCTAAATGTTGAATATTCAGATGTTTAGCGAGCTGAAGACCAATGAGTAATGCATTGTACTCAGCAACGTTGTTTGGACATGGCTGATCGAGAGAATAAGCTCTTTGGATAGCAAGACCTTCTGGTGATACAAGAATGTTTGCCGTAAAATATAAAAGAACAGAACAATTATCGGAGGACCGAACTTTTACTTCACGTTACAAACTCGCTTGTACAAAGAAAGCCTAGGGACAAAAACCTAGGTACAGCAGTCTAAGTACAATTGTTTATTTTAGATTCTGGGGGGTGACGATAGAGGCTCGGGAAGGCGACGGCAGCCCTGCCTTACTCCTTGGACGATCGGTATGCAACCTTGGCTTCTTGTGAAAAGATGGTTGGCGTTGACAAAGAAATGCTCTTCTTGCTCCTTTGTTGCTCTTCAGGCTTATCTCTCTCTCTGTGTATTCTTTTGACTATCGGGGAGTCTCTCTGTATATACGTATTTTTCTCTCTGAAATTGTATATCTTACAAGGGAATGGCACCTTGCTATTTATAATAGTGGGATCTGATCATTAGGGTTGTCAATGATTGGCTCTTGGAGATGGCGGCGGCTTGGAGATTGGTCCATCTTGGCCATTCGTTTTAATTATGATGAATCTGGGCCATTAAGTGTAGATTACACCAAATCCCATGAGCAATTAATGCTGATTGGAATAAATCTTCCTTATATTGATCTTCTGATATCTGCGAATAAATCAGATCTATCCTTCTGCCACGTGTCCCAGATTTATTAGGATCTGACCCAATTTTTAATGGCAGCAAATCCGAGGAATTAATCGGTTTAGGACACGTGTCCTAGGAGCTGCTGGAGGGATCTGGACCGCATGACTAGTGAGCCGTATATGAATGTGAGCCGCATATGGTTAAGCCCACGTGTCAGGGCTGCGTGGGCAGTGGCCCTCACTTGAGTCCTCTAGCCGTAGAAGAGTATTCTTTGTGGGCCGCATAGGTATATGTCCGCCTGGGCCGCATGGACATGATCTTCTTGAACCGCATGAGAAGTCCTCGCTCGAGCCGCATGAGACTTTCATGGCCTGAGCCGCATGGACATGATCTTCTTTAGCCGCATGGAAAGTCCTTTGCCCGAGCCGCATTAGGCTCCTATGGCCTGAGCCGCATAGGATTTAATCTGAGCCGCATGAGAAGCGAGCCGCATACGAATGTCCACGTGGCAAGGCCACATGGCATTTTTTATGGCTCTCGGAGGATTTGTGTCAGAGATTTCTTTCCTCTTCCCTAGAGATCCATCATTATAGCAGAGCCATAATTACCTGCTTTGGTGTCAGGGCTGTCAACTTTTCAGAGGGGTCAGCCGTCAAAGCAATTAATGCAGCGTGGGTCGGGGGGAGCACTATTAGGCCACGTGTCCTCTGAGCCGCATGAAATGCCTTGAGCCGCATAGCCCTCCTATGCCGCATGACTCCATGAGCCGCATGAGTCCTCTGAGCCGCATGGATCTTTCCTGGCCGCATGAATCATTTCCTTTAGTATTTTCTATGCTTCTACATGACCCCCTTCAAAGTTTTCAATTTGTAAATTTGAAATACTTTAAATAAGAAGCATGGCCGGGCTCCTCTAGCCGCATATGGAATTCTGTCCGCATGGATATCTTGGCCGCAGGAGACTTTCGAGCCGCATGGCCATTCGAACCGCATATACCCTTTGTCACGTCATTATGTCATGCGTGTAGATCTTTTTGGGACAGGATCCCAAGAGCTCAGTCTTTAAATGGCTGGTTTGGCTCCATAGCCGAAGAGTCACTCGCGTTTGCACGAGGCGTCAGTCCATAGTTTTCTGTCTATAAATAGAAGGGCATTTAGACAGTCTTCTCTCTTAGGCTCTTTTTGACTCAGATTTTTGTCATGTTTTCTTTCTCTGATCATCAGACAACAATGGCACCCAGGGCTTCTAAGGCTGTGAAGAAGGCTGTGGCGAGGAGTAAGAAATCGGCTTCGCCCTCAACTTTCGTGCCCCCCGTTCGTGTTGACGTTCATATTGCCATCGAAGGTAAGGATTAGGTAGTCGATTTGAAACCCTAACAGAGCCTACTTCACTACATACTCCAGACTTTGACGTGAACTTCTCAAACTACACGGTCCACATACTCGTCCCATGACTGAGCCGCATGAGGATATGCCCCCCTGTCTGAGCCGCATGAAACCTGTCTAAAACGAGCCGCATAACCATTTTTTGACTGTTTCATTTTTTCCGTCTTTGGTTCCCGCAGTATCTCCACCAAATGCTAAGACTGCGGCGTCAGAGGAGCCGCAGCCTCCTGTCATCAGCCAGGGATCTTCCTTTGTTAAGGAGGAAGTGAAGAAAGAAGAACCTGTGCCTGAGGGGGACGGCAGCCCTCCAAATATCAAAACTGCTGAGGGTGGCAGCGCTGGGAACTCTATTTCTCCTATTCCGGACGAGGATGCTCTTCACTTGCATCCATCATATGTGAGATGGTTGAGGGAATGGTATATGCGCTCTTGTAATTAGGATGTAGGGGCTTCTCGTGGATGTCTGTCTATAGTCTTTGTTTTGTTTCGCCTTTCTTCTTGTCTTTATGAAGAACTGTTTTGACCTGCTTGCAATCGTATGGATGTAACCAATTTCTGAATGAATGGAATCTATATTTGCTTCACTCTTTTGCTTTGTAATAATCCTCTTATTGGGACATTTTACGTGGACCCATTGTCCCTAACGTACCCTGGTTTTGAATACGGACAACAAGTTTTAAAAGAAAGGAACCAATAATGCTAACTCAGAGGTACTGAGGACATGGTGAGCATGAGGGTTTTCTTTGACGGAAGGTACATAGAATAACTCAGAGGTAATGAGGACATGGAAATTCTATGTAGAGGGGTGATTTGTTTGTGGCGGAAGTGGAACGGCTCAGAGGTAATGAGGACATGGCCGTCTTGGAAATTTGTGGACCCGTTACCTTTGTTGTACACTGGGAGTGCAGGTATTAGATCATGAGGGAGGATCTCTTGTAGGAAGAAAGTTCAGCGGTATGATTATACATGACTTTCTTTCAAAAGAGTGACCGAGATGTAAGTTCAGGGGTACCGATGGGCACATAACTCGACAATCCATGAATGTTGGAATCAAAGTGTAAGTTCAGAGGTACCAGCAGGTACATGACTTAGAAATTTGGGATATCTTTGTGGAAGAAGGGCATGAGTTCAGTGGTACACGCGGGTACATGACTCAAAAATCTGGAATGTTGTGGGTGCGAGCTCAGCGGTACCAGCGGGTACGTGACTCGGGAATCTGGAGAATGGTGAGTGTGAGTTCAGCGGTACCAACGGGTATGTGACTCAGAAATCTGGAGAATGGTGAGTGCGAGTTCAGTGGTACCAGCGGGTACGTGACTCAATGATCTGGAAAACTATAAGGATGAGTTCAGTGGTATCAGCGGATACGTGACTCAAAAAGCTGACAATTTATGGAGTGAGTTCAGTGGTACCAGCGGGTACGTGACTCGAGAATCTGGAAAACTATTAGGGTGAGTTCAATGGTATCAGCAGATACGTGACTCAATAATCTGGAAATTCATGGAGCGAGTTCAGTAGTACCAACGGGTACGTGACTCGATGATCTGGAGAATGTTGTTTAAACATAGTATTTCTTCAGAAACTTGCTGTTGACGGGCAACATGAGCAAATCTTCGTTCTGCTTAGCGAGGCGGTAAGTGCCGTTGGGGAATACTGTCTCTATGATAAAAGGGCCTTCCCATTTTTGCTGGAACTTGCCGGCGGTCTTGTGAGTCATGACCATTGGCCTCCGGACTGCCAGAACAAGATCGTCCACTTGGAATGTTCTTATTTTGACCTTCTTGTTGAAGGCTCCTGATATGCGTGCTTGGTACAGCTCGATTCTTTGCTGAGCTAGGAGGCACTTTTTATCTAAGGCCTCTAACTCTTGTAGGCGACGCTGGCGGTTGTCGTCGGTTGTCAATTGATAAGTGAGGGCGACGCGGAGTGAGGGTATTTGAGTCTCTAATGGAAGAACTGCCTCACTCTCGTATACTAGGGAGAATGGCGTATTCCCAGTGGCTGTTCGAACTGTGGTACGATACGCCCATAAGCACTCGCCGAGCTTCTCGTTCCAGTCACGCTTGTTGGAGGAGACGAACTTCTTGAGGAGTTTGATGATCGTTTTGTTGAACGCCTATGCTAACCCATTCGCTGCCGGGTTGTACGGCATCGAAGCGATATTCTGAATACGGTATTTATCGCAAAATCGATAGAATACGTGGCTTACAAACTGCGGACCATTATCATGGATGATCCTTCATGGTAGTCCGAAGCGGTAGATGACGTGATGCTTAAGGAAGCTTATCACGTTTGAAGTCTTAACTTCTGCGAGTGGGACAGGCTCCGCCCATTTGGAGAAGTAATCAGTGATCGCAAGTATGAAGCGATGTCCTCTGGAGGAAGGTGGGGTGATTGGACCAATGATATCCATTCCTCATGCTTCGAATGGCCAGGATGCCACCGTTGGATGTAGAAATTCGGATGGTTGGTGAATAAAGTCTGCGTGGACTTGGCAAGCTTTGCACTTTCTAGCATAATCGATCGCATCTGCCACCATAGTGGGCCAATAGTAGCCCATTCGGCGAAGACGATCTTGTAGTTTTGGGCCGGGCTGGTGGGCCCCGCAGACACCGTCATGAGCTTCTCGTACTGCTTCTTTGGCTTCTGCGTTTGACAGATACCGAAGTAATAATCCATTGTAAGAGCGGCGATATAGCATCTTCGTCTCTGTATCGTAGAAGAATCTGAGAGAACGCCTTCTGATGGAGGTGGCTTCTTTTGGGTTTTCGGGCAGGATGTCGTAGACGACGAAGTCGATGAATGGTTGTCTCCAATCTGGGGCCTCATCGATCGTCTGGGCAAAATAACTTGCCACGAATTGCACATTATTTTTGTGGCAGACCAGTTCATGACCTATCACTTCCACTGATTGGCGATCATAATTCGGAACTGCTAGGGAAGCGGCAAGACCAGCTAGGGCATCGGCTTCAATATTTCGGAGTCTGGGGACGTGCTCGATGAAGAACCCCTCAAATGACGAGATTATATCGATCGTTATTTGGTGATAAGGGATCATGTCTTCGCGGCGGACTTCGTACGAACCCCGGATCTGATTGACGATTAGTTAGGAATCGCCGTATGCTTTAAGGTATTCTACCCCCAGTTCTCTTACAAGTTGGAGGCCAATGACCAGAGCATTATACTCGGCCACATTGTTAGAGTAGGGTTCTGTGAGGGAATAGGCGCGGTTGATCACCAATCCGGAAGAGGAGACCAGCACTACCCCGACTCCGACGACTATATTGCCTTTAGGTCCGGTCCTTGAAGCACCGTCAAAGAACATTCGCCATATAGCCTCGTGAGAGGTTGCATGCGAGTCAGCGACCTCGTCTGGGATCTCTTCATATATTCTGGAGGACTCCGAGCCTGGGTGGGCTGCTAAAAAGTCCGCCAGGGCTTGACCTTTGATTGCCTTTTGTGGGACAAAGATCATATGATAAGGGGACAGCAATATTGCCCATGTAGCTAGTCGAGAGCTCAGTGCCCCTGGTTTGGTCATGAGGACTCTGAGAGGGTTGACCCGTGAGATCACATGTATCGTTTGTTTGGTGACATAGTATCGCGTCTTCTGAATGGCAAACACCAAGGCGAGGCATTCCTTCTCAACCGCGGTGTATCGGTGCTCGGGTCCAATCATCATTCGGCTGAGATAGTATATGGCTTGTTCGTGGCCTGTATCGTTGTTTTGTGCCAACAGGGCACCGAGGGAGTGTTCCATTGCTCGTACGTAGGGCAGGAATGGTTTTTCAGGGACTGGGGCTACCAAGACCGGAGGATTTGACAAATATTCTTTGATGCTGTCGAAAGCACGCTGGCATTCCTCGTCCCATACGAATGAGACTCCTTTCTTCATGAGGTGCGTAAATGGTCGGCATCGCCCGGAGAGGTTGGAAATGAACCTTCTGATGTAAGCTAGCCTTCCTTGAAGGCCTCTGAGTTCGCGGAGATTTCTTGGGGGACCCATCTCCATGATTGCTTTTGTCTTCTCAGGGTCTACAAGGATACCCTTTGCAGTGATGATGAAGCCTAAGAACTTCCCGCTGGATACGCCCAGGAAGGACTTCGTATGGTTCATTTTCAAGTTGTGCGTTCGCATTAGGTCGAATACCGTCCTTAGATCCTGCAGATGGTCTCCGCTGCTACGGCTCTTGACGGCTATATCGTCAACATAGCACTCCACCGTCTTGCGTAAGTGGTCTCTGAAGATGATGCTCATGGCTCTTTGGTATGTGGCACCGGCATTCTTTAAACCGAAAGGCATGACTGTGTAGCAGTACGTGCCAATCGGTGTTTGAAATGATGTATGCTTTTCGTCGTCAGGAGATATTTTGATTTGGTTGTACCCCGAGAAGCCATCCATGAATGACATGCGTTCGAAGCTGCAGGTATTGTCGATCATGATGTCTGTGATAGGAAGGGGGAATTCATCTTTGGGGCATGCCTCGTTCATGTTGCGGAAGTCGATGCAGATTTGAATCTTCCCATTCTTCTTGAGGACTGGTACTATATTGGCGACCCAATCGGGATGTTGCTCCTCACGAATGAAACCGCTGGCTATCAGTTTGTTGACTTCAGCTTCGATCGCGTCCATGATGCCTGGACGGAAGCGTCGCTGTTGTTGCTTGACGGGCTTCGCATCTTGTCGAATATTGAGTTTGTGAAGAGCGATGTCAGGATTTAACCCTGGCATGTCTTCATAGCTCCAGGCGAACACATCAATGTACTCTCTGATAAGTTCTAACAGCGACTCTCGTTCTTCGTCGGTTAGGCTTTTACTGATGAAGATCAATTTTGGAGAAGATTCGCTGCCGAGATTCACTTGTATGACCTTATCTTCAGTAGGAGGTTCTCTCAGTTCGAACCGCTTTTTCCATTGTGCGTCCAATTGTTGGGCCCATGGCTCTAGCTCGAGGATTTTGGGGATGTCTTCGTCTTCCTCGTAAGCGTCGGCGAATGCCATGTTGACTGACATGACTTGGCTGAATACATCTCCGATGCTGGTATCTGAGTCGGAAGTTGGTGATCCGGTTGAATGTGACTGCCAGTCGCATTCTTCATCTGAACTTTCAGGGGTCGTAGTAGGCGTTACATACCCTAACCCGCATCGAGTTTTGTTATAGTAGTTTCATGGTTTGCCCGCCGGGACTGGCAGCTTCAGAGGTAATCGTCGCCCGGTATCGTAGTTCAATCCTGGCATCGTCTCTAGATCATACCCCTGTTTCTGTATGAGATATTTGGATTGAGGGCTATAGAGATACAGAGGCAGTCTTCCGGCATCTGACCCGAGGTCGACTTCTTCTTTGGTGAGGGGATACGGGTTGTTCGTTCGGCCGAAGATGATTGGATGATCTCCTCCTTCGAATATTCGGTAAGCATCTTCTACTGGAGTAAGCTGGATCACGGTGTACACATTTGTCACCTGTGTGTGTAGGTGAGCGCTTATACCATGTTCCATAGCATACATTGTACATAGCTTATTGAGCTCGGTGTAGTTCAAATATAACCCTTTATTGATAAAGTAAGGTATCTTTTCTAGGGGGATTATATCATTAGTGGAGGGGACATCAGTGTGGGCAGCCACATACTTGGCTAGCTCCGGTTCCTCTTCAGCTACCCCCTGTGTGAACGAAGATTGAGAGGATGACCTGGGAAGCTTGATTGTCAGTGGTTCGGTTGATGGAGTAGAGCGTGGAGTTGTTGGCAGACTAGCGACCCCCAGTTTGGTATTTGATATGGGGCGAGGAGTGCCTGGTTCGCTAGAAGTGTCAGACCTTGCATCGGGGTGACGACCCTTCCTGGGAAGGCGTATCGTCATGGGCCTATCCTAGGGGTTGAGCTTTCCTGCTTGTGGTTGGCTGACTCTTGGTAGCCTGATTGTTAGTGGCTCAGTTGTGGGTCTCGGTACTTGGCCGGACCTTGGCAGCCGGATTATCATTTGCTCTTCCTGCGCTGAGAGGCTGATTGCGTCCTTCCGCAGAGTGGCGGTAAGGGGTACAGACTTGCCCGATTTGCGAGCTTGGAGGTGGATCGTCAGGGGTCCTTCTGATCCCATGGCTGTTTCGGTATGAGTTTGTGCGTCTCCTTCCTCAAGGTGCCTCTTCGACTTTTCGTATAAGCAGGAATTCGAGTAGTAAGATTCGACCCCTTTGAAGGGATCGATATCAGCAAATTCTGTCTTCACGAAGCCGTGTTTGTCGACATATTTGAAGCACTGGTGTAGCGTGGAAGGCACGATCATGTAATCGTGTATCCATGGGCGCCCCAAGAGGATATTATAAAAAGTGTCTGCATCTATGACGTAGCAGGTAACTTCGGATTGGAGGTCGCCAATTTGACACTTCAGACGAATCTTTCTAATAGGGTAGCTCCTGTCCGAATTGAAACCACTGATGGAGGTGCTTGTAGGTGTCAGGCGATGCATTGGGATGTGGAGATGATGTAGCAGACCCTTCGGGATGATGCTTATGGAAGAGCCAGGGTCAATGTGCATCCGATCCACCTTCACGTCGTCGATGTATCCCGTGTAGTATAGCGAGCGGTCATGTAAGTTGGTTTTGATGAGCATGTCCTGCGGAGTAAAGACGATATTAGGCATCGCTCCCGTACAGGCGCTGTCTTGGAGATTCACAGGTGAGTCCTCCCCGGTGAGGTTGGATTGAGCCAGATAAGCATCAGCATTTTGGAGTGCTTCGCTCAATGCAATACTAACGTCCTTGGAGAGCCTTAGGAGTTCGTATAGTGACAATTTAGCCGGAGTGTTATCCAATTGCGCTAAGATGTCAAAGTTATAGGGCCTCTCTAGCCCTTGGGCTGCGTCCTTTCGGAGGGATTTGTCGAAGCGAGTCTCCTTCGGCCTAGGCTTGTCGGTCGTCGAAGGCTGAGCCGGTCCTGAAGCATCAGTTGTAGTAGGTTGATGATTTTCAGCTGGGCTGTCAACCACAGGTTGGGATTGCGCTCCGGACCGCGTGACGACGGCTGTAGCTTCCACGTTATCTGCTGAGATTGTGTGGCAGGCCCTGATTTTTCCACTTTTCTTTTTGTTGGTAGGAGATGGTGTGGGCTGAGTTACTTCTGACACCAAGTCTGGATGGACCCACATGATCTTCCCTCGTGAGGTGGTGAGAGGTACCAGACCAGCCGCCTGATCTCGGGGAGGTGGAAGATTAGTAATTTCTATTGTCGCCAGAGGGACGGGGATCACCCCGTCTTGAGTCTCCGTCGGAGGAAAGTTGCCAAATTGTACGGACACCATATTGGCTGCTACGGTTACCTCTTCGAAGTCGATGGCCAGAGCGTTCGAATCGATGAGGCTTTGGATGTACCGTTTTAGTTGGTAGCAGTCGTGTGTAGCGTGGTGTACATAACGGTAGTAATGGCAGAACTTTGGGTTCTCCAAATCAGCCGGGCGAGGCTCCCGCCTTGGTGGAGGAAGCTGAATTCTATCTCCTTGTATGAGCATGTCCAAGATAGGCTTGACGTGGCCGTCTTCGAAAGAGTAAGTGATTTGAGGCCATTGTTTGTCTGCTGGTTGTGACTCGGGCTTCTGGGCTGTGTCGACCACCATAGCCTGCTTTCCTTTGTTGTCCCGATTATTGGAGGGGTTACCTCAATTATCGTTGTTCGGACGCTTGCCCTTATTTTCTCCTTCTGAGATGTGCAATCCCAGTTGGCGAGACTTCTTCAGTCGTTCTTCGGCACTTGTGGCGCTGATGATGAACGCCTTCCAATCTTTGAATTGACTTTCGCCCATCCAGAGACTGATCGTTGGAAGCAGTCTCTTTTGGCAAATTTCAATCAAAGAGGAATCTGGATTTCCGGAAGACAGCTTCATGGCGGTCTGGCGGAACCGCTCGATGTAGTTCCTTGTCAACTCCTTCTCCCCTTGGACGACGTCCATGAGAGTGGACATAGTGACGTCCTGTTCTACTTCGTAGAATCGTTCCAAGAATAGGCGCTTGAAGCCGGCGGAGGAGTGGATGCAGTTGTCCGGTAGATTGCGGTACCAATCGAAGGCGACTCCTTCCAATGCCCCGATGAATAACCGTGTGAGGATCGCATCATCATGGGGCAGATGGTCGGTGGTGACCTCAAAGTAAGTGATGTACCGACTTGCAGATATTTTGCCATCATACGGGTTGATATTGAACGGCTTATATCTTGGTGGGAATGGAACATCCCTCCATTCAGCAGGGTATGGCTGCCGTATTCTGAGATATTGAGCGTTTTCTCGGGCATGGAACATGGCTCGGAGCTCCTGGACCTCTCTTCTTACTTCTTGGGTCTCATCTGTCGCGGTAGGGGCTGCTATTTCGGGAGGATTATTGCCCGGGTTTGGTGCCGCTGATTTCGAATCCACATTGATCGCAGGGCCCGTGCTTGTTTGACCGGGCGTTCCTCCTTGTAGAGTTGGCAAGGCCGCTTTAATTTCGTCTACAGACTTGACTAGAGCAAGTAGTATAGCTTCGAGATTGTCGATGCGTTGGCGATCATTGGAACCACCTTGATTGCTGTCCATCATGAAAACCGTCCTTACATGAGGAGTGATGGAAGGAACGGTGGAGGATACGTCCTCCGAGTCGTACCCATGCACCGAGAAGTCATCGGGATAGGTGGGAATGTTCTCTTCGGGCTCGGACTCGGAGGGAACGGTATCCCCAGCTTCAGAGCTTGCTTCGTCTTGAGAGTTACGGATGTCCTCGGGGACATCAGCGTCTGTTGTCCCTGATGGGAGAGTTGTTTGTTCGGGCTCGGCTCCTTGAAACATCGGATTGTTGCGGATGTTCGGAGGAGTGCCACCCCCAGTTCCCACAACCCCCAGCGATGGGGATGATGAATTTCCCATCGCGGTAGATTTCGTCTTTGAACGGGTGTGTTGGAATACACCGGTAGAGGACAACCGTTTAGAAGACAGTTTCTTAGCTGTAGTGGTTGATATCTTGGGACTGGAGATACTTGTCTTTTTCCCTCTCCCTTCGGCGGGGACCTTCTGAGTGGAATTGCAGGAGACAACAGGAGGTGCCTCATCTTCTGAGTTCGGGTGTTGTAGCCTGTGGAAGACGGACGGACGATCTTCCGTCACTGCCGCGTTATTGCAGCAGCAATTGACGATGATTTGGGTGCAGCGATGTCCAAGCGAGGATTCTTTGCACACCGACGCTCCTTCTCTTTCCTTGTGTTTGTGGAGGATCACCTCCCGTAGGTCAGAGGAACCACTCTGTCTGTTTGCCGCCGGGGGCTGGACTCGAGCGATTGTATACAACTTCTCATCCGAGGCCCGTGTGATAGTCAACGGGACGCCCCGATAGTCAGAGGTTGGGACAGCTGACTGGGCTCGATGAGCCCGCGCTGCCCTAGACTTCCTCCTTTTAGCACTTGTGGGTGCGTAATAGGAGGAGTCCAAGTTGGGTACCACAGAGTCTGGCTTATCATCCAGAGAATCATCAGGGTCGGGATCGCATGAGAGACGGTCGAAGACTGATCGAGAGAAGCGTGAAACGGACGCTATACGGCTAGAGTTGGGTACCGTACAGGCTGTCTGCATGCGGTTGTCTTCTGTCGTCGGATGAATTGTTTTTGAGCGGCTAGGAGTTACGACCGTACAGGCTGGCCGTATGCGGTTGACAATTGTGGCCGCATGGGTTTTCTGCAAGCGATTGACTCCCAAGGCCGCATGTGTCTCATCCATGTGATTGGCGACGGTAGCCGCATAAGTCATACGGCTGACAGATTTGGCCGCATGAGTTTTCTCCATGCGGCTGGCGGATGTAGCCGCATAAGCTTTCTCCCTGCGGCTAATACCCTTATGCGGCTCGGATCTCATAGAGTTCCTCTTTGCCCCTGCAAGTCCAGCATCATAGTGTTTTCTTCTGCCGGACTTGGGGACAGCAGAGTTGTCTACGGTCTGAAGTGGGGCCGCAGGAGAGTCCTTCTCGCCGTCTTGAGCAACAGAGGATATCCCATCGAGGGATTGGGGAGGAGCAAACGATTTTGGCCTCCACTCTTTGCGAGCCTTCGTGCTGCAGGCACGTTTCTGGACCGGGCCAGCGCTTCCTTTGGAGAGAATCTCTTCAAACGTCTGTTGGTCGAAGCGGACGACCATCTTTTGTTGAGTGGAGCCAAGCTTGGCTGCATCCGATTGCGTCACCAACTCCTCAGCCGTGGAGAAGTTAGTCCCCAGTAGAGTCGCCATCGTGTTTGCCATGAAATATAAAAGAACATAACAATTATCGGAGGACCGAACTTTTACTTCACGTTACAAACTCGCTTGTGCAAAGAAAGCCTAGGGACGAAAACCTAGGTACAGCAGTCTAAGTACAATTGTTTATTTTAGATTCTGGGGGGTGACGATAGAGGCTCGGGAAGACGACAGCAGCCCTGCCTTACTCCTTAGATGATCGGTATGCAACCTTGGCTCCTGATGAAAAGATGGTTGGCGTTGACGAAGAAATGCTCTTATTACTCCTTTGTTGCTCTTCAGGCTTCTCTCTCTCTCTGTGTATTCTTTTGACTATCGGGGAGTCTCTCTGTATATACGTATTTTTCTCTCTGAAATTGTATATCTTACAAGGGAATGGCACCTTGCTATTTATAATAGTGGGATCTGATCATTAGGGTTGTCAATGATTGGCTCTTGGAGATGGCGACGGCTTGGAGATTGGTCCATCTTGGCCATTCGTTTTAATTATGATGAATCTGGGCCATTAAGTGTAGATTACACCAAATCCCATGAGCAATTAATGCTGATTGGAATAAATCTTCCTTATATTGATCTTCTGATATCTGCGAATAAATCAGATCTATCCTTCTGCCACGTGTCCCAAATTTTTTGGGATCTGACCCAATTTTTAATGGCAGCAAATCCGAGGAATTAACCGGTTTAGGACACGTGTCCTAGGAGCTGCTGGAGGGATCTGGACCGCATGACTAGTGAGCCGCATATGAATGTGAGCCGCATATGGTTAAGCCCACGTGTCAGGGCTGCGTGGGCAGTGGCCCTCACTTGAGTCCTCTAGCCGCAGAAGAGTATTCTTTGTGAGCCGTATAGGTATATGTCCGCCTGGGCCGCATGGACATGATCTTCTTGAACCGCATGAGAAGTCCTCGCTCGAGCCGCATGAGACTTTCATGGCCTGAGCCGCATGGACATAATCTTCTTGAGCCTCATGGGAAGTCCTTTGCCCGAGCAACATTAGGCTCCTATGGCTAGAGCCGCATAGGATTTAATCTGAGACGCATGAGAAGCGAGCTGCATACGAATGCCCACGTGGCAAGGCCACGTGGCATTTTTTTATGGCTCTCGGAGGATTTGTGTCAGAGATTTCTTTCCTCTTCCCTAGAGATCCATCATTATGGCAGAGCCATAATTACCTGCTTTGGTGTCAGGGCTGTCAACTTTTCAGAGGGGTCAGCCGTCAAAGCAATTAATACAGCGTAGGTCGGGGGGGAGCACTATCAGGCCACGTGTCCTTTGAGCCGCATGAAATGCCTTGAGCTGCATAGCCCCCCTATGCCGCATGATTCCATGAGCCGCATGAGTCCTCTGAGCCGCATGGATCTTTTCTGGCCGCATGAATCATTTCATTTAGTATTTTCCATGCTTCTACAAAGAATAATTCCAACTCCAGCAACAATGTCACCAATAGGACCTATTCTTGAAGCTCCGTCAAAGAATAGACGCCAAGTAGAATCTTCTTCATCAATTTGATTTGAGTCTAGGACTTCATCTGGAATTTCATCGTAGAGTTTTGAATTCTCTGGAATTGAATGAGCAGCCAGAAAATTAGCTAAACCTTGTCCTTTGACTGATTTCTGAGGGATATAATGCATGTCATACTGAGCAAGTAAGATTCCCCAGTTAGCCAATCGAGAATTTAAAACACATGGTTTCTTCATCATGACTCGTATGGGGTTGATCCTGGAGATGACATGAATAGTCTGGCCAATGATATAATGTCGTGTCTTTTGAACAGCGAACATCAGGGCTAGACATTCTTTTTCGATCGGTGAATATCGAGGTTCAGCTCCGGTCATAGTACGACTAAGATAGTAAATGGCTTGTTCATGACCATTTTTATTCTTTTGAGCGAGCAATGCACCCAATGAATGACTCATTGCTCGAGTATATAGGAGGAACGGTATTCCTGAGACAGGAGGTACCAATACTTGAGGGCTCATCAGATATTGTTTTATATCATCGAATGCTTTCTGACATTCATCATTCCAGACAAAAGAAACACCTTTCCTCATAAGTTTATTGAATGGTCTGCAGCGTCCTGAAAGATTAGAGATGAATCTCCTGATATAAGCGATCCTTCCTTAAAATCCTCGTAGCTCTTTTAAGGTGCGTGGAGGACGCATCTCTTGGATGGCTTTGATCTTCTCGGGACCCACGTGTATACCTTTCGAGGTAATGACGAAGCCGAGAAATTTGCCACTAGAGACGCCTAAGAAGGACTTAGTAGGGTTCATCTTTAATTGATGCTTACGCATTAGATCAAAAGTAGTTTTCAAATCTTGGATGTGATCCTCTTTTTGTCGACTTTTGACTGCGATGTCATCAACGTAGCATTCGACTGTTTTTCGCAAATGTTCACGGAATATAGTGCTCATGGCTCGTTGATAAGTTGCTCCTGCATTCTTGAGACCGAATGGCATAACTGTATAACAGTATGTACCGATCGGCGTTCTGAACGAAGTGTGTTTCTCGTCATCTGGAAACATTTTAATTTGATTGTACCCAGAATACCCGTCCATGAATGACATCCGTTCAAACCCACAGGTATTATCGATCATAACATCAGTAATTGGTAGAGGGAACTCGTCTTTAGGACATGCCGCATTGAGATTGCGGTAGTCTATGCATACTCTGATCTTACCAGTCTTTTTAAGGACAGCAACTATATTAGCCACCCAATCGGGATGTTGCTCCTCTCTAATAAACCCAGAAGCCATGAGTTTATTGACATCAGTTTCAATTGCGTCCATAATGTTTGGACGAAATCGTTGCTGTTGTTGTTTGACCGGTTTAGCATTCGGCATGATATTGAGTTTGTGAGTTGCAATCTGTGGATCAAGTCCTGGCATATCTTCATAACTCCAAGCGAAGACATCGATGTATTCATGAATAAGTTTGATCATGTCTTGCTTATCAGTTTCTGAAAGACTTTCACTAATAAATATTGGTTTGGTGGATCCCTCTTCACCAACATCTATTTGAACGAGTTTGTCTTCAGTCGGAGGTTCTTTTTGCTCGAATCGAAACTCCCATTGATTATCTAACCTTTGGGCCCATTGTTCTGATTCAGGTGAGATTTCAAATTCATCTTCATTTTCATCATTTTCTTCAGAACCGTCAACGGAGACCATGTTGGAAGACAGAATATTGTAATGGAAGTCACCGATACTTGTATCAGAATCCCAAGAGGTGGTACTAGAAGAATCAGATCTGTTATCTTCGTCAGATTCGGGATCTTCATGGACAGTATTGATAAAAGGAGTAGGAGCAATATAACCTAATCCGCATTTTGTCCTCCCATATTTTAGAGGAGGAATCCGGACAGGCATTCTTCTTCCTCTTCCATCACTAAGGCCAGTTCTGAAGTCATAGCCCATATTTTTGATAATGTCTTTAGATTGCTGACTATAACGACGTAATTGTAACCTTCCAGTATCATCGTCTTTGTCATCGTCTTCCAAATCAGAAGGATTCTGAGGCCCTTTGTAGAAGAATATTGGAATGTCTCCTGGCTTTCTACTAGGAACCAGAAAGTATGAAGTTTGTACTGATTCTAGGGATACGTCTGTATGAAAAGTCTGTACAACTCCTATGGTTATTGTTCTCAAGTCATCTAACAAATGCAAATAACTATGAACATGATTACACACATCAATATACTGCAAAGATGGAGACTTTTTATTAAATTTAAAAGCAGTAGTATTTACATTGGAAGAAGGCTGAGCCTTAGAAATCTTAGCCAAATCAATGACTAAAGGGGGAGAAGAAGAACGAGAGGAAGTTTTGTTTCGATTAAGATCGATAACAAATGGCTCAGAAGAGGTGAGCTCCTTTGAAGCCTGAGATGGAAGAGTAGTCCGCCCTCCAACAGGGATTACTAGAGTGTCCTGTTTTGTAGATGAAGATGCCAAAAATGTAGTACGCCCACTGACAGGAATGATCAGTGTGTCTTGGGTAGATAATGGAGATAACGGAGAGATACGTCCGTTCACTGGAATAATGAAGGGGCCTTCTCCAGAGGGTTTAGGAGACTGTTGCTGAGTAGTTCGACCTTTAACAGGAATTATCAAGGTCTCACTTTGTGGATCTTCTTTTTCCATGGCTTGTACTAATTTTGTATACTCTTCTTTGTACCACCGAGAATCAATGAAATAAGCTTCAACCCTACGGAAAGGATTTATATCAGCAACTTCCTTTTGTACTCTTCCATTGCTGTCAATGTATTTAAAGCACTGATGAAGAGTAGAAGGCACTATATTATTTTCATGAAGGAAGGGTCTTCCCAGGAGAAGATTATAAGATCCTACGATCTCAATCACATAGAAAGTGACTTTGGATCTGAAATCGCCTATTTGGAGTTTCAGATGAATCTTTTCCAACGGCTCGCTTCGACTTTGATTGAATCCCAAGATAGTAGTAACCGTCTTGGAGAGTTTATGAAGAGGAATTTTTAATTCATCTAGCAGACTCCTTGGCATTATGCTTAAAGCAGACCCTGGATCAATAAGAATACGATCTACCTTCATCGTATCGATATAACCGGTGTAGTAGAGAGGCCGATCATGTCGATTATCCTCCAATAACATATCATCTTGTGTAAAGGTGATATTCGGGATAATCTCCAATACACTATTGTAATATAAGCAAGTAGAAGGTTCTTCATCTGGCTTCTTTAATTGTGCAAGACAAGAGTCCGCCTGAAGAAGTGCCTCACTTAATGTCTCCCGAGTCTCTTTAGAAAGATGTAGAAGTTCGAAGAGGGACATTCTAGCTGGAGTATTAGCGAGTTGAGCTAAAATGTCAAAGTTATAAGGCTTCTGAAGTCCAAGGGGAGGGGACTTCCTGATTGGTTTGTCGAAGCAAACTTGTTGCTTGCCTTTCTCAAGTGCTGTGGGCTTGGAAGGAATAGGTTCAATCGGTGAAGTTGAAGGAACAGGTACAGTGGATGATTCTTCTTCCCGAGGAACATCAGGAATATCTTTGTCAGCTGGAGAGATATCAGGAACATCTTCAGAATTATCAGGAGTATCTTCAGGACTCTTGGAATAATCCTTTAGATAATGTTTCCCTGTTCTAGTAGCACCAGCAAGTGCTTCTTCCTTATCTTTTGGTTCTGTGTCGGGAGTAGATCCAAAAGAAGTCATATGACATGACTTAGTTTTTCCAGCCTTCTTAGATTTTTGGGAAGTAGTCTTTTGAAGAGGAGGAGATTCAAAATCTGCCACTAGATCTGGATGAATCCAGATGATTTCTCCTGTTTCCATAGTGATCGGTACAAATCCTTCAGACTGTGGAGGAGGAATATTCACTATTTCAAGAGTTGCCTTGGGAATAGGAACGATCCCGCTTTCAAGGAATTGAGGAGGGAAATCTCCGAATTGCATAGAGACGACGTTGGAAGTGACGGTCTTCTCTTTCGGAGTAAGAGTGATAGCTCCAGATTTAATCATTTTCTGGATCTTTCCTTTCAGTACATAACATGTACGAACTGTGTGGCCCAACATTCTGTGGTACGAACAGAATTTAGGATGATCTGTCTTACCAGCTTCATCGGGTTTCTTGATTTCAGGTAATTGTATTTTATTACCTTTCAGCAGACATTCAAAGATACCAAGGACATCATCGTCATCAAAAGAGTATTCTTCTTTGGGGCGAGGTGCTCTTGGTTGTTGAGTCGTAGAGGCAGGAGGAGTTTGAACAGTCGATGCATCTTTACTCTGAAGATTAACTTCAAGGGTTTCTTTTCCCTTACGAGTATTGGATTTAGCATTATTGTTAGTACTTTAACCTATTTCTTTGGGATTCATCTGTACTCCTAAACCTTTGAAGGTTTCAGCACTAATTTCTGCGGCTTTGGCACTAACTATGAAGGAAGGCCAATCTTGAAATTGAGTAGATCCTGTCCACATGCGGATGATTGGTAACAGATTTGATTTGCATGTGTCGATGGTAACAGCATCAGGAGTTCCAAGAGGCATCTTCAGAGCTTCTTTTCGAAATCGTTCAATGAAATCCTCAGTAGTTTCATTACTTTTCTGCTTGATTCTTATAAGAGCAGACATAATCATGTCATTGAGCCCTTCATAGAACCGTTTAAGAAACATTTGTTTGAAACCGGCAAATGAGGTAATACACCCATCCGGGAGACTTCTATACCATTCATAAGCCGTTCCTTTGAGACATCCGACAAACCCCCGAGTAAGGAGGGCGTCACTTGGTTATAGCTGGTCAGTCATCACTTCAAAGTGATTAATAAACTGACTCGGAGAAGTGGTTCCATCATAGAATGAGATAGTAGGAGGTTTGTATTTAGTAGGATACGATACTTGCTTCCATTCTATTGGATAAGGTTGCTTGATGCCTAACCTTTGTAAACCATCCTTCCGTTTGAATGCCTCAAATTGAGTTCGGAGATTCCTCAATTCTTCAATAACAACTCCGGAAGATTGTGAAGTTGTAGCTTGTAGAGAAGAGTTGGGAGGAGGAACAGTATTATAAGCACTACCCCCAACTCCCGAGTGACTAGGAACTGGTTGAGCTTGCCCAGGAGTAGTGGATTGTACTGCTGGAGGAACATGTACTGGACTTACACCAGTGTCAATTGGTATGGCTTCAGGTACAGTCTGTCGATTTTGCAGCTGGGTTGCCATGAGTTCATACATCGACTTTATAGTATCAGCCATAGATTTCATTTGCTGTTCCAAAGAAGCAATTCTTTGGTCTTGAGGAGTCATGGAAGAAGAAGGTTCATCAGTATTCCCATCGACCATATAAGTCGTGACTGTACGAGGGATTATTGTCACTCCCCAATCCTAGAATACGTATTTTAATACGTAAACCGATAAATTGTATTTACCTTGTATTTATACTATATTTATTAAGCTGTATTTCTTCATGCATTTCCTAAAATATTATTTCCTAATTTATTTTTTGCATTTGGGCCTACAGTTTTGGCTCATTTGGGTAACCTATTCTTGGTTCACCAATGGTTCATCATGAACCCATGGGTCCAAGATCTTTATATATAACTCATCTCATTCTCTCTCCTCTCATTTACTTTCTCTCATTTATTTCCTCCACCAACCAAGGCAAGTACCAACTTGCTCAAGAGATGGATTCCATAATTTTGTCAATGATTTCTTATAAAACTATTTGCCAAAACATGTTCTTCTCCTCAATCTATACTAGTTTAGAACTTGGAAATTTCTATTTTGAAGCTTTGATTTTTTGTAGGTCTAAGTTTTAATCATTTTCGGATTTTCCTTGGTCTTGATCAATTTTCGTTGGGGTTTTGTGGGTTTTGATGTTTCCATGTGGAAGAGAATTCCATTTCACCCAAGATGGAACTTTGGAAATCTGGATTTGGAGTTCGGATGGCCAAGTTGTGATGTTTTGAAGCTTTGGGCTCATCCATGGTGTTCTTGCCGTTTGGAGAAGACAGTGAGCAGTATGCAGAGCTTCTTAGCTCACGCCACTGAGCTGTGCGCGCTCCTTAGCGCTACGTACGCAGGCTTGGGTACGCTTCCTGTTGGAAGCGTGTCACTTGCGTGCGTGACTTTTCACGTACGCTGCTCTCTTGCGTGCATGACTTTTCACGTACGCTGCCTTGAGTGAGCCTGCGTGACTTTTCACGCACGCTGCCTTGAGTGAGCCTGCGTGACTTTTCACTCACGCTGCCTTGAGTGAGCCTGCGTGACTTTTCACGTACGCTACCTTGAGTGAGCCTGCGTGACTTTTCACGCTCGCTGCCTTGAGTGAGCCTGCGTGACTTTTCACGCACGCTTCCTTGAGTGAGCCTACGTGACTTTTCACGTACGCTGCCTTGAGTGAGCCTGCGTGACTTTTCACGTACGCTGCCTTGAGTGAGCCTGCGTGACTTTTCACGCACGCTGCCTTGAGAGAGCCTGCGTGACTTTTCACGTACGCTGCCTTGAGTGAACCTGCGTGACTTTTTACGTACGCAGCTCCCCTTGAGCGTGCGTGCTTTTGTGCGTACGCTTTTGATATTTTATCAGATATTATTTGCCCATTTTATATCCTTACGCCTTTTGTCCGGAGCATGATATGAGCACTAATGTGACCCCGGAGAACAAAGTGTTCCTACCCGATACATGTACCTGAATGTCCCAGTTCTTGTTCATGCTCGACAAATGACTCGTAACTCCACGTGGCGTATTTGCAATGATGCATTACACTAAGGAGGGTAGCACATGTTGACATACTGATTGACATGGATCCTCACTTAGGGTACTCGTACTATAGTACGACCTTTTAGGAGGATAATCATGTAGGCCACAGCATGAGAGTCCAAGATTTCACCTAGGGTTAAACTAGGCAACTAAATATACTAGATGCATGGGGAGGGCAGAATCCCGAGATCGTGTTACACCAGCTGCCTTGAGATATTGTCTTGACGCGCCGGCTGGTCTCCACGGATACTGTGTCATCTGCAACGAGTGGATGACTGTATCCGATTAATTCCTGTTATATATTATATGTTTTATCAAGGTGGCCTTACGAGGGACCTGTGCTCGATCATACCTATCTACGCGAACCCCTGGGTTGGCTAGCCTTACTGGAAAGATACGATCTGAGGATTTTCTAAATAACATGATGCGAGGATAACCTCGTCCCACTAGAAACTCGTAGGCTTGATTGGCCGTGAAAACGACTTGCTTGTGTCCTACTACCTTCCGTGAATAACTGAGGGAAGTGGACTATCATGGTACGTGATCCAACCCATGTTCTTGTTTGGTTGTTGGGTTGGTTATCGTACTATGACCGGCTGTGGACCGAAGTTATGAACGGAAGACTTATTATGGTTGTGAAGTGTTACTTCTGTGAATGACTGAGGAACATGGTCTATCATGGTACAAGATCCAACCCATGTTCTTGTTTGATTGTTGGGTTGGATATTGTGCTGCGATAGGCTATCGACCAAAGTCATGATCAGGAGATTTTCTTGTTTATACCGTTTAACTTATGTGAAAGTTATAGAGTGCGACACGTCCCGACTCCATGCGGCACCTTTTGTCCTTGTTTGGTTGTAACGGTGCCATATGGGTTCGAAGATGTTGCGCTACTCTATAATAGTAGCATAAGTATTACTATTATCAATCATTCTATTAACTGGGTTTTTAATCTTAACTCTTGTGCCCCTTTGGCGGTACATGCTATTCGGGGCTGACCCCACTGGTTTTGTTTGGCCAGATCTCGTAGCGGAGCCGGAGGACACGATCTTCCTTCCTGACATCCATGGTGCATACTAGGAGCATGGCGGTCCGGGGACTCAAGTGGGTTTCTTCTCCACCACTCCTGCTTATACTTTTTGCGGTATTTAGCCACCGGCACCTGTTAGCCGGATTACTCGATATTTTGTGTCAGTACATAATTGTAATTAAACAGACTGCAGCTGTGTATAATTTTGTACTTCTGACTCTCTGAGATAGCTAAATTATAAAGCTAGTCTCTCATGACCATTTTGATGAAGCGTCGGGGACGCCTTACTGCTTTATCTTTAATGTTCATTTAATTGCTGATGTGACTTGATTAATTGAGACATAGAACTCTGTGGGACCATAGGAGACTTGATTGTAGCATGTACCCCTAGTCTCTCGACAGCCACGATCGCCGTATGACGTTACGTACCTCATATGGAGTAGCTGGCCTAGTCCGTCTTCATATTTCGGTACTGGGGCGTGACAAGGTTTTAGTGGTGGCCCATGCAGGTCTGATTTTCAGACTTATGGGGTATTGCGAATTATTAGGAGTCTCAATCAAAACTTGTTCCCCTTGAAATTCTGTTTCGAATTCTCTGTCCTTGCCTTGATCTCTAACCTGACTTGCATCCTCAAAATCTTCCTCGTTCGGACTTGATAATCTTATATCTTTCTCTATAGGGGTGCTTCATTCTCAGTAGCGGGTGAGGCCTATGGGGAAGAGCAGCGAGAGCATGGCTCGACTGAGCGCCAGCATGGGAGTGAACCTTCCCCAGGGCAGACACGAGCAGAAATGGAACCAGAGGCAGTGCAGCCGCAGGTTATTGAAACTCCTGCAGCACCAGCAGCAACGGCACTACCAGACGCCGTAGCACTCCTGGAGATCATCCGGGGGTTTCTTGTCACTAACCAACAGCAATAGACTCGGCAGCAGGAGCAGAACGTGTTGCTGAACCAAAGGATTCAGTTAGCTCTTGAGAGGAGTGTCGGGGCTGACTCGGGAGCATCATGAAGGTTTCGTCGCTTAAACCCGAGGTATTTTGATGGCACGGAGGATGCCATCACTGCGGATGCCTGGATTCAAGACATCGAAACCATTCTTGTGGCAGCCAAGGTTCCAGATGATGAGAAGGTTGATCAGGTCAAACTGGTACTTCAGGATCTTGCCCGCGACTGGTGGGCATCAAAAGAAGTTGGTACAAGATGCCCTGTTCGTTGGACCACCTTCAGTGACAGATTTAAGGCCAAGTATTTTGGCGTAGTAGCTCGATATGAGCTCCAGCAGAAGTTTATCAGTCTCAAACAAGCAGGCAAGACCGTAGATGGGTATGCAGTAGAGTTCTGCAGATTGTGCCGCTTCGAACCAGCAATGGTGGCAACGGAGCCAGAGAAAGCTATGAGGTTCCAGCAGGGACTTCATTTGGAACTATTACAACTTGTGGAAGGACACGACTACCAGACGTTTGACGCTGTTTTGACGGCCGCTCGGACGCACGAGCTTACCCAGCAGAGGTTGGCATCGAGGACAGGGGGTCAGAAGAGATTTCATTCCCAGGTTGGAGGAGGAGCAATACAGCGAACATCGGTACCAGCACCCGGTGTACGTATTCATGATGCAGGAGCACCGTGGAGGACGGCCGTGTCAACTAATACAGCGCCAGTTCGGCATCAGCAGCCGAGGAACCAACAACAGCGTCAGAGAGCACCCCAGGGCTGTACATTCTGTGGAAAGGCAGGGCACACGAGAGAGGTGTGTCGATCAGCGAATAGCTTATGCTTGAGATGTGGTAGTTCAGACCACCGTATCTCCACTTGTCCTGTGATGCAGAGGCCAAGAGGGCCAGCTCAGCAGTTTCCAGTATTACCAGTTCCGGTGGCAACCCCGAGTGGAGGGCCAGTATTAGCAGTAAGGCCCCTAGCCCAGCGTCTACCAACGCAGGCTCAGATGTTCTGCCAGGCACAGGAAGCCGAAGGCCCTCAGAGGCAGCAACAGCATGGTCGAGGAAGGCCGCAACAAGGAGCTCAGCGGGGCCAGGGACAGGCTCTCACATTATCCTTGGGAGAGGTACTAGCGTCTAGTGACGTGGTGGCAGGTAAAATTCTCGTCACCTCATTTACCGTTGTAGCATTATTTAATTCAGGCGCTACTCATTCATTCATCTCTGCACAATATGCTACACGGATTGGGTTAGAGTTTGAGGCATTGCCGGAGAGAATGGATATACTCACCGGCAATGGGCTCGTAGAAGTTAGCAGAGTGCGCTTTTCATGTCCGGTGGAGGTGTGTGGGCATTTACTGCCCGCATCATTGATTGAATTCCCTATGGGGAATTTTGATGTCGTTCTTGGCATGGACTGGTTGAGAGACAGTCATACGACAATTGATTGTAGAGAAGGTAGGGTCATATTCAGCGTTCCTGGGATAGAGCAGTTCATCTTTACTCGAACCTTGAAGAATCAGGCCGGAGGCGTCATCTCAGCAGCAGTGTCAGAGCCAGGACAGATTTCGAGAGTGGTCAAAGATTTTCTCGACGTCTTCCCTGATGAGCTTCCAGGGATACCCCCAGTCAGAGAGATAGAATTTAGCATTGAGTTGAACCCTGGAACGAGACCTATTGCAGACAGAGTTTACAGAATGTCGTCGTCAGAACAGGATAAGTTGTATCAACATGAAGAAGAGTTGAAGTCTAAGGGATTCATCCGAGACAGTAAATCGCCCTGGGCCGCGCCAGTGATTCTAGTTCCCAAGAAGGATGGGTCGACGAGGATGTACATCGACTACCGCAAGTTGAATGCAGTAACAGTGAAGAATAAGTACCCACTACCAAGGATTAATGACCTGTTTGACCAGTTGAGCAAGGCTAGCGTCTTTTCCAAGATCGATCTTCGGTCAAGATACTATCAAGTAAGAGTCCGGGAGCAAGACATACTGAAGACAGTATTCAGATCTAGATATGGGCATTATGAGTTTTTATTAATGCCCTTTGGACTAACCAACGCCCCCACAGTATTCATGGATTTAATGAACCGCATCTTTCTGCCGTATTTGGATAAATTTGTGGTGGTGTTCATAGATGACATTCTTGTCTATTCCAGCAGTGAAGAGGAGCATGAGAAACATCTTAGGACTGTCTTACAGACATTGAGGGAGCATCAACTTTATGCGAAGCTCGACAAGTGTGAATTCTGGTTAGATCACATTTCGTTCCTGGGGCATGTAATTTTTGGGGCAGGAGTGTCAGTGGATCCGAAGAAGATTGAGGCCGTAGAGCATTGGCCAGTCCCGAGAACGGTTACAGAAGTGCGAAGTTTCTTAGGATTAGCTGGTTACTACAGAAGGTTCGTGGCGGACTTTGCCAAGATCTCTGCGCCCTTAACGCGTTTGACGCACAAGGACGTAGAGTTTGTTTGGTCAGCTAGCTGTCAGGCATCATTTGAAGAATTGAAGAAGAGATTGATCTCAGCCCCGATCTTGATGCTTCCAGTAGGAGCGGGAGGCTTTACATTATATTGTGACGCATCTGGGAAGGGTCTTGGATGTGTATTAATGCAGCACGGAAAGGTGATAGCATATGCATCTCGACAGCTTCGAGACCATGAGAAGAATTACCCGACTCACGATTTGGAGTTAGCAGCTGTGGTGTTTTCACTCAAGTTGTGGAGGCATTATTTATACGGAGATCGGGTAGAGATCTATACTGATCATAAGAGTTTGTAATACGTATTCATGCAGCGAGATTTGAACATGAGGCAAAGAAGATGGTTAGAACTACTGAAGGATTTTGACTTAGATCTTCAGTATCATCCAGGCAAGGCGAATATAGTTGCAGATGCACTGAGTAGGAGAGAGTGCCTTATTCTTGACCTCGCAGAAGCATATTTTAGAAGACCTTCAGAGTATGGGAATCGAAGTAGTTTTGCCAAGGGATATAGGAAGAATGACCAGTATGCAGATTCAGTCAACCTTAGTAGAGAGGATAAGGGCAGCACAAGCAGGAGATCCACAGATTCAGAAGTTGCGGTCGGAGTGTGAATCAGGCCGCAGGAAGGAGTTAGTGATTCATGAAGATGGTAAGCTCAGGTTTGTAAACAGACTCTGTGTACCGAGTGGAGACCTTCGGCAAGAAGTTATGTCCGAAGCTCATAGTTCTATTTACTCCATTCATCCAGGAGGAACGAAGATGTATCGAGATATCAGGCAGTACTTTTGGTAGAATGGCATGAAAAGAGAGATAGCGAGATTTGTATCCAAGTGTCTGGTATGTCAGCAGGTGAAAGTCGAGCAGCAGAGACCAGCAGGGTTGCTACAGCCGCTTCCTATCCCAGAATGGAAATGGGAGCATATCACGATGGATTTTGTGACCGGTTTACCTAGATCCCCGACTGGTAAGAATGCAGTCTGGGTAATAGTAGATCAACTCACGAAGGTCGCACATTTCCTTCCCTTCCGAGTTGGACAGACTACTGAGCAGTTAGCAGAAATGTACATGAAGCAGATAGTAAGGTAGCACGGTGTTCCAGTTAGTATAGTATCAGATCGGGATATGCGGTTTACTTCCCATTTTTGGCGGAGCTTACACCAAAGTTTGGGAACCAAGTTAAGATTTAGTACTGCTTATCATCCATAAACTGACGGGCAATCAGAAAGAACCATTCAGACGTTAGAAGATATGCTACGGGCGTGTACCTTGGATTTTGCCGGATCTTGGGAGGATCACCTTCATCTAGTGGAGTTCTCCTATAACAACAGCTATCAGGCTAGCATTCAGATGCCCCCGTTCGAAGCATTGTACGGAAGGAAGTGCAGGTCCCCTTTGGCATGGGACGACGTCGGAGAACGGAAGTTGTTGGCACCAGAGATGATCACGCAGACTGTAGAGATAGTTAAGTTGGTCAGAGAGCGCCTTCGAGTTGCATATGATCGACATCGTCATTGGGCAGATCAGCATCGTAGGCCTCTAGAGTTCAGAGTTGGCGACCAAGTGTTTCTGCGGATTTTGCCTACTCGGGGTATCATCAGATTTGGAACCCGAGAAAAGCTTAATCCAAGATACGTTGGTCCTTTTAAGATTCTCGCTCGGGTAGGTGATGTGGCTTGTCGACTTGCCCTTCCGCCTTCGTTGACTGGCATACATGATGTGTTTCATGTGTCCCAATTACGTGGGTATGTCTCAGATCCGAGTCATGTCCTCGATCATTCTGAGTTAGTCGTTGGTACCGACCTAACTTACGAGGAACAACCCGTATCTATTTTAGACCGGCGAGAGAAGGTACTCAAGAATCGGACGATAAGCCTTGTCCGTATTTCTTGGAACCATCACTCTCCGGGAGAGTCAACCTGGGAGCGCGAGGACGAGATCAGATCTCGGTATCCGCATTTGTTTGACTAATAAGGTATATTTTTGTACCTTATTGATACGGTTTCGTGCTTATCTGTACCTGCTTGTTTTACACTTTGTGATGTATGATAATAACCGCTATGATAGTTAACTTGTATATGATTGTGCCTTGCTTGCCCTGATTTTACTATCCTGTCTTGGCTGGAATTCCGAGGACGGAATTTTTCTAGGAAGGGTAGAGATCTCACTCCCCAATCCTGGAATACGTATTTTAATACGTAAACCGATAAATTGTATTTACCTTGTATTTATACTATATTTATTAAGCTGTATTTCTTCATGCATTTCCTAAAATATTATTTCCTAATTTATTTTTTGCATTTGGGCCTACAGTTTTGGCTCATTTGGGTAACCTATTCTTGGTTCACCAATGGTTCATCATGAACCCTTTGGTTCATCATGAACCCATGGGTCCAAGATCTTTATATATAACTCATCTCATCCTCTCTCCTCTCATTTACTTCCTCTCATTTATTTCCTCCACCAACCAAGGCAAGTACCAACTTGCTCAAGAGATGGATTCCATAATTTTGTCAATAATTTCTTACAAAACTATTTGCCAAAACATGTTCTTCTCCTCAATCTATACTAGTTTAGAACTTGGAAATTTCCATTTTGAAGCTTTAATTTTTTGTAGGTCTAAGTTTTAATTATTTTCGGATTTTCCTTGGTCTTGATCTATTTTCGTTGGGGTTTTGTGGGTTTTGATGTTTCCATGTGGAAGAGAATTCCATTTCACCCAAGATGGAACTTTGGAAATCCGAATTTGGAGTTCGGATGGCCAAGTTGTGATGTTTTGAAGCTTTGGGCTCATCCATGGTGTTCTTGCTGTTTGGAGAAGACAGTGAGCAGTATGCAGAGCTTCTTAGCTCTCGCCACTGAGCTACGCGCGCTCCTTAGCGCTGCATACGCAGGCTTGGGTACGCTTCCTGTTGGAAGCGTGTCACTTGCGTGCGTGACTTTTCACGTACGCTGCTGTCTTGCGTGCGTGACTTTTCACGTACGCTGCCTTGAGTGAGCCTGCGTGACTTTTCACGCACGCTGCCTTGAGTGAGCCTGCGTGACTTTTCATGCACGCTGCCTTGAGTGAGCCTGCGTGACTTTTCACGTACGCTGCCTTGAGTGAGCCTGCGTGACTTTTCACGCACGTTGCCTTGAGTGAGCCTGCGTGACTTTTCACGTACGCTGCCTTGAGTGAGCCTACGTAACTCTTCACGTACGCTGCCTTGAGTGAGCCTGCGTGACTTTTCACGTACGCTGCCTTGAGTGAGCTTGCGTGACTTTTCACGCACGCTGCCTTGAGAGAGCCTGCGTGACTTTTCACGTACGCTGCCTTGAGTGAACCTGCGTGACTTTTCACGTACGCAGCTCCCCTTGAGCGTGCGTGCTTTTATGCATACGCTTTTGATATTTTATCAGATATTATATGCCTATTTTATATCCTTACGCCTTTTGTCCGGAGCATGATATGAGCACTAATGTGACCCCGGAGAACAAAGTGTTCCTGCCCGATACATGTACCTGAATGTCCCAGTTCTTGTTCATGCTCGACAAATGACTCGTAACTCCACGTGGCATATTTGCAATGATGCATTACACTAAGGAGGGTAGCACATATTGACATACTGATTGACATGGATCCTCATTTAGGGTACTCGTACTATAGTACGACCTTTTAGGAGGATAATCATACAGGCCACAGCATGAGAGTCCAAGATTTCACCTAGGGTTAGACTAGGCAACTAAATATACTAGATGCATGGGGAGGGCAGAATCCCGAGATCGTGTTACACCAGCCGTCTTGAGATATTGTCTTGACGTGCCGGCTGGTCTCCATGGATACTGTGTCATCTGCAACGAGTGGATGACTGTATCCGATTAATTCCTGCTATATATTATATGTTTTAGCAAGGTGGCCTTACGAGGGACCTGTGCTCGATCATACCTGTCTACGCGAACCCCTGGGTTGGCTAGCCTTGCTGGAAAGATACGATCTGAGGATTTTCTAAATAACATGATGCGAGGATAACCTCGTCCTACTAGAAACTCGTAGGCTTGATTGGCCGTAAAAACGACTTACTTGTGTCCTATTACCTTTCGTGAATAACTGAGGGAAGCGGACTGTCATGGTACGTGATCCAACCCATGTTCTTGTTTGATTGTTGGGTTGGTTATCGTACTATGACCGGCTGTGGACCAAAGTTATGAACGGAAGACTTATTATGGTTGTGAAGTGTTACTTCTATGAATGACTGAGGAACATGGTCTATCATGGTACAAGATCCAACCCATGTTCTTATTTGATTGTTGGGTTGGATATTGTGCTGCGATAGGCTATCGACCAAAGTCATGATCAGGAGATTTTCTTGTTTATACCGTTTAACTTATGTGAAAGTTATAGAGTGCGACACGTCCCGACTCCATGCGGCACCTTTTGTCCTTGTTTGGTTGTAAGGGTGCCATATGGGTTCGAAGATGTTGCGCTACTCTATAATAGTAGCATAAGTATTACTATTATCAATCATTCTATTAACTGGGTTTTTAATCTTAACTCTTGTGCCCCTTTGGCGGTACTTGCTATTCGGGGCTGACCCCGCTGGTTTTGTTTGGCCAGATCTCATAGCGGAGCCGGAGGACACGATCTTCCTTCCTGACATCCATGGTGCATACTAGGAGCATGGCGGTCCGGGGACTCGAGTGGGTTTCTTCTCCACCACTTCTGCTTATACTTTTTGCGGCATTTAGCCACCGGCACCTGTTAGCCGGATTACTCGATATTTTGTGTCAGTACATAATTGTAATTAAACAGACTGCAGCTGTGTATAATTTTGTACTTCTGACTCTCTGAGATAGCTAAATTATAAAGCTAGTCTCTCATGACCATTTTGATGAAGCGTCGGGGACGTCTTACTGCTTTATCTTTAATGTTCATTTAATTGCTGATGTGACTTGATTGATTGAGACATAGAACTCTGTGGGACCATAGGAGACTTGATTGTAGCATGTACCCCCTAGTCTCTCGACAGCCAAGATCGTCGTATGACGTTACGTACCTAATATAGAGTAGCTGGCCTAGTCCGTCTCCGTATTTCGGTACTGGGGCATGACAATTATTGATGAACGGGTGGATGTTGTTTGTTCTGAATCATTACTTTTGTGTATCAAAGTCATTTGTAGGAGAATTACCCCCAGTAGGCAGAGTTGTGAAATTAGATTCTCCAAGAAATTCAGAATCATCTTCAGAAATCAAAGTCCTTTGATTAGAAGCCATGACTCTTGATCTGGTGCCTCTATATACTCCATCTGGACTATCAGTTCTACCCCAGTATCCCGAGAGGTCATGTTAACAGAAGCAAACAGAGGTTCATCTTCATCAGGCATAGGTTCACACTGAATCCGGTTGAAGACAGATTGTCGTTTAGTTTGACATCTGTATTGCATCATGACTCTTGGCTGGAAGTCACATTCATGATCAACATGGTCATAATCCATTGATTGACATCTGCATTGAATTATGACTTTTGGCTGGAAGTCACATTCAGCATGGTCATGATCCATTGACACAGAATTATTCCTTCTCTTCTGTTGAAGATGTTCTCGTAAATCTGTCTGTGAATATTGAGGTACATCAGAGAACATTCTTTGTGTATTTTTAGGAATATATTTTCGGTTCTTGGGTCTTGATGGCTCTTGATTATATAGAGAGTGATTAATCTGAGCCACATAATTTCTAGCATACTCTGCATCTGGATCTCTTGCTTTTGTTCCCGTTTGGTATGGTTTTTTGACACCAGAAGTGCTTCCCAAACGAGTTTGATTAAGTTTTGTTCTTAGATCAGTTGGAGATAAAACATTGGTTTTTGATACTTGGAGTTTTCCTTCCATTGATCTGGATATTTGTAGAGAAGGAAGAGTTGAACCACCCCCTTGATTAGGAGTTGGTAATAGACCTTCTTTTATAGACAAATTCTGTGCCCTATTCGAAGAAGTCATAGAAGAAGACATTAAGAAATGTTTCTTCTTAGACCATCTCCTTTTCTTTGACTAACAAAACTGTCAGTCAAAGCTGTTCCTGAAGTAAACACTACAGGAGCAGAAGAAACAACTAAAGAGTTATTTCTTTTCGAAGGGACTTTGTGTGCCATTTGTGAAGAAGCTTTAGCAAGACCACCCCCAGTTCTAGTAGAAGTTGGCAAGGAAGAAGAGATAGCTAAAGAGCTATTCTTCTTAGATGATGTACACGGAATACACGCTGAAACAGGCTTGGTTAAAGAACCAGTGCTGTTAGCGTGACTTTTGAATTTAGAAATACACGCTGGAACAGATTTGGCTAAGGAGCCAGTGCTGTCAGCGTGACTTTTGAATTTGAGATTGCACGCTGGAACAGGCTTGGCTAAGGAGCCAGTGCAGTCAGCGTGACTTTTGACTTTGAGATTGCACGCTGGAACAGGCTTGGCTAAGGAGCCAGTGCTGTCAGCGTGACTCTTGACTTTTGTCGTCTTCGAGCACACAAGAGCGTGTGTGCTTGCAGTAGAGTTCTTGCCAGTGTTAGGAGTAGACACTGTGGCAGAAACTTCACCATTGGTTGCCAACAGATTCTTAGGGACGTAGATAGATCGTCCCTTCGACTTGGCAGTGGTGATGGAGGCTGAAGTGTGCTTTCCACTCTTAGCCCGCTGTATTTCTTCGTAGGCGAGTTGATCGAATTGGATCGATATCACCTTCTTCGTCGAGCCGACTAACGAAGTGTCGCATTGAGTTGTTGCCATCTCAGAAGAGAAGATGGTTTTCCCCAGCAGAGTCGCCAATTTGTTTTCCATAAATAAATTCACTTTATTTATTCTATTTCTAGGAAAATATAACTGTAGGAATTCGATCTAGAAGACGTTTGCTTTATCCCTTAGACGATGCGAAGAAAAAAAGCTCTCAAGAATTCGACAGCAATTTAGATAGCTATGTATCTGTACAATGAATGATAAAAGAACTCTATTTATAGAGTCAAAAATAACTGAAAAGATAACTGTCTTCACAACCTGTGCATAGTTGAAAATCACGCAGGATTTAACATATGCAAGGTTATGAGCAGTTACTGGACGTGGCCTGTAACTGTTGGACACATGGCAATCGTGCATGAGTCGTGTGCAAGTTACAGGACACGCAGGTGAGAGATCGGTGGCATGGCTGCCACGTACTCCAATTTGATGAAATCCACGCAGGCTTGTTGAGGACGAAATCCACACAGCCTTGTTGAGGATAAAATCCACGCAGACTTTGGATAGAAGGCTTCAGAATACACGCTAACTGGAAACAGAAAGCTCAGAATTCATGCAAGCTTGAGGAAGGAACATAGAAGTTCAAAATACACGCAGACTTGAGTCAGAACTGCCAGCTGTCTTGATTCGACGTGCCTCGACTGACACAAAATCTCTGACATTGATTGCCTTGCCTGTCGCATTAAATGAAAATAAGCTCTTTTGGTACGCCAACTTGATGAAGGCTGAGTCTTGTTGAAGAAGATTTCGAAAGTCACGCAATAGTCGGCTGTGATCTCTCGAGTTCCGTGCATACGTGGCATACGAGGAGACATTCTTTGACTATCGTGCTGTCAGTCATAATGACACTCTGACAAATGATGAGCTGTCTCTGCGTATATTTGAGGAAATAGTCTGGTAGAACCCAGCGTAAATTTTAAATATTGTCTTGATCAACTCAGCGTGACTTTTAGACCTTGTCCTGATCAACTCAGCGTGACTTTCATTTTTTGAGGCCTACAAGGAACTACGAGGAACTCCTTCGGGAGATTGACCTTTACTACGCCATCTGGGGCACCTGTTATGGATTGCCCATTAACAAGACGCTGTTCATGGCCCTTTTGGAGATGTATAGCCGGCGTACAGGGACTTTCTTCTCGCCCGGAGTGGAGTTGGGCCTTGCTCTCCATGAAATACATGCCGTTTCTAAACTGCCGTGTGGGGCGAGGCCTTTGAAGTATACACCCCGACGAATGAGGAATTCGATGATCTGGATCGACGATTCCCAGGTTTCGTCGCTGTGTACCGGGAACTGTTGTGCCACCATAGCATCTGCCACCAGACTGCTATCAAGAACGAAAATAGCTCAGAAGGGAACGCCCCCCATACCACGGCCTGGGTCGCCTATCTTTTCAAATTACGTCCTTCCGGTCGGGTTTCGTCTCGAGGTCCTCAAACCCCGGAGGAGGTAAAGGACATGATGTTGAAGGCCAAAAGGTCGAGATCCACCTGTGACAGGTTTGGGAGCCGTACCGACTCCTTCAGTTATTTCCACTACGGTACCCGACAGATGTTCGAGAAAGCAATCTTGGCCGGGTTCTTGATGGTATGGCCACGAAATTGCGTAGTCTCGGGAGGGGCAGGTTCTACTGAAAGGATCAGTCGCCACTTCATTCTACCGGCTGTGAAGCTGGTCTTCAAAGTAAGAGTGGCCCTTCTTCCGGCTATGGTGTGTAGCATACACCACGGCCTTCGTACCTTTTCATCTAAAGTTATTGCTCATGAGACGACGCTGGACTTTGAGCGGATAGAGCTACCATACCACTATCTCATGAGGTGGTTATTGATGCATTATCGGTCATTGATGAAGTCCGGGACAGAGGATGATGTCACCGCTGATGACGCCTTCCTTTTCCGATACCGCCATCAATCTTGGGAGTATAACACCATGCTGGCTTATCGGAGGGCATTGACGAGAGTTGACGGGCCCGACTTTTTTGTGTCTCTTCCTCAGTTTTCTCCTAGAGAAGTGAGGAGGGTATATGTTGATGGCATTGAACCTCCCCAGCTCTTATCTGAGAAGATGCTTCTATGGCTGCACAACATTCGCCCCGCGCACCTAGTATATCGTTACCGAAATAACGTATACTTGGAGCCTTATTTGCCTAGCAGGTTTTTTCGTCAATTCGGGTATAGTCAGCTATTCCTTGACTGCCCCAGTGCTTGCCTGGGCTTCGAGGGCAGTGTCCTTGATGGCATCCGGGCGTGGCATTATTACAATGCTGTTCATACCCGGGCTAGCTTCTCAGTTTCTGATGCTAATACGTAAGGGGATATTCTGTACATGGCGGCTCTTTATCACGTTGCAGCGAGCAAATCTCCCGTGAACTTTGACATGAACACCAGCTTCATTGTCGGGACCGGCTTGGCAGAAAAGCCCGAGGGTTCCAGGAAGAGAAAGAGAGGGGCGAATAGGGTTCCTGTGCCAGACTCGGAGTCCACTGCGGCAGACGAAGAGGATGACGAGCAGGCCGTCGATGACTCGTCGCATTCTTCGGACGAGGAGGTGGGGGACCAGCCTCCTACTGTGCCGGACGAAGAGGTGGAGGATCATCTACCTGTTGTGCCTGGTGCTTCGCGCCAACGAGGCAGGCGTATGTCCACTGACGATGGCAGGTCCTACTCCACAAAGCGGGCTGCGGTAAGACATCGCAGGCTGTTTATTGATGTTGACGCTATTTCTGAGGTGATTAGAATTTCAACTGCCTTTTCCTTCTTTTTTCTAAATTACGGCCTACTTATTTCTTCTTTTGCTCCTTGTAGGCGTCCGGGGAGTCTACTTCTCGGGACTCGACCACTGAAGTCGATCCAGCCTTGTCTACTTTGATCCATGATATGTGCACCACCATCACTTACGCTGGGGTTTTTCCGGAGGCGGCCGGGGAGTCTCACCTTGCTGAGACCTCAACCCATGGGGACGGGGGCTCTACTGCCCCTGTCCCTGATACAGCAAAATTCTAACAGGATGACACTAACCTGGCTGGCTCCCCTTCAGGGGTGGCTGGGGCAGAGAAACCAATTGAATTTGAGTTGGAAGCTGCAGATGGGGAGACCATGCCAGCTTCGAACGAGCTGCAGCCTCCGAACTCTTCCCCTGGTAAGATAAACCAGCATCTTAACTTGTGAGGAGGCCTATTTGCTCTATCATCCTGTCCTTCGTGGATTAATGATTGCTTTGGATGTGCAGGTCCCACCCCTTTATTGTCGGTGATGGACATTGCCAGGACGGACTCTACCGGGGGGAATTTGATGGAAGTACGTGTGCCTCCTTCTTTTCCAACCCATACTGAGGGGCTTCCAGCTGGGTCCAGTTCGGAAGCCTTGGTGATAGAACAGCTAGAGCAAGGGACGACGCTTTCCGTGCCATCCTCTGCGAATAGGGTTTCGGGAGTTAACCTTTCCGCTCTACCGAGTATCCAGGCTCTTCGGGCGACGGAAGAGGAGCTAGCTACCATCCATGCGTCCTTTCGCACAGAATTCGTTTCCCTGTTGGCAGGGATGGCAAGTTTTGAGGCTACTCCTTTGGTACTGCCTGCCATACTTCCTTTGACGCCGTCCTCTACAGAGGTTTTGGATGAAGTGTCCCAAGATGTGGTCGACAGTTTCTACCGCCACCTGAAGAGGGGGATCGAGGCAGCTGTGGAGAGGGGGACTCCCTTTTCTAGGGCCCGTCAATATGCTGGTGGCCAGATTAATATCTTTAGAACACTCCCCGGTGGAGCGGGACTGGCTGCGCTTCTGGAGCCTAAGCTGTTAGAGGTTGATCGTCTTCTGGCCCAGTTTTGGGTGCTACAGCAAGCTGATTTACCCGCGGTAATAAACCAAGAGCACAATTTCCTCATAACCACAGTGGAGAAGGTATGGCTTGCTCGAGAATCGATCAAACCAGCTATATTGAAGGACCGCCAGGATCTGACTCAGTTGTACGATCAATGGCACCGTCGGACTGAAGATTGTGCAGCTCGGGAAGCAGCGGCCTCCTGCGGGGTAGCTGACACCCGGGAGCAGATCCTCGAGCTCCAGAGAAAGCTGGATTTCCTGGAGTTCGAGCTCGAAGCTGCTCGCGCTGAGAAAGGGATTGCCATTCAGGAGACTGACAAATTTATTAGGGCTTCTGCCAATCTAGAACTTGCCCTAAAGAAGATGGAGAGCGAATGGCAGGCATATATGTATTTGAATGATGCAGAGCAGTTGTCCCAGGAGGCCGAGCGCCGAGCAAAACAGAGGCTTGAGCGGGGGACTGCCTTGGTGAGAAACCGCCTCTTGGAGTTGTGTGATGCCGAGCTATAGTCGGCCTTTTCTTCTTTCATTTTTGTTTTCTTTTCTTTTCTTCTTGGAGAGGGACGTGGTCCCAAAACATGTAATTCTTTTTCATCTTTCAAATAAAGAGTACTTTCCATTCTACCCTTCATTTGTATTGCTTGTTGTGCATGTGGTATGGTGGTGATGTTTGCCCCGCATGGGAGACTTGCTTGTGGACCTGTTACCCTTGGCATACCTTGGTTTTAGGTACGGATAACAAGTTTGATTGGGAATACCTAGAACAGTTCCACGGTAAGGTGGTCGTGGGTGTTGGGGGATCGGGGGATAGAATGCCATGGAACAGCTGGGCTCCCGGGGCATGATGAGGAATGGTGGGCCTGTACTAAGAGACTTAGCAAAGGACATTTGTGGGCCTATTATCCTTGAAGTACCCCAACTTAGGATACGGATAATAGGATGAAGGGGAACCAACATAGTCACTCAGAGGTAATAAGGACATGGCAAGTATGAGGGTTTTACCGGGGAGTCTTCCTACTCAGAGGTAATGAGGACATGGCAGGAGTGGACTCAACGGAAGATATTTGTGGTCAACAGAGGACATTTGTGGGCCTATTACCCTTGGCGTACCCTGGTTCAGGGTACGGATAATAAGACGAGAGAGGACCGACATACTTACTCAGAGGTAATGAGGACATGGTAAGTACGGAGGTTTTACCGTGGAGTCTTCCTACTCAGAGGTAATGAGGACATGGCAGGAATGGACTCCATGAGGAATATTTGTGGACCTATTATCCTTGGCGTACTCCAGTTATGGGTACAGATAATAAGTTGAAAGGGGAATCATCATACTTACTCAGAGGTAATGAGGACATGGCAAGCATGAAGGTTTTTTCGACGGAGCCTTCCCATTCAGAGGTAATGATGACATGACAGGAGTGGGCTCAATGAAGGAGGGTACATAGAATGACTCAGAGGTAATGAGGACATAGAAGTTCTATGTAAGGGGTGATTTGTTTTTGGCGGAAGTGAAACGACTCAGAGGTAATGAGGACATGGCCGTTTTAGAAATTTGTGGATCGGTTACCCTTTTTGCGCACTGGGAGTGCGGGTAGTGGATCATGAGGGAGGATCTCTTCCAGAAAAAAAGTTCAGAGGTATGGTCATACATGACTTACTATCTGAAAGATTGATCGGAATGTGGGTTCAGAGGCACCAACGGGTACATGACTCGATAATCTGGAATATTATGTGTGTGAGTTCAGCGGCACCAGCGGATACATGACTCGATAATCGAGAATGTTGTAGACGTGAGTTCAGCGACACCAGCGGGTACATAACTCAATAATCTGGAATATTGTGGGTGTGAGTTCAGCGGCACAAGCGGGTACATGACTCGATAATCTGGAATATTGTGGGTGTGAGTTCAGCGGCACCAGCAGGTACATGAATCCATGATCTGGAATGTGTCGTTTAGACATAATATTTCTTCAGGAACTTGCCGTTGACGGGCAACATGAGCAAGTCTCCATTTTGCTTTGCGAGGCGGTAAGCACCGTTGGAGAATACAGCCTCGATGATAAATGAACATTCCCATTTTGGCTAGAATTTGCCGGCGGTCTTGTGAGTCATGACCATCGGCCTTCGGACTGCCAGAACGAGATCGTCCACTTGGAATGTTCTGATTTTAACCTTCTTGTTGAAGGCTCCAGAGATGCGTGCTTGGTATAGCTCGATCCTTTATTGAGCCAGAAGGCTCTTTTCAACTAAGGCCTCTAACTCTTGTAGTCGGCGTCGGTAGTTATCATCCGTCGTCAATTGATAGGAGAGGGCGACGCGGAGCGAGGGTATTTGTGTATCCAATGGGAGAACTATCTTACTCTCGTACACTATGGAGAATGGTGTGTTTCCTATGGCCGTTCGGACGGTGGTACGGTACGCCCATAAGCATTCACCAAGCTTCTCGTTCCAGTCACGTTTGTTGGACGATACGAACTTCTTGAGTAACTTGATGATGGTTTTGTTGAATGCTTCTGCCAACCCATTCGCTGCTGGATTGTATGGCGTCGAAGCAATATTCTGGATGCGGTGCTTGTCGCAGAACCGATAGAAGGCGTGGCTTGCAAACTGCGGACCATTATCGTGGATGATCCTTCGGGGCAGTCCAAAGCGATAGATGACGTGGTGCTTAAGGAAGCTGATCACGTTTGAAGTCTTTACTTATGCAAGCGGGACAGCTTTCGCCCATTTGGAGAAATAATCTGTGATTACGAGTATGAAGCGATATCCTCGGGAAGAAGGTGGAGTGATTGGACCAATGATATCCATCCCCCATGCTTCGAATGGCCAGGATACCACTATCGGATGTAGAAATTTGGATGTCTAGTGAATGAAGTTCGCGTGGACTTGGCAGGCTTTGCACTTTCTTGCATAATCTATCGCATCTGCTACCATCGTGGGCCAGTAGTAGCCCATTCGGCGAAGACGGTCTTACAACTTAGGGCCAGGCTGATGGGCCCCACAGACAACGTCATGAGCTTCGCGTACGGCTTCTTTGGCTTCTGCGTTTGACAAACACCGAAGTAATAACCCGTCCTAGGATCGCCGATACAGCATTTTCGTCTCTGTATCGTAGAAGAATCTGAGAGAACGCCTTCTGATGGAAGTGGTTTACTTTGGGTTCTCGGGCAGGATGTCGTAGACGACGAAGTCAATAAATGGTTGTCTCCAATCTGTGACATCGTCGATCGTCTGGGTGGAATAACTCGCCATGAATTGAACGTTGTTCTTGGGGCAGACCAGTTCGTGGCCTATCACATCTACCGATTGATGAGTATGATTTGGCACTGCTAGGAAAGCGGCCAGGCCGGCTAAGGCATCGGCTTCGATATTTTAGAGTCTGGGAACGTGCTCGATGAAGAACCCCTCGAACGATAAGATGATGTCGATCGCTATTTGGTGATAGGGGATCATGTCTTCGTGGCGGACTTCGTATGAGCCCCGGATCTGATTGATGATTAACTGAGAATCCCCGTATCCTTCAAGATATTCTACCCCCAGCTCTCTTGCAAGTTGGAGGCCAATGACCAGAGCGTTGTACTCGGCCACATTGTTAGAGCAGGGTTCTATGAGAGAGTAAGCGCGATTGATCACCAATCCGGAAGGAGAAACCAGTACTACCCCGACTCCGACGATGATGTTGCCCTTGGGTCCAGTTCTTGAAGCCCTGTCGAAGAACATTCACCATATATCATCGTGAGAGGTTGCATGCGAGTCGGCGACCTCATCTAGGATTTCTTTATATATTCTGGAAGACTCCGAGCCCGGGTGGACTGCCAAAAAGTCTGCCAGGGCTTGACCTTTGACAGCCTTTTGTGGGACGAAGATCATATGATAAGGGGACAGAAATATTGCCCATGTAGCGAGACGAGAGCTGAGTGCCCCTGGTTTAGTCATGAGGACCCTAAGAGGGTTGATTCGTGAGATCACATGTATTGTTTATCCAATGACATAGTGTCGCGTCTTCTGAATGGCGAACACCAGGGCGAGGCATTCCTTTTCCACGGCGGTGTATCGGTGCTCTGGCCCAATCATCATTCGACTGAGGTAATATATGGCTTGCTCATGGCCTGCATCGTTGTTTTGTGCCAGCAGAGCCCCGAGGGAATGTTCAATTGCTCGTACGTAGAGCAGGAATGGTTTTCCAGCAACCGGAGCCACCAGGACTGGAGGGTTCGACAAATATTCTTTGATGCTGTCGAAGGCCCGTTGGCATTCTTCGTCCCATACGAATGAGGCGCCTTTCTTCATTAGATGGGTGAATGGTCGACATCGCCCGGAGAGGTTAGAAATGAACCTCCTGATGTAAGCTAGCCTCCCTTGAAGGCCTCTGAGTTCGCGAAGATTTCTCGGGGGACCCATCTCTATAATTGCCTTTGTCTTCTCAGGGTCTACATGGATACCCTGGGCGGTGATAATGAAACCCAAGAACTTCTCGCTAGATACGCCCAAGAAGGACTTCATGGGATTCATTTTCAAATTGTGCACTCGCATCAGATCGAATACCGTCCTCAGATCCTGCAGATGGTCTCCCTTACAGCGACTCTTGACGGCGATGTCATCAATATAGCACTCCACCGTCTTCCGTAAGTGGTCTCTGAATATGATGCTCATGGCTCTTTGATATGTGGCGCCGGTATTCTTCAGACCGAAAGGCATGACTGTGTAACAGTATGTGCCAATCGGTGTTCGAAATGATGTATGCTTTTCGTCGTCAGGAGACATCTTGATTTGGTTGTACCTCGAGAAGCCATCCATGAATGACATACGTTCGAAGCCACATGTGTTGTCGATCATGATGTCTGTGATAGGGAGGGGGAATTTATCTTTGGGGTATGCCTCGTTCAGATTACGGAAGTCGATGCAGATTCGAATCTTTCCATTTTTCTTGAGGATGAATACTATGTTGGCGATCCAATCCGGGTGTTGTTCCTCACGAATGAAGCCGCTGGCCATTAGTTTGTTGACTTCGGCTTCGATCGCATCCATGATGCCCGGGCGGAAGCGTCGCTGTTGTTGCTTGACTGGCTTTGCATCCGGCCGAATATTGAGTTTGTGAAGAGCAATATTGAGATTTAACCCCGGCATGTCTTCATAGCTCCAGGCGAACACATCAATATATTCTTTGACGAGCTCTAGTAGTGATTCTCGCTCTTCGTCTGTTAGGCTTTTACTGACGAAGATTGGTTTTGGAGAAGATTCGCTGCCGAGGTTGACCTGTATAACCTTATCTTCAGTAGGAGGTTCTCTCTGTTCGAACCGCTTTTTCCATTGTGCATCCAACTGTTAGGCCCACGGCTCTAGCTCGAGGATTTCAGGAATGTCTTCATCTTCTTCATAAGCGTCTGTAAATGCCATGTTGACTGATAGGACTTGTCTGAATATGTCTCCGATGCTGGTATCCGAGTCAAAAGTTGGTGACCCGGATGAATGTGAATGCCAGTCACATTCCTCATCTGAACTCTCAGGGGTCATCGTGGGTGTTACATACCCTAATCCACATCGAGTTTTGCTATAGTAGTCCCATGGTTTGCCAGCCGGGACCGGTGGCTTCAAAGGTAATCGTCGCCCGGTGCCGTAGTTCAAGCCTGGCGTAGTCTCCAGATCATACCCTTGTTTTTGCATAAGATATTTGGATTGGGGGCTATAAAGATACAGAAACAGTCTCCCAGCATCTGATTCAAGGTCGACTTCTTCTATGGTGAAGGGATGCGGATCGTCCTTCCGGCCGAACATGATTGGATGATCCCCTCTCTCGATTAGGCGGTAAGCGTCTTCTACTGGAGTAAGCTGGATTGCGGTGTACACATTTGTCACCTGTGTGTGTAGGTGAGTGCCTATACCATGTTCCATAGCATACATTGTACACAGCTTATTGAGCTCGAGGTAGTTCAAAGATAGCCCTTTATTGATGAAGTAAGGTATCTTTTCTAGGGGATTACATCATCTACGGAGGGAACATCAGTGTGGGCAGCCATGTACTTGGCTAGCTTCGGTTCCTCTTCGGCTACCCCCTGTATAAACGAAGACTGAAAGGACGACCTGGGCAGCTTGATCGTCAGAGGTTCAGCTGGTGGAGCAGAGCGTGGAGTTGTTGGCAGACTAGCGACCCCCAGTCTGGTGCTCGATGCTGGACGGGGAGTGGTTGGTTCGTTATAAGTTCTCGGCCATGCATCAGAGTGACGACCCTTCTTGGGAAGGCGTATCGTCATTGGTTTGTCGGATGGATTGAGCTTCTCCGTTTGCGGCTGGCCGACTCTCGGCAGCCTGATTATCAGTGGCTCCGTTGTGGATCTTGGCACTTGGCCAGACCTTGGCAGCCGGATTATCATCTGCTCTTCTTGCGCCGAGAGGCTGATTACGTCCTTATGCAGAGAGGCTATAAGGGGTGCAGACTTGCCAGGTTTGCGAGCTTGGAGGTGGATCGTCAGAGGTTCTTCTGATCATATGGCTGTCTCGGTACGAGCTTGCACATCTCCTTCACCAAGGTGCTTCTTCGACTTTTCGTACAGGCTGGAGTCTGAGTAGTAGGATTCGACCCCTTTGAAGGGATCGATGTCGGCAAATTCTGTCCTCACGAAGCCGTATTTGTCGACATAGTTGAAGCATTGGTGCAGTGTGGAAGGCACGATCATATAATCGTGTATCTAAGGGCGTCCCAGAAGGATGTTGTAAGAAGTGTCTGCATCTATGACGTAATAGGTGACTTCCGACTGGTGATCGCCAATTTGACACTTCAGACGAATCTTCCCAATTGGGTAGCTCCTGCCCGAATTGAAACCGCTGATGGCGGTGCTTGTAGGCATCAGGCGATGCATAGGAATGCGGAGATGATGTAACAGACCCTTCGGGATGATGCTTATGGAAGAACCAGGATCAATGTGCATCCGATCCACCTTTACGTCGCCGATGTATCCAGTGTAGTATAACGGGCGATCGTGCAGGTTGGTTTTGATGAGCATATCCTGCGGAGTGAAGACAATGTTGGGCATCGCTCCCGTGCAAGCGCTGTCTTGGAGATCTGCAGGTGGCCTCTCTCCCGTGAGGTTGATCTGAGCCAGGTACGCGTCGGCATTCTGGAGTGCATCGCTCAAAGCCACGCGAGCATCCTTTGAGAGTCTCAGGAGCTCGTATAATGACAACTTAGCCGGTGTGTTGGCCAATTGCGCCAAGATATCAAAGTTGTAGGGCCTCTCCAGCCCCTGTGGTGTCTCTTTTCGAAGGGATTTGTCAAAGCGAGTCTCCTTCGGCCTAGGCTTGTCGGTCGTCGGAGGCTGAGAAGGTCCCGGAGCATCAGTTGTAGCGGGCTGATGAGCTTCAGCCGAGTTATCAGCCATAGGTTGGGATTGTGCCCCAGACCGAGTAACGACAGCTGTGACTTCTTCAATATCTGCCGAGATTGTGCGACAGGATCTGACTTTTCCACTCTTCTTCTTGCGAATAAAAGATGGTGTGGACTGAGTCACTTCAGATACCAAGTCTGGATGGACCCATATGACCTCCCTCGTGATGTGGTGAGGGGCACTAGACCAGCAGCCTGATTTCGGGGAGGTAGAAGGTTAGCAATCTCCATTGTCGCCAGAGGGATGGGGACCACACCGTCTTGAGTCTCTGTTGGAGGGAAGCTGCCAAATTACACTGACACCATGTTGGCTGCCACAGTTACCTCTTCGAAATCGATGGCCAGAGCGTTCGAATCGATGAGATTTTGGATGTACCGTTTTAGTTGGTAGCAGTCGTACGTGGCATGGTGGACGTAGCGATGGTATGGCAGTACTTTGGGTTCTCCATGTCTGCCGGCCAAGGTTCCCGTCTTGGTGGAGGAAGCTGAATTCTGTCTCCTTGTATGAGCATGTCCAAGATGGGATTGACGTGACCGTCTTTGAAGGAGTTTGTGATTTGCGGCCATTGTTTGTCTACCGATTTTGACTCGGGTTTCTGGGCTGTATCGGCCACCATAGCCTGCTTACCCCTGCTATCCCGATTGTTGGAGTGGCTACCCCTATTGTCGTTGTTGGTGTTAGGACGCTTGCCCTTGTTCTCTCCGTCCGAGATGTGCAATCCTAATTGGCGAGCCTTCTTCAATCGTTCTTCGGCGCTTGTAGCACTGATGATAAACGTCTTCCAGTCCTTGAATTGACTTTCGCCCATCCAGAGACTGATTGTTGGGAGCAATCTCTTTTTGTAAATTTCAATCAGGAAGGAATCCGAATTTCCAGACGGCAGCTTCATTGCAGTTTGGCGAAACCGCTCAATGTAATTCCTTGTCAGCTCTTTCTCCTCTTGGACGACGTCCATGAGGGTGGACATTGTGATGTCCTGCCCTACTTCGTAGAATCTCTCCAAGAGCATGCACTTGAAGCCGGCGAAGGAGTGGATGCAGTTGTGTGGCAGGTTGCGATACCAGTCGAAGGCGACTCCTTCCAATGCCCCGATGAATAGTCGTATGAGGATGGCATCATCATGGGACAGATAGCCGGTGGTGACCTCGAAGTAAGTGATGTACCAACTTGCGGAGGTCTTGCCGTCATAAGGATTGATATTAAACGTCTTATATCTTGGCGGGAAGGGGACATCCATCCATGTAGCAGGGTACGGTTGCCGTATTCTGAGGTATTGGGAGTTTTTTCGAGTGTGAAACATGGCTCGGAGCTCCTGTACCTCTCTTCTCGCTTCTCGGGCCTCATCCACGGCGGTGGAGGCCGTTACTTCAGGAGGATTGTTGCCTGGGTTCGGTGCCGCAGAATTCGAGTCCGCATTGACCGCGGGACCCGTGTTTGTTTGGCCAGGCACCCCTCCTTGCAGAGTTGGAAAGGCCGCTTTGATCTCGTCTACAGACTTGACCAAGTCAAGCAGTATGGCCTCCAGAGTGTTGATGTATTGACGATCACTGGAACCACCTTGGTTACTGTCCGTCATGAATATCGTCCTTACGTGAGGAGTGATGGACGGAGCGGTGGAGGAAGCGCCCTCCGAGTCATACCCTTGTAGCGAGAAGTCATCGGGATATGTGGGAATGTTCTCCTCTGGTTCGGACTCAGAAGGAATAGTACCCCCAGTCTCCGAGTTCGCCTCGTCTTGGGAGTTGTGGACGTCCTCGTGGACGTCTGGGTCTGCTGCATCTGATGGGAGAGTTGTTTCCTCCGGCTCGTCTTCTTGGAATATCGGATCATCGTGGAGGTTTGGAGGAGTGCTACCCCCAGTCCTAGCAACCCCCAGTGGTGTGGACGACGAATCTCTCACTGTAGCAGATTTCGTCTTAGAATGGGTACCTTGGAAAACTCCGGTGGTGGTCACCCGCTTAGACGATAGTCTCTTAGTCATAGTGGTTGAAATCTTCGGGCTGGGAACATTTGTCCTCTTCGTTCTCCCATCGGTGGGGACTTTTTGAGCAGAGTTGCAGGAGACGAAAGGAAGTGCCTCGTCTTCTGAAGACGGCTGTTGCAGTCTTTGAAAGACGGACAGCCGGTCTTTTCGTACTGTCGCATTGTTGCAGCAGCAGTTGACGATGACTTGGGTGCAGTGACGTCCGTGGGAGGACTCTTTGCACCCTGATGCATCTTCTCTTTCCTTACGTTTGTGGAGGATGGCCTCACGCAAGTCAAATTGGTCTGGATCGACCATGTTTGTTCCCTGGATTTTTGGAGACTTTTGCGAACCTCTCTGTCCGTGTGCCGTCGGGGGCTGGACTTGAGTGGTTATATACAACTTCCCATCTGAGGCCCGCATAACAGTATACGGGACGCTCGGGTGGTCAGAGATCGGATCAGCGGACCGAACTTGCCAAGCTCGCGCTGCCCTAGACTTCTTCGCTCTAGTGCGTAAGGGCACATAGTAGGAAGAGTCTAGGTGATGCTGGAGAGAGTCAGACATATCTTCTTTGGAGCACAAGAGATCAGGACCATAGGAGAGGCGGTCGAAGACAGAGCCACGTGGGGTAGACGTTACGCGGCTGTCATCAATAACCTTCATGCGGCTGGCTGGCGTAGCCGTATAGGCTTTCTTCATGCGGCTGGGTGTCTCGGCCGCATGAGTTTTCTTCATGCGGCTGGATGATCTGGCCGCATGGACCTCCTTCATGCGGTTGGCCGATTCAACCGCATGAGCATCCTGCATGTGGCCGGCAGACTTGGCCACATGAGTGTTCGGCTTCTTCTTGGGGCGTATAGAATCACTCTTTGTCCCTGCAAGTCCAGCATCGTAGTGCTTTCCTCTGCCGGACTTGAGGACAACAGAGTTCTCTACGGCTCGAAGTGGAGCCGTATGAGAGTCGCCTTCACCGTCTTGGGTAGCAGAGAGTACCCCGTCCAGAGCTTGTGGAGGAGCAAATGATTTTGGCTTCCACTCGCAGCGAGCTTTCTTTGTGCGGGTTCGCTTCTGGACCGGGCCAGCACTTCCTTCAGAGAGCATTTCTTCAAACGCCTGTTGGTCAAAGCGGACGACCATCTTCTGTTGCGTGGAGCCAAGTTTGGCTGCATCCGATTGCGTCACCAACTCCTCAGCCGTGGAGAAGTTTGTCCCCAGCAGAGTCGCCATCGTGTTTGCCATAAAATATAAAAGAACAGAACAATTATCGGAGGACTGGACTTTTACTTCAGAATACAAACTCGCTTGTACAAAGAAAGCCTAGGGACGAAAACCTAGGTACAGCAATCTAAGTATAATTATTTATTTTAGATTCTGGGGGTGATGGGTCGAGGCTCGGAAAAGCGACGGCAGCTCTGCCTTACTCCTTGGATGATCGGGTGCAGCTATGGCTCTGTAGAAGAACTGCTGGGCGTTGATTAAGAAATGCTCTCTCTTCAGGCTCTCTGGCTCTCTATGTCTCTCTCTGTCTCTGTGTATGTCTCTATCTATCTCTCCGTATATGTCTGTGTTTGTGTGTCTCTATCTATCTTTACAAGGGAATGGCACCCTGCTATTTATAAGAGTGGGGGGCTTCACTAGGGTTTACAATGATTGACCATTCTTGAAATTCTGCGGCTAAGGATCATTAGATCTGGGCCGTTCATCGAGATTTGAGCAACAAATGTGATTACATCAAATCTTTTGTGGGTAATAAATGCTGATTGACATAAATTCTCCTGATTTGTCATGCCAACCTCGGATTCCTTGACACGTGTATTTAATTGGCTTATTGGCAAATGATCTGATTTGATCCCAATATTTTATTGGGATTTGTTGAGAGATTTCGATCAATCTGATGCCACGTGCCCCGCTATCATGCCACGTGTCGAGCCATTGCAGAAATCTGAGCCGCAGGAAGGTTGCTCCTCATTGGGCCGCATAAGGCTGGCCACGTGCCCAGGCTGCTTGAGAGTGGCCCCCTGAATATTTGAACCGCATGGTAATGATTTGAGCCGCATGAGTGGGGATGACCGCATGAATGAACCGCATGGAGATAGTCCTCGTGAGCCGCATGGGGATGTTCTTCGTGAGCCGCATGGGGCTAGTCTTCGTGAGCCGCATGGAACTAGTTTTCGTGAGCCGCATGGGGTTAGTCTTCGTGAGCCGCATAGAGCTAGTCTTCTTGAGCCGCATGGGGCTAGTCTTCTTGAGCCGCATGGGGCTAGTCTTCGCGCGCCGCATAGGCAAGTCTTCGTGAGACGCATGGGGCTAGTCTTCGTGAGCCGCATGTGGCTAATCTTCGTGAGCCGCATGGGGCTAGTCTTCGTGAGCCGCATGGGGCTAATCTTCATGAGCCGCATTGGGGAGCCTCCGCTTGGGCCGCATACGACTGTCCATGTGTCAAGGCCGCATTACAGTTTCTAACTCTCGGGGGATCGTGTCAGAGATTTTCTTCGCTTCCCAAGGAGTCTGTCATTATGAGGGAGTCATAATGATATCAGAACTGTCACCTTGTCAGAGCTGTCAGCCGTCAAGGCATTTAATGCAGTAATAGACAAGGGGGAGAGCTGTTTGCAGGCCACGTGGCTCCTCATTGAGCCGTATAGAGCTTGTTTGAGCCGCATAGACACTCGAACTGCATGAATACTTGAGCCGCATGAACTCTCTGAGCCGCCTGGGGCTCTCTGGCCGTATGGATCTTTCTTTATTCTTTTCCATGCTTTTACAATATGTAGGGTAGAACTCCTCCTCATCACCTGTAATATTTTTAACAGTCTAATCAGGACGAAAACGAGCACAATACATCTCACGGAGTTTATATCTTGACAGGAAATATAAAGCATGTGATAGGTTAAGATACATGAAACGCTGTAAGAAATAAGCATGAAAAGAAAGAGAGAAACTAATAAACAAAGCTATCTATATATGATAATAGAGAACTATAAGTGACTATGTGATTTAGAGTACAAGATAGACATGTGAATGGCTTGATTTGCACATAATTATACTAAAGAGTTTGTACATGATTACACTACTTAAAATTGTTTACATGACTATTTCTACTCCCCCATGCCCCAATCAATACACAAGGATCTAGACAGGTTATATTATTGTACATGATAGTTTATACATGAAGCTCATGAGATCATGAGAGTACATGAGAGCACATGAGTATACATGAATAATAAGAGTCCACAGAATACATGATGTTCGTGAAAAGCATATGACATGATGTATTCGATGTACCTGAGGAGGATAGCATCTCATGTAAAGATCCATATAGTACTAATCCGTGATAATGTCATGTCAGCATCAAGTAAATTAAACAATGACAAAAATATAATTCCTAACAAGTATGAAACGGTCAGAGAATGTACTCGCCTGATATCCTGGCTGTCTGATGAGAATATGAGTCTGAGCTGGAGTATCTGAGTCCTATTTAGAGCAACACAGGTCACAATATGTCTAACATGAAATAAGAATAGCCTACAATACATTCTAAATGATTCTAGGTCCTTCTAGGTCAAGTCAACCCTTGGTCAACTCTGGTCAAACCTGGTAAACTATAAGTCAACAAGTCCATTTACCAAATTTTAGGTCAAACACAAGTTATCTAGTCATTCCAAGTCTTTTTGAATTAATTTTGATCAAGTTTGACTTAAAGTTGACTTTTGTCAACTTGGTCAGCTTGATAGTCAACTCGGCCAATTTAGGCTCATTGGGTCAATCCTAAGCTGACTCATAACCCATAGACTATACCTAATAGCAATCACAACATCTACTTATATATTCTATTCATTCAATATAATATATATATATATATATATATATATATATATATATATATATATATATATATATATATATATATATATACACACAAATATACCAATATACCTATATGTATATATATAAGGAAAAGAATGATACATGACAAGTGTGTGTGTACTGGAAAGAGATTTAAGAATCCAACTCATGAAAAAAAATAGAAATCAAATGGAAACACAAAAGTCTGAGAATGCAAGAAGTAGACGTCTGAGAATAAGGATACCTAAAACCCAGTCAAGATCACTATAATACACTGAATGAAAACCATAAAAAGTTCACAGCAAAACAATTATGGGGATGCAATGCAAACTAATCTAGGATTGAATCCCCTTGTGAAATCTGAGAATAACTGTCCTGAGAACTAAGAAAACATAACAAAACAAAAATAATATTAACAGTTTACTATTAAACATCAAATGAGGATGAATGTGAAACCAACAGAATTTTAACATCCTAGCCCACTGCACTGAGAATACTCCCCAACTCCATATTGAACTAAGAACATATCTCCATATTTAAAACCATTTGAACAACTGTTCACAGAATATACAAAGGAATCAATTTCGAAATGTCAACTTAATTCAAAAGCTTACCTAGCTCTAAAACCCAATTCATTACATAACTCAAAGTCGAAAACACAAATACATAAATCAGTCATGATTCCATGTGAACCCAGCTATGAAACATCGACCTAAACATGTGTTTATGTTAATTATCGCAATTTAATCATAATTTAGCAAATTAATCAGTTTAAAACTCTGAAAATACATTTTATTTGAACATGGTATCAGTAAAATGAATAAACCCTAATTAATTATCACAAAAAATAATTAAACATTAAATTATGGTCGAGAACGTGTCATGTACGTGTATGAGTGTCCCACAGGGTGTATCGTGTCCATACAATAGGACACGAAGTGTCCAAACACTCAAAAATGTGCACAGTTGTGCACAGGCTGTACTGCCTCGTACGGTCAGTCCCAGGATTCGTGAACACGACACGAGGCACGACACATCTCGTGCTCGTGTCCACGTGTAGCCTATATATAGGCCTACACACACGACACAACATGAGACACTGACGACACGTGTACGCGTGAAACGACATACGTATCAGTCGGGATTTTTTCGTGCGCACAGTGTAGGCAAAATCAGTGCACGTGAGATTTCTCGAGATATACTCAATAAAATCTTACGAAACTTGATCAGCCCCATGTCAGTCTTGTGCCCTACGTGTCCACCAAGTTTGGGGTCACGAAGTGTCCTATCGTGTCTACTACAGTGCCTGAGCAGCAGGACACGCGAACGGCTCGTACACGAGCGGGTTCGTGCACAATTTGGACACGGACACAGCATGAATTTTCCTCCAGTGCGACACAAACCCATAAGCAATATATAGATCTACATTTATGTTCAAAAAGATTTGGAAAATAATAATAAAAATTCCTTTTGGGCATTTCATCAAACACGTACGCAAAAATACTAATACGTGTCCGATACGGACACCAAACCAATAAAAGTTCCTACAAAACTCATCCTACAGCTAGGGGACACCTAGATGGATGCATCTACGGGAAGAATTCATGAATTTGAAGGGTTTTGGAGAGATTACCTATTAAGGGTGAATTCCCTATAAAAAGCTCCAAAAGTGAAGACCCTTCTTACGACTCCAAAACTCCGATGCTCTCCAAAACTGAGTTTGCTCACCATCAACAATACATAAACATAAATCAGATCCCAATGCAAAATACTAGGGTTAGAAAGGAAGAGAAATAAAAAATAGAAAAGATACATACATATGGTTTTGCCAGGATGAGAAGGAATAGAAAAAGAGGCAAGTCTCCCTAGGAGATATTAAATAGGGCTGTGGGAACCTACTTGGACGGCTAGGATGAGATTGGGCTAGGGTTTCAAAATACTTAGGCTTGGGCTTCTCTCTATAGGTTAAAATGAAACATTAAATCAATAGGTTTCTAACAAGCCTCTAATCAAACTTGCTAATTAGCTTCTAACTTGAAACTAACTAGAATAGGATTACTAAAACTATCTAATCATGCTACTAAGTCACTAAGTCATGGTGAGACACTAGGCTAGGTTGCACCGTGGCTATACTATCAAAAGGCCAAAAAATTACAATACCAATAATATAATATATCAAATAATCAAAAAAAATTTACAACTACCAAATATCCTTAACTAGAAAAATGGATGTGACAAATCTACCCTCCTTAAAAGAATTTTGTCCTCGAAATTAAAGACAAAACTAAATAGATGAGAAGGATAGAAAAATCATACCTCAAGGCTGAAAAAGATAAGGTTATTGCCCGCGCATCCCATCCTCCCTCTCCCAGGTAGACTCACCTGGAGAGTGGTGCCTCCAAGCTACGCAAACTAAGGGTATCGTCTGGTTTCTCAGCACCTTCTCCCGTCGATCCAGAATCTCCACAGGCTGTTCTGAATAACTAAGAGTAGGGCCCACCTCGATCTCGGAATGGTCCAGTACATGGCTGGGATCTGCCATATACCGTCTCAACTGCGACACATGAAATACATTGTGGACTCCCACTAATGCACGAGGCGAGTCCAATCTGTATGACACGTCATCGACTCTTTCGCTGATGACGAAAGGTCCGATAAAATACGGACTAAGCTTTCCACCTCCACCAAACCGAATAGTACCACGTGTCGGAGATATCCTCAGGAACACCAGATCTCCACCAAGCACAAACATGGTCTCAAGCTTAACTATAACAATCACATGATCAAACAAAAAATCACAAAACAAATAAAACCTAATCCTAAGTCTAAGCTGCACCTCAAACAGCAAAGGACTTCGGTGGCTATCGGCCCAATGCTTATGTCTGTCCTGTGCCACACGAAGTCGATCTCTGATGAGCTTCACCTTCTTTGCTGCGTCAACAACCATCTCAGGTCCTAATAAAGCTCGCTCTCCTACGTCATCCCAAGATAAGGGTCTACGACATCTACGCCCGTACAGTACCTCGAATGGTGACATCCCAATGCTGGCCTAGAAACTGTTGTTGTATGCAAACTGTACCAAATACAGATAATCCTGCCAAGAACCTCCAAAATCTAAGACACAAGTCCGCAGCATATCCTCGAGTGTCAGAATAGTCCTCTTTGACTGTCCTTCCGTCTGAGGGTGGTATGCAGTACTGAACTTGAGCTGAGAGCCCAAGCTTGTCTGTAGACTCCTCCAGAAATAGAAAGTAAAGCGACGATCCCGATCTGAGACAATGCTCACCAGAACTCCGTGTATACTGATAATCTACAGTATATACATCTCTGCTAGCCTCTCAGTAGACGTACCCACTTTAAATGGCAAAAAATAGGCTGATTTGGTCAACCTGTCTACGATGACCCAAATTACGTCTTTCCCTCCTGGTGTACGCGGTAATCCAAAAACAAAGTCCATCGTGATGTCTCCCACTTCTACTCCGGAATAGGCAATGGCTGTAACAGCCCTCCTGGCCTATACCTCTCTGCCTTAACCTGCTGACAGACTAAACATCTGGCTATGAAGCGAGCTACCTCCCGCTTCATCCTATGCCACCATACATGCTCCTTCAGATCCCTATACATCTTGTTGCCACCTGGATGCATAGAGTACTAAGAACGATGGGCCTCCTCCAAAACCTGCTCCCAAAGCTCTTTGCTAGGCACATACAGCCTGGAACCATGCCTCAATGTGCTATCCTCTTCAAGAATAAACTCATCATCCACCAATCCTACTCGAACCTGCTCTCGGATACACCACAGAGAAACATCCTCGAACTGAGCCGACTTGATCCTCTCTATCAAGTCCGAGTGAATCTGTAGGCCCCACATCTGTATCTGAACTTCTGGCACAATTACCTCGATCCCTAGGCTTTCCAAATCTACTAACAAGTTATAACGCCCCAGTCCCAAAATACGTAGGACTAGAACATAACCATGTCAGCTGTATACATACGAAGTATATGGACCCTCGTATATATACATAAGCTGTAAAATGCAGTAACCAAGGTACTAAATCTCATCCACAAAGATAAATAATGATATAAAAGCAACTTTGAGTTTGTCATGTATACAATCGTTGGGCGGAGACAAATCCACTACCAACAAGTAAGGAAAAATACAAGAAAAATACAATGTGTTTGGCGGGCGAAGCGAAGACGATCAAAGCACAATCATCCTCGGTGAATAGTGACAATCATGGCCACGACTAGAACACCTGTGAAAGACAAGAACACACACCTGGCGAGATAACCAGGTCCTCAGAGGGACGTAACAAGATACATCAACATGCCATATAAATACTGAATATAAAATATGCCACAATCAGAGAAAGTGACAAGACATAATTAAGGTAAACTAACCAACTAAAGTGAACATGCAGTGAGAACAAACCTTTCGTCGCATGAGCCCTGGCTGTAAATGGGATCTGGTATAGTCCCCACTTGGGCACCAGTGACCGAGAGCATGACGTTAAAAAACGACAGTGGCCAACCTGAGAGGCTCATACCCGTATCTCCAGCGGAGCTTCCGGGTTATAAGGGAAGTGCAATAGAAGCCCATACGACAAAGAATATTCTCCCCACCTAATGTACCTGTCAAGTCGCATCAACGACCATGTATCTCTACTAACTGCTAAGTCTCCTAACACGCCTTTATTAGCAGTTAGCCCTAACGCATGCACATGGGGGATCAGCCCACATGCAAGAACCTCTACATGCCCCTCATCTCACACATCTTCGTGGTACAACTGTGTGAAGGGATATGCAATACACTACAGACGGTAGTCCCTTAACTCTAGGTTCACATGCAATCAAAGGATAATAACAATTTAGCTAATATTACTGAACATGTAGTAAATCTAGAACTGGAAGAACAAAAAATAAATGAACAGTGATATATAAATAAAATGCAGACAACTGTAAACAGTAAATAATGGCAAGGTATCTTGCCTGATGTTACGCCTGGTGTGGTGCGGTGATCTGCCAAGTCTCGGTTGTCCAATAGCCATGTTCGATGAGTAAGGGTACGAATCAATAAGAAAATAGGAAGCATAATTTAGTCACGATTAATGGTGGTAGTCGAGAAGAATTTGTGTAGAGAGTTACGTACCATATTTTTAGAAAGTATTTATAATACCAGAAACTAACCTTATTAGTAAAAATAGATTTTTAGACTAATACTTAGAAAATAAAAACTCGTTTTTAAGCAAATATTATAGTTGTAGAAATTAACTTATAGATAGAAAACTAGTAGCTAAAAGAAATAAATATTTGTACTATTTGGCAATCTCAGGGTAAAATTATACAAATTTTGTAGAAAGCCAACCTTTCATTTAGTCAAATATTTTAATAAATTTTTAGAAAAATATCATCTATTTGTTCAAAAAACATAGATTAATATAATGGTAATAATAATAATAATACAAATAATAATAATGGTAAATAACAATAATAAAAATAATATGTAATAATAATAATGATAATAATACAAATAATAATAATGGTAAATAATGATAATAATAATATGTAATAATAATAATGATAATAATACAAATAATAATAATGGTAAATAACAATAATAATAATAATATGTAATAATAATAATGATAATAATACAAATAATAATAATGGTAAATAACAATAATAATATTAATATCAATATTAATATATTTAACCATTTTAACAGCTCTGTACTGTTTTAAAAAGTTGAAGAAGAATTGGGGGCAGAGAGAGAGAGGGAAATGGGAAAGGGTCTCACTTCGGTCGGCGGGGCAGCGACCGGAGACGAAGACGGCGACCGGAGGAGCTCCGGCAGCGGAGGGGCTGATCCGCGGCGGAGACGCGCGGGAGCGGGGTCATGGCGGAGCGGCTCACCGGTGGCTTGAGGTCGGACGAGCGCTGCTCCGGCCGGTCGGGCGAGGAGGCCAGGGCTGTTTCGAGGCGGCAGAGCACGGGAAAGAGCGCGACGGGTGGAGGCGCTGAAGGGAGGAAGGAGAGGCGTCGGCGCTGTGGTTCGATGGAGGCGGCGCGTGCCTGGCGGGAGGCGCTGGGAAGCTAGGGTTCCGATGGGATGTGCGGAAACCAGCCTCGGCGGCTTGGGTTCGTCGTCGACGGGGTGCTAGGTGCTCAACTCAGGCGGAGGAGGGAGCTTGTCCGGTGGCGCGGTGGGTCGGAGCGGCTGGACGCCGGTCGTAAAGGAGGGCGCGGTGGATCGGTGGAGGACGCGGCGGTCGTCGTTCTACCGTCATGGAGGATTCCAGGCGGAGCTCGGTGGTCCGTCGGGTGGCGGTTGGCTGCGAGGATCGCGGCGGAAGACTCCACGCGGCGGTGGGAGCGGCCAGGCGAGGTACTGGTTCTCCCCTCCCTCCTTTTCTTTTCTGCGGTGGGGATGACAGAAGTAGTAGCGGCGATGGTGGTGTGGGGGTGCTGCCGGAACATGGGCCGCCTGAAATACGACGGATGGTGTCCGGGGCTCGGCTCTGTTGGGACGGTGGTAGCGGTGCTGCCGCCGATTTGGGCGCACGGCTCGGGAAGCCGGAAGTGGTGGTCGAGACGGGGTTGGCTGAAATTTTAGGAGCCGATGGGGTGGTAGGGTTTTGTCGAGGACGTGGAGAAGAAGTTGTCGGGGGCGATGACCGGTGGTCGGGTGTAGAGATGGGAGATGGTGGAGTCTGTAAACGTGTCCTGCGAGACACGGGACGAGTCGGTGTCCGGAGCTGTCGGACACGGATAAAAAATGTATTTGTAAAATATAATACATAGTGGAGGAAAAAAAGGACACAGACACAATACATATCTGTGGATGGAAAATTGGAGGAGTACCTGCCTATTTATAGGATGTGGAAATTCCCAGTTGGATAAAGATTGGGATGATTTAAATCCCAATTAGATAATTCCCCTATTAATTTAAATCGATTTAAATCCAAATCAATTCCAATCCAGATTAATTCTATACTTAATTTAAAATATTTTAAATATAGTCAACAAAATCTTTTGCAATTTAAATTACCATATTTAATCAAATATTGAATAAAACAAGATTCCAAATATCTTTTTCATAAATATTAAAATATAATATTAATTAATTTCGAAAATCAAGGTAAATACTTAAATCATAGCAAAATAAACAAATCTCCTATTTCGCAAATATCCCGAATATATTTTATATAAATCAAAATTTTCCAAATCAATATTTATTTTTAAATGACGAATAAAATAACTCTTTTTGAAATTAAAAATATTTATCCTATGTACTTTTCCTATAAAATAAAATTTATAAAAAATCTTTTTCTAAATATGTACCTCGATGCATATTCGCACTCGTCGAGAATTTACGAAATGCAATTCTCGCACGCTACGCAAATACAAAAATGTGACTCATGTGCGACGTATAGATACGAAATACAAAATAAAATAAAAAAATCGTAGTGGAAATTTAGGGGGTTTACATCCTACCCAACTTAAAAGAATTTCGTCCTCGAAATTTTAGAAAAATTAGGGTAGGTAGGGTGAAAGAGATAAAAGAAGTATAATCGATAAGAATTTGATTCATATTGAACAAAAAGGCAATCAATTGTTTGACGAGAATGAAACGACATTTCAATGGGAATATGTCATTTGATCGACTAAAAAAAATTTCGATGGTTTTTTATTTCGATCATGACAATCAATCAATGACTAAGCTCAATCAACCTTAACACTAACTTTTAAAAGGGGCAACCTCATAAGTAGGTAATAATCTCCTTAATCAATATTCATGTAATCTCTTTTATCATAATCGTTCTTTCCATTAATTTCTTTCGTACCACGTCCCGTTACCAAAAATCAATATGATTGTAATTGTATTCTAACTTCGTCTATCTCGTCATAAAATAGTTCTCAAGTTTTGAATTCCCTAATCTCCATTATACTAGCTCACTTTATACATATCCTTCCAAGCCATAAGTTCCTCTAAAATTAATATTCCAAAACTTTCAACCAATTTGGCCCAAGTAAAAGTTTAAAGTCTAGTTTCTACAAATTTGTATTTTTTGGTCAATGTATACTGCATCCATAGGTACCAAAATAAAAGTCCATCTTCAATGTTCGATAAATCTTGAAAACTAATGGTATACCTTCATAACTCAATCTTCTATCATCATAATTGAAAATTTCCTCAAATATTTAATAGTCTCTCTCAAAATTTTCTTTTCAACAATCTCAGTTTCTTATCAAAATATAAAGGTTTCCTTCTTCAATAATTGGTCATCCTTGGAAGCTAACATCATCATAACAATATATTTTATCGGAGGCAAGTCCATATTGTCTCTGTCAAGAATTTGCATTCATCAATTTAATCTAAATTTAGTCCTTACCATCAAAACTTTAGAAATTCCTTACTCAATATTTTGTTATCTCGAAACAAATTTGAAATTCTCGAAGTCTATCTATCCTTGAGTGTTTCGTCAAAACATAATATATCATTCCTTACTTTATTGATTCGAATTTATTGCACATTTCTATTTATTTCCCACATATAGCTCATAATCTCGTAATTATCTCAATCAACTATATTATTTATCCATGCTGTAGGGTTCTCCAATCTAACCTCTTCTAACCAAAGATTGTCATGATCAAATTTTATTTCGCATAAGGGAATCATACCAGGAACAAGGTTGCATAAGCTATCGAGGAATCATAGTGGAATAATAGTAAAGCAGCTTAATTGGAAGGAAGAAAGTAAATGTTGCTAATATTGCATGAAGAGTAAAAGGTGGTATGGGTCCAAGTAAATCAAGATAATACAAAAATAAAATGACAAGGGTTAAGCAGTCAAGATAAAAACACAAGGTTAAGCATTTGACGGATTTAGTAGATCGCAATCGGCCGAAGATTTGAGTCGAGATTGAGTCCATATGTATAGTCAAAAGTATATCGGTACCATGGTGTAGGTTATAGTTAGTCTCTATGACCTGAAAGTCGTACCATAAAAATAGAGTACAAGGGGACGTGTTTTAGTGGGACATGATATACCTACATGAAGGTGAGCTCGTCTAGGTCTTGCATGTGAAATTTGTTGGAAGAAAAGGTCTAGTGTTGTGCTCCACATATCAAAGTCACGATAGGGAACGTCGAATGATCAAAAATAGAAAGTGGGTTTTCATAAGATACTAATTAATGCAAAAAAATTAAAAGGTTAAAGCACAAAATAAGATAATTAGAAAATCTCGTCGATCAAGTTAAGATAAGTTAGAGACACAGTTTCTAGAAAGAAAATAGTCTCATAGATAAGGGTATGGTCAAGGGAACGACTCTAATCATTTCTAAGTTTCAAACAATTAGATGGTCACAAATAATGATCTAGATTTGAGGGAAGGTCGGGTAAGTCAAAGATATGTTTATTGGTTTGGTCGATGACTAACTACACTTATGTATATGTAATATCATAATCATAGGTGGTATGGCAATCTAACTAGGGTGACCTTACTTGTTTCTTGGTCCTTCACCAATATATTATCTAATCTAAAATTTCAAGTTCCTCGAAATTTCTCAATAAAATTTCCAAGATACTTCGCCAAAATTTCAATTATCTTAGACTGTCAACTTAATTCACAATTTTAAACCTCTAGTCAATCTTGAAACAACCCTTGTATATCGTAACTTGAATGATAATCCTTTTTTTTCATATCTTAAACTCAACATTTAATAAGTTTATTCGTCGAAATTCATACTACCAATATAGAATATTTAAATAACTCCCAAATTTATATATCCTTCAAATGTGTCTATCTAGCTTCCAATAAGTCACAACTATTCTTCAAAAGTAATTCTCCCTTTTTCCAAAATTTAAATATCCATAATCAAGGTTTTAAACTCGAAATCTAAATAACTTTATAAATCATAAATCATATGAGCAAATTTTAAATATTTAAATTTTCCTTCAAGTCGATTTCATATCCCCCAAAAATATTTCAAACAAATTTTTTACCATTATCTTTTCCAGCTCAAAATTAAATACTTATAATTCGTAAATCGTAGAATCAATTTAAAACCTCAAGCTTTCTAATACCGTAAATCATAAACCCTTCATATTCTTTACAAAATCGTAACTTATAATTTAAAACACTTTAATAAATTCGAGATAAACTTTAACATATTCAATCCCAACTTGAACTAAATCGTAATCATGGGTCACAATTTAAAGATGTTACTCAATTCGGTTTCATATCCCAAATAAATCATAAACTATTTCGCTATTTCCAAAAATCATAATTCATAAAATTGTTTTCTCGATCTAGCTATTCTCTTGTGTATACCACCATGTAATAGCAAAATAAAATTCCAACTATCCATTGAAGGTGGTAATATGCTACTACCCAACTTGAAATTAACTAATCCTTAAAATCATACTTTCTAGAAAAAAATAAATTCCTTTATAACTCAAATAAAATTCCAATGCATATTAATTGCCAATGCAATCCATCTAGCCATGTGTTTAACCTATGGGCATATACTAGTTTAGTCATCCTTACTAAACACGAAACTAAGAATTTACGGTAGAAGGAGTCAAGCAAGATGCAAATAAAAAAGGTCAAATGAGAGTTTGAAATTTGAAGTCAAAAAAGGATGTCAAGTAGGTAGATGATATTATAAACTCTAATCCTATATTGCAGGTCTGTTTGGTTCAATCATGCGAAACGGCAAACTAGACCTGCATGGGCCACCACAAAAATATGTAACGCCCCAGTCCCAAAATACGTAGGACTAGGACATAACCATGCCAGCTGTATACATACGAAGTATATGGACCCTCGTATATATACATAAGCTGTAAAATACAGTAACCAAGGTACTAAATCTCATCCACAAAGATAAATAATGATATAAAAGCAACTTTGAGTTTGTCATGTATACAATCGTTGGGCGGAGACAAATCCACTACCAACAAGTAAGGAAAAATACAAGGAAAATACAATGTGTTTGGCGGGCGAAGCGAAGACGATCAAAGCGCAATCATCCTCGGTGAATAGTGACAATCATGGCCACGACTAGAACACCTGCGAAAGACAAGAACATACACCTGGCGAGATAACCAGGTCCTCAGAGGGACGTAACAAGATACATCAACATGCCATATAAATACTGAATATAAAATATGCCACAATCAGAGAATGTAACAAGACATAATTAAGGTAAACTAACCAACTAAAGTGAACATGCAGTGAGAACAAACCTTTCGTCGCATGAGCCCTGGCTGTAAATAGGATCTGGTATAGTCCCCACTTGGGCACCAGTGACCGAGAGCATGACGTTAAAAAATGACAGTGGCCAACCTGAGAGGCTCATACCCGTATCTCCAACGGAGCTTCCGGGTTATAAGGGAAGTGCAATAGAAGCCCATACAACAAGGAATGTTCTCCCCACCCAATGTACCTGTCAAGTCGCATACACGACCATGTATCTCTACTAATTGCTAAGTCTCCTAACACGCCTTTATTAGCAGTTAGCCCTAACGCATGCACATGGGGGATCAGCCCATACGCAAGAACCTCTAGATGCCCCTCATCTCACACATCCTCGTGGTATAACTGTGTCAAGGGATATGCAATACACTACAGACGGTAGTCCCTTAACTCTAGGTTCACATGCAATCAAAGGATAATAACAATTTAGCTAATATCACTGAACATGTAGTAAATCTTGAACTGGAAGAACAGAAAATAAATGAACAGTGATATATAAATAAAATACAGACAACTATAAACAGTAAATAATGGCAAGGTATCTTGCCTGGTGTTACGCCTGGTGTGGTACGGTGATCTGCCAAGTCTCGGTTGTCCAATAGCCATGTTCGATGAGTAAGGGTACGAATCCATAAGAAAATAGGAAGCATAATTTAGTCACGATTAATGGTGGTAGTCGAGAAGAATTTGTGTAGAGCGTTACGTACCATATTTTTAGAAAGTATTTATAATACCAGAAACTAACCTTATTAGTAAAAATAGATTTTTAGACTAATACTTAGAAAATAAAAACTCGTTTTTAAGCAAATATTATAGTTGTAAAAATTAACTTATAGATAGAAAACTAGTAGTTAAAAGAAATAAATATTTGTACTATTTGGAAATCTCAGGGTAAAATTATACAAATTTTGTAGAAAGCCAACCTTTCATTTAGTCAAATATTTTAATAAATTTTTAGAAAAATATTATCTATTTGTTTAAAAAAATAGATTAATATAATGGTAATAATAATAATGATAATAATACAAATAATAATAATGGTAAATAACAATAATAATAATAATGTAATAATAATAATGATAATAATACAAATAATAATAATGGTAAATAACAATAATAATAATATGTAATAATAATGATAATAATACAAATAATAATAATGGTAAATAACAATAATAATAATAATATGTAATAATAATAATAATAATACAAATAATAATAATGGTAAATAACAATAATAATAATAATAATATTAATATTAATATATTTAACCATTTTAACAGCTCTGTACTGTTTTAAAAAGTTAAAGAAGAATTGGGGGCGGAGAGAGAGAGGGAAATGGGAAGGGATCTCACCTCGGTCGGCGGGGCAGCGACCGGAGACGAAGACGGCGACCGGAGGAGCTCCGGCAGCGGAGGGGCTGATCCACGGCGGAGACGAGCGGGAGCAGGGTCATGGCGGAGCGGCTCACCGGTGGCTCGAGGTCGGACGAGCACTGCTCCGGCCGGTCGGGCGAGGAGGCCAGGGCTATTTCGAGGCGGCGGAGCACGGGAAAGAGCGCGGCGGGTGGAGGCGCTGAAGGGAGGAAGAAGAGGCGTCGGCGTTGGGGTTCGATGGAGGCGGCGCGTGCCTGGCCGGAGGCGCTGGGAAGCTAGAATTCCGGTAGGATGTACGAAAACCAGCCTCGGCGGCTTAGGTTCGTCGTCGACGGGGTGCTAGGTGCTCAACTCAGGCGGAGGAGGGAGCTCGCCCGGTGGCGCAGTGGGTCGGAGCGGCTGGACGCCGGTCGGAAAGGAGGGCGCGGTGGATCGGTGGAGGACACGGCAGTCGTCGTTCTACCAGCTGGTCCGTCGGGTGGCGGTTGGCTACGAGGATCGCGTCGGAAGACTCGACGCAGCAGTGGGAGCGACCAGGCGAGGTACGGGTCCTCCCCCCTTTCCTTTTTGTGGTGGGGATGAAGGAGGTAGTAGCGGCGATGGTGGTGTGGTGGTGCTGCCGCAACAGGGGCCGCCTAAAATATGGTAGGTGGTGTCCGGGGCTCGGCTCTGTTGGGACGGTGGTGGCGGTGCTGCCGCCGGTTTGGGCGCACGACTCGGGAAGCCGGAAGCGGTGGTCGAGACGGGGTTGGCTGAAATTTTGGGAGCCGATAGGGTGGTAGGGTTTTGTCGAGGTGGCGGAGAAGAAGTTGCCGGGGGCGATGACCGGTGGTCGGGTGTAGAGACGGGAGATGGTGGAGTCTGTAAACGTATCCTGCGAGACACGGGACGAGTCGGTGTCCGGAGCTGTCGGACACGGATAAAAAATGTATTTGTAAAATATAATACCTATGCAACAGATATACATGGAACACATCATGCACCTCTCGTAACGAAGGTGGAAGGGATAAACGATAAGCAACATCGCCTATCCTTTCAAGGATAACAAATGGGCACACGTATCGCGGACTCAACTTCTCGCGAATGCCAAAACAAAAGGGCCCACGTACCACGGACTCAACTTTCCGCGAACGCCAAATCTAATGACCCCACGAGTAGGTGAGATCCGAAAGAATACGCGGTCCCCAACATAAAACTCTAGCGGCCTACGATGCTGGTCCGCCCAACAACGATGTCGATCCTGTGTAACTCAAAGTTGTTCTCTAATTTCCTTGACCACTTCAACTGTCTAGATAATCATTTCTGGGCCTAGCATCTTTCTCTCCCCGATATCATCCCATGCTATTGGCGACCTACACTTCTTACCATATAGTGCTTCAAATGGTGCCATCTGGATACTGGCTTGATAACTGTTGTCGTATGAGAACTCGACTAAGTGCAGGTGGCTCTCCCAAGATCCTCCAAAATCTAGGGTACAAGATCGCAACATATCTTCTAAAGTATGAATTATTCTTTTTGATTGCCCATCCGTCTGTGGATGGTAAGCCGTACTAAATCTTAACTTAGTACCCAGACTATGATGTAGACTCTTCCAAAAATATGATGTAAAGTGGGTATCTCTGTCTGACACTATACTGACAGGAACTCCATGCTGCCTGACTATCTGTTGCATATACAACTCTGCCAACTTTTCTGTAGATTGCCCTACTCTGAAAGGAAGAAAATGTGCCACCTTTGTAAGCCGGTCCACTATCACCCAAATAGCATCTTTACCACTTGGCGATCTCGGTAAACCGATCACAAAGTCTATTGTGATATGCTCCCACTTCTATTCCGGAATAGAAAGCGGTTGCAATAATCCAGCTGGCCTCTGCTGTTCTGTCACGACCCGCACCCACCGTGAGGGTACGAGTATGTAACAGTGCCCAATATATGTCGCAGTGTCGGCGGTAGAACGCTATTCTAGGTCATGAACTATAACTAGCATAATATGAATGCTCTCCAAAAGGAGGCAAATACAGAGGTACAACTCAATCACAATCTAAGGTAGAATATAGCACGATAGAATAGATAAAGAAATCCTCAACTGAGGTACAGCAGAATGAAATAACAAAGTCTCAACATCTCTAAAATATACAACTCTGAAATCAAGGACAATAACTAAACATGAAAAGAAGAACAGTCTAAGCTATCTACACTATGCAAGGTATCGTCCTCAGCAGCTGCCTGAACCTCTCCAGGGGTCCAGGTCGCGGGTGTCATCTAGGCAAGCTCCAAAGTAAGGGGTGCAGGGTTCCTCGTCATTCTCTGTAAAATTTTCAACAGGTCCAGTCAGGACGGGAGCGAGCATAATACATCTCACGCAGATCATAACAGGTTAAAAAATATAAACATGCAAGAGAGTACGATACGTGAAACTGAAAGAAAGTATATGATGTAAACAGAGAGATAATTGTAATAGAAATATCTACTATAAGTAGAGAGCTACCAGTGACTAGTGATTTAGAGTACAAAGTCGATATATGAACGGCTTGATTTGCACATGGCTATACTAAAGAGGCATACATGGCTATTCTACTTTAGAATTATTCACATGACTATTTATACTCTCCTATACCCCAATCAATACACAAGGATCCAGACAAGTTATGTTACGTACATGGTTTTCACATGAAGCCCATAAATGGATGCATATGAAGAATACATGAGAGCTCATACATGAGTGCACAAGAAGTTCATATGGGGGCCCATAAATAGGTGCACATGAAATTCACATGAAGGCTCATAAATGAGTGCACATGAAGTATAGGTTATACATGAGATTCATGAGAAACATGACCGAACATGAGAGCACATGAGAGTATACGAGCATGCATGAACGAGCATGAAGCACATAAGAAATATGAATAACATGAGAGCGAGGAATATATGATGTACATGAAACACATAACATGATGTATCCGATGCTCCCGAAGGGGATAACATCTCAATGTAGGGATCCATATAGTACCAATCCGGGATAATATCGTGACAGCATCAAATAAGGTAAACTAGAGCAGGAATATAATTCTAAGCAAGTTATGAAATGATTAGAGAATGTACTCGCCTGGTATCTAAATGTCTGAAGTAAATGTACTGTCCGAGATGAGGTACCTGACTCCTAGTTAGAGCAACACAAGTCAAGATGTATACAGGAGATGATAATTGAAATCTACAATGCATCTGCATGTTGTCTTGGTCAAACTAGACTAAAGTCAATCCTTGGTCAACTCCAGTCAACTATACTAGTCAAGGCTAGGTCAACTAGGTCAAACTTAACCCAAACAAGTCCGATAAGTCTCACTAGGCCTAACCAAGCCTAGTCTAGCAATCACACCATCACAATGCTATACAAGCTATCAAACCTATAATTTACACATATATTTTATATACCACATTATTCATGCCTATATTGTATTACCTATATTACATATCATTCCTACCTACCTTGCATACATCCATTCTCAAGTCATACAAGTCACCAAACATACAATTTGCATACAAATAGGCATGTATAAGCTATACCTATATGACATGATACTCATATATATGCATATATATATACTCTAATATACTAGGCAACCATGTATATATATATATATATATATATATAGGGAACTACAAAATGAATATGTGTGTGTGTATGTGTGAAATGGTGTCCTTGCTTTACAGTGTGCAACAGGGAACTCTCGGGTTCATGCCAATATGTGAGGGGCTGTGTGAGTAGCTTCTCAGGTTAATGGTGAAATCAGTGGGTTGTAATGACATTGTGAATCAATGAAGTTCTTATTAACAACTTATAAATATCAGCTTGAAACCCAGGTGTAAAAACTACTACTTGGAATCTCTGGAAACAAGTTTTCACATAGGAAAAAAGGACAGTTCAGTGTCCAGTTAACAAGTGAGGGTTAAGAAAATAGTGCACAGGTTAAGGGGGTGTCTCAGTTATTGAGTGAAGGCAGTGGTGTGTATGTTTGTGGAGGAGGACTGTGTGTGTGTGGGTGTTAATCATAGCAAGAGGGTTGCATTAAGTGTGTACAGGTTGGTGTCAATGTGACTTGTGTGTCCATGACAGTTTCCTGTGTGTCTCAGGTTTTTGCAATTGTGTGTGTGTACACAGGTGACTGGAATCAGTATTCAGATTGATAGGGAGGGTGTGGCTAATATGTGTTAGTGTGTTATAGCTAACTTGGTAACAGGAAAAACAGTAGGTAGTAGTTTAAGTTGTGTGTGTCAACCATTCTCAGGTGTATATGACAGTTAAATATGTAAATAGGAAAAGAAATCAGTTTAACTGGACATTTAATCCAGCTGAGGCCATCTCAGGTTCCAAATTTCTGAAGAAAAAGGAATCTCAGTTTTAAATCAACATTTTAACAAGCTAACTTGTGTGATGAACTAGTACATTGTGAATGGATATGGCTATGCATAAACAGGGCTTTATCAGGAATGAAAGGAAATCAATGACAGTGAATCAATTCAGAGTGTAAGAATTTACATGGTAATAAACTTTCAGAACAGTTAAAAGGAATGAAATCAATTCTTAGTTTAATAAGAGTACATGACAGTTTTTAATATGAAATCATATATCATTCGAAATCAATGTATCAGTCAATACATTAGAAACCAACTCAAAGTCTAAATTCCCATTCCATATCATAAAACTTAATCCAAATGAAATTTGAACTAATTATGAACTAACAAACATGTAGGATCAATCAAGACACTCAAACATCAATTTGAATCAGATTTAATAGGGATTAAGGTCCCTAGAATTGAAAGTTCAATGTGGTATCAGTCATGTCCAAACCACATATCCAATTCCTATTTTGAAATGCAAACCAAATCCAAATCTGTAAAATCAACCAACAGGAATCAATACACATGTGGTTGAATCTAACATGTCAAATTATCATTGAGAATTCAGTTCAGGAATCAATTTAAATTCAGGAATGGAAAACTGGGACTGTGTATCAGGGAAATATTTTTTTTTGAACCAATAATCATATAATAACCAATCAAAATCCAAAATAGGTGTACACGAATGTGAGTCACATGTGTCGGGGAGTCAATTCGTGTCCAGGAAACTGGACACGAAGTGTCTAAACAATGAAAATAAAGAATCAGTGAATTAGTGACTCAACGTGGCCTCGTGAAGCCGTGTCGTGCATGATTGCGCACAACATAGGGCACGAACACCCATGGGCTCGTGTACACACGTAGAGGGGGTATAGGGCTAGTGTTTCAAGTTCCTGACACGAGTCTATGTCGTGTCTGCACGCGACACGAAAGCCATGTCAGTGCAGTTTTCCCGTACGTGTACAGTATGTACGTGATCCGTGTGAGATCGAGAACTCCCTCGATACTCAATCATTACACCCAAAATTTTGTGGGTGGCCTGACAGTCATGGCCCCCAGGAGCACACCAAATTTGGTGTGTCGAAGGGTCTTGCACAGTGAGATAGGGGGCTCGAACAGTAGGGCATATGCGCCGTGTCTCGTGTAGTGAGTTCGTGTCCATTTTGGACACGGACACAGCTCGATATGAGCTCAGAGCTTGGGGGTTCAAAAACACACATCAAGGGCTAGAAATATATTTAAATAGAATTTAAAAATAAGAAGAACTTATTCACCCAAGCATTTCATCGAACACATGCACCCTAACAATGATTCGTGTCGGATACGGACATGAAATGGACACGACTCAACACGAAACCAATACCTACAGCTAGGGGACACCTAGGGCTTCCTATCCATGCAAAGAAAATGAAATTTGGTGGAGGGAATAGGGATTTACCTATATGTACAATTTGTATAAAAAAAGCTTCAAAAGGGGGTGGTTCTTCTTGATGGCCAAGTCCTCCAAATTGATCCAAGGCTGAGATTACTCTCCATGAATAGCAAGAAGAGACTAATTAGGACCTAATGCAAAAGATTTGAGCAAAAAAGGATATAAAATAAGAAAGTTATGGATTGGGGAAGATGGCTCTTTACCTCTTTCTTCAAAGCTTGAGAAAAAATAATAAAAGAGGCAAGAACAAGGAGGAGATTATTTATAGGGAGGGGAAGCCCTATGGCTGGTCCTAATTAGTAAAAATTAGGGTTAGGGTTACAAGTCATGGGCCATGGGCCAAGTCACATGAGAAATGGGCTCTCTACCTCAGCCTTAAGTCCAACAAATAAATCCTTCCTAATTTCTCAAGAGCTAAATCACTCAAGTCAAAACCAAGTCGACTTAAGTTAGATTAGGGCCTCACCATGATAATCAAGTCACCTTAACTAGAATCAATATCTAGGTTAGTCTCATATGTCACAACTAGCAAAAGTCAAAATCAACAACCATCAATCCAACAATAAATCAATAATTCAAAAAAAGTCAAAATGACCAAATTACCCCTAGACTAATAATGATAATTGAAACACCCTAATCACATGGCTAGGCTCTAGGGCAGACTGTCTCTATGGTTTCACTAGATGCACATCAAAATCACAAGTCATGATATTTAATAGTTTTAAAATGATTAAAAATTACTAAAAATCATATTATTATTTAAATACCATAATTAAATAAATTAAAATATAAAATTTCAAAATTACCCTCATTTGGAAAATTGGGTGTTACAATCCTACCCATTTTAGAAAAATTTCGTCCTCAAAATTAAGATGGTCGTACCCCCTTCTAGGTCAAACATAGTCAAGGGTCAATCACTAGTCAATTTTCTCAACATCCTAGTACTTGGTCATCAGCTGGTCAACTTCTTAGGATTTTACCTATGCTAGCTACCTAAGTGTTGGCAACCAGAATTTAGCAAAAAAGAGAAACTCTATAATAGGCTAGCTCTTAACTTCTCAATCCTATCAAGTCACCCATAACTAAATACCTACAAGCTATGCACATCAATCGCAAATACCACATATACATAAGCTCAAGAACAACAACCCATCACATATATCCTAAGTATATCATCTGCAATCTATATGCATATGGGCCTTTCAGTCTTAGGTGAACTACAACTATACTCAAGGACAGGCTCTGGTCATGGGTGCCTCACTGGAAAAATGTAAGGATAATATCAATCATCAAGGCTGTAAGACATACTAACATGCTATATGTAAACTGGTTGGTATTATAGATAACAGGAGAATTATCTGCAAGGGTTACTATTCTAACACCAATGCTAACTATCACCTCTAGGGTACAGACACTCTACAAGTTATCATATCATTATACTATAAAGGAACTACCTATGAATAAGCTCTACAAACTAAATATCCCTACTCTTAAGTTATTTACAACAACAGAAGGGTATGATGTTCAAAAACCTTCAAGATACAATCTGATAATCATATGCATCTGTCCAAAATTATGTTACTCGGAGTCTTCGTCATGCTAGTGAGCAAGGCTACGATAATCACAGAGTCCTTGACTAAGGTACATACCTCTAAGTTCATGGTATTTAAAATTTTTGTATTGTCGCATGCGACGGCAAAACCCTTAAATTCCCACACCCGAGAAATATGTCCCAAAATCTGACTATATCTCCTCACTATGCCAGCTAACACGACTATCAAAGATTCTAGATCCCATAACTGAGGTGATCTAGCCCATATGATTTTCTCAGAAGAAAAACAAACGTAACAAAAGAGCAACATTACAAAATTAATCTATCAACAAGGAACAGATGGAATCGGATTTCAAGGTAATTATAAAAGACAATTGTGGGAACGGAATTGAGAAGAACGGAACTTGTAGCAAGATCTCCAATGGTCTATGCATCATCGACTGTCCTTACGATAGCTCGCCCCTGCTGGTTTCCCCTGGTCTGCTGCTGATGCTGCATGAACCGTTGCTGCTGAGAGAAATCGGAAATGATGGGAAAGGTCTCTGTACAGACAGAGGTTTACCTTCAATGTAGCAGAAATGCCAACCTGAATCGGCAACGCCAACCTGAATCGGCACAACAGGAGCTGTGGTCTCGAGGCCCTGATGAACAAGACGAGAGGTGGCCAGCCTCTCAATAGTATTCCCTGGACCGGAGCGATTAGATCGTGTCTTCATAACCATCATGAAGACAGATCAAAACAAGAAGTAATTTCTGAGAATAAAGCGAAAATTCAAAGGAGGACTGCTTATATTCAAGGGAAGTCAATAAGCAACAATTTAGATAAAGGAATCTGATTAAGAGTTTTCCTAGTGTGATTGAGTACCCTCAAAAATATCCTAATCCTACTGCAGGCTGTAGTGATATTCTAGTTCGAATACCACTACATAAACTCGACCTGAATGGGCCACCACTAAAAATGTGTCACGACCCGTACCCACCGTGAGGGTACGAGTACGTAACAGCGCCCAGCCTACGTCGCAGTGTCAATGGTAGAACGCGGTTCTAGGTCATGAACTATAACTAGCATAATATGAATACTCTCCAAAAGGAGGTCAACACAGAGGTACAACTCAATCACAATCTAAGGTAGAATGTAGCACGATGAAATAGATAAAGAAATCCTCAACTGAGGTACAACAGAATGAAATAACAAAGTCTTAACATCTCTAAAATATACAACTCTGAAATCAAGGACAACAACTAAACATGAAAAGAAGAACAGTCTAAGCTATCTACACTATGCAAGGTATCGTCCTCAGCAGCTGCCTGAACATCCCAAGGGTCCAGGTCGCGAGTGTCATCTAGGCAAGCTCTAAAGTAAGGGGTACAGGGTTCCTCATCATCCTCTGTAAAATTTTCAACATGTCCAGTCAGGACGGAAGCGAGCACAATACATCTCACGCAGATCATAACAGGTTAGAAAATATAAACATATAAGAGAGTATTGTTTGCCATGAAATATAAAAGAACAGAACAATTATCGGAGGACTAAACTTTTACTTCATAATACAAACTCGCTTGTACAAAGAAAGCCTAGGGATGAAAACCTAGGTACAGCAATCTAAGTACAATTATTTATTTTAGATTCTGGGGGGTGACGATAGAGGCTCGGGAAAGCGACGGCAGCTCTGTCTTACTCCTTGGACGATCGGGTGCAGCCTTGGCCCTGGAGAAGAACTGCTTGGCGTTGATGAAGAAATGCTCTTCTTGTTCTCTCTGTATATGCTCTTCTATTATTTCGATCTCTGTATATTCTCTCTCTGATTCTCTCTAGATCCCGCAGGGGGGGCTTTGCAAGGGAATGGCACCTTACTATTTATTAGAGTGGGGGGCATCATTAGGGTTTGTAATGATTACCCATTCTCAAAAGTCGGCGGCCTGAGAGTTAATTAATCTGGGCCGTCCATCTCGAATATAATAGATTTAAGCAATTAATGTGATTGCATTAAATCTCTGTGGACAATAAATGTTGACTGTCATGAATATTCACGACTTGTAATGGCCTGCCACGTGTCTAATTTGTTCGATTTGATTTGATCTGGGCACTTATGGTGATTGTAACAAATCTGATTTTGTTAGGATTTGTTAGCACCCATAATTCCAGGAAGATAAGACTACCACGTGTCTCAATCATCGTGAAAAGTGCCACGTGTCTCCATTGGGTCATCTTGGCAGAGCCGCATATGAGTGGACCGTATGAGGATGAACGGCCGCATGAAGATGGGCAGCCGTATGGGAATGAACAGCCGTATGAAGATGGGCAGCCGCATGGGAGTGGGCACCCACATGCTGATGGGCGGCCGCATGAAGTGGGCAGCCGCATGTTGATGGACGGCCGCATAAAGGATGCAGCCGCATGAAGATGGGTTGCCGCATGAAGTGGACGGTTACATAAATGCAACAGCCGTATGCCTCGGGATTTGATGGATTCTGCCAGCTGTGAGAAGATTTTCTCCTCTTCCCTAGGAATGCGCCATTATATCAGTCATTATTGTGCCTTTATGTCAGAGCTGTCATTTGTCAGAGCTGTCAGCCGTCAGGTCATTAAATACAGCAAAAGACGAAGGAAAGAGCTGTTGAAGGCCACGTAGCTCCTCTCCGGGCCTCATGAAATTTTTCGAGCCGTATAGACTTTTGAGCCGCATAGTCCCCTGAGCCGCATGGGGATCCTTGGCCGTATGGACCTTTCTTTACTCTTTTTCATGCTTCTACAAGACCCCCTTCAAAGTTTTCAATTTACAAAATTGAAATACTTTGAATAAGAAGCATAGACTTGGATAATGAGGAGCGGTTGTCCCAGGAAGCGGAGTGCCGAGCTAAACAGCGGCTTGAACGGAGGACCACCTTCGTGAAGAACCGCCTCCTGGAATTATGTAATGCCGAACCATAGTCGGCCTTTTTCTTTTTTTTTGTTTCTGTTCTTTTCCTTTCTTTAAGTGGGACGTTGTTCCTAGAACATGTAGTACTTTCGCCTTCCAAATAAAAGAGTATGCTTTATTCCACCCTTTATTTGTACTGCCTGTTGTGCTTGTGGTGTTATGGTAGCGTTTGCCCCGCATTGGGGACTTGGTTGTGAACCTGTTGTCCTTGGCATACCTTGGTTTAAGGTATGGATAACAAGTTTGATTGGGGATACCTAGAACTGTTCTACGGTAAAGTGGTCATGGACGCTCCTGGTATCGGAAGAAAGAATGCTATGGAGCAGCTGGGCTCCCGGGGCATGATGAGAAATGATGGGCCTGTACTAAGAAACTTAGCAAAGGATATTTGTGGGCCTATTATCATTGGCGTACCCTAGCTTAGGATATGGATAATAGGATGAAAGGGAACCAAAATACTTACTCAGAGGTAATGAGGACATGGCAAGCATGAGGGTTTTTTTTATCGCGGAATCTTCCTACTCAGAGGTAATGAAGACATGGCAGGAGTGGACTCAACGGAGGAAATTTGTAGACCTACTATCCTTGGCGTACTCCAGTTGTGGGTACGGATAATAAGTCAAAAGAGAATCAACATGCTTACTCAGAGGTAATGAGGACATGGCAAGCATGAAGGTTTCTTCGACGGAGCCTTCCCACTCAGAGGTAATGAGGACATGGCAGGAGTGGGCTCCATGAAGGGGTACATAGGACGACTCAGAGGTAATGAGGACATGGAAGTTCTATGTAGAGGGGTGATTTGTTTTTGGCGGAAGTGAAACGACTCAGAGGTAACATCGACGTGGTCATTTTGGAAATTTGTGGATCTGTTACCCTTTTTGTGCACTGGGAGTGAGGGTAGTGGATCATGAGGAAGGAGCTCTTTCAGGAAGAAAGTTCAGATGTATGGTTATACATGACTTTTTTCCTAAAAGAGTGACCGGGATGTAAGTTCAGGGGTACCAGCGGGTACATAACTTGACAATCCAGGAATTTTGGAATCAAAGTGTAAGTTCAGAGGTACAGAGGGTACATAACTCAATAATCTAGAATTTTTTGTGGAGGAAGAATGTGAGTTCAGTGGTACCGGACGGTACATAACTCAATCATCTGGGATTTGGAGAATGTGAGTTCAGCGGTACCAGAGGGTACAAAACTCAATAATCTGAAATTTGTGGATGAAGGGTATGAGTTCAGTGGTGCAAAAGCTTACATGACTCGGCGATCTAGAATTTGGAGGATGTGAGTTCAGCGGTACCAGAGGGTACATAACTCAATAATCTAAAATTTTGTGAATATGAGTTCAGCAGTACCAGCGGGTACATGACTCGATAATCTAAAAAATGTCGTTTAGACATAATATTTCCTCAGGAACTTGCCGTTGACGGGCAGCATGAGCAAGTCTATATTTTGTTTTGCGAGGCGGTAAGCCCCGTTGGAGAATACAGCCTCAATGATAAATGGGCCTTCCCACTTTGGTTGGAACTTGCCGGCGGTCTTGTGAGTCATGACCATCGGCCTCTGAACTGCCAGAACGAGATCGTCCACTTGGAATGTTCTGATTTTAACCTTCTTGTTGAAGGCTCCGGAGATGCGTGCTTGGTAAAGCTCGATCCGTTGCTGAGCCAGTAGGCATTTTTCATCTAAGGCCTCCAACTCTTGTAGACAGCGATGGTAGTTATCGTCCGTCGTCAATTGGTAAGTGAGAGCGACGCGGAGCGAGGGGATTTGAGTCTCCAATAGGAGAACTGCCTCACTCCCATAAACCAGGGAGAATAGTGTATTCCCGGTGGTTGTTTGGACTGTAGTATGATACACCCATAAGTATTCGCCAAGCTTCTCGTTCCAGTCGCGTTTGTTGGAGGACACGAACTTCTTGAGTAACTTGATGATGGTTTTGTTGAATGCTTCTGCCAACCCATTTGCTGCCGGATTGTATGGCGTTGAAGCAACATTCTAAATTTTGTGCTTGATGCAAAACCGATAGAAGACATGGCTTGCAAACTGCGGACCATTATTGTGGATGATCCATCGGGGAAGTCCAAAGCGATAGATGACGTGATGCTTGAGGAAGCTGATCATATTTGAAGTCTTTACTTCTGTGAGCGGAACAGCTTCCGTCCATTTGGAGAAGTAATCTGAGATTACGAGTATGAAGCGATGTCCTCGGGAGGAAGGTAGAGTAATCGGACCGATGATATCCATTCCCCATGCTTCAAATGGCCAGGATGCTACCGTCGGATGTAGAAATTCGGATGGCTGGTGGATGAAGTCTGCATGGACTTGGTAGGCTTTGCATTTTCTTGCGTAGTCTATCGCATATGCCACCATCGTGGGCCAGTAGTAGCCCATTCGGCGAAGATGGTCTTGCAATTTTGTTCCAGGCTGATGGGCCCCGCAGACACCGTCATGAGCTTCGCGTACGACTTTTTTGGCTTCTGTGTTTGACAGACACCGAAGCAATAACCCATCGTAGGATCGTCAATACAGCATTTTCGTTTCTGTAGCGTAGAAGAATCTAAGAGAACGCCTTTTGATGGAGGTAGCTTCCTTTGGGTTCTCGGGCAGTGTCGTAGACTACGAAGTCTATAAATGGTTGTCTCCAGTCTGACACTTTGTCGATCGTCTGAGCGGAATAACTCGCCACGAATTGAACGTTGTTCTTGGGACAGACCAGTTCGTGGCCTATCACATCCACCGAATGATGAGTATGGTTTGGCACTGCTAAGGAAGCGGTAAGGCCTGCTAGGGCATCGGCTTCGATGTTTTGGAGTCTAGAAACGTGTTCGACGAAGAATCCCTCAAATGATGAGATGATATCGATCGTTATTTGGTGATAGGGGGTCATGTCTTCATGGCGGACTTCGTGTGAACCCCGGATCTGATTGACGATTAACTGCGAATCGCCGTATGCTTCAAGATATTCTACCCCCAGCTCTCTTACAAGTTGGAGGCCAATGACCGAAGCGTTGTACTCGGCCACATTGTTAGAGCAGGGTTCTGTGAGGGAGTAAGCACGATTGATCACCAATCCGAAAGGAGAAACCAGCACCATCCCGACTCCGACGACGATGTTGCCCTTAGGTCCGGTCCTTGAGGCGCCGTCGAAGAACATTTGCCATATATCATCGTGAGAGGTTGCATGCGAGTCGACGACCTCATCTGGGATTCCTTCATATATTCTGGATGACTCCGAGCCTGGGTGGGCTGCTAAAACGTCTGCCAGAGCTTGACCTTTAACAGCCTTTTGCGGAATAAAGATCATATGATAAGGAGACAACAATATTGCCCATGTGGCGATGCGGAAGCTGAGTGCCCCTGGTTTAGTCATGAGGATCCTGAGAGGGTTGACTCGTGAGATCACATGTATAGTTTATCCTGTGACATAGTGTCGCGTCTTTTGAATGGCGAATACCAGGGCGAGGTATTCCTTCTCCACGGCGGTGTATCGGTGCTCTGGCCCAATCATCATTCGGCTGAGGTAATATATAGCTTGTTCATGGCCTGCATCGTTGTTTTGTGCTAGCAGAGCGCCGAGGAAATGCTCCATTGCTCGTACATATAGCAAGAATGGTTTCCCAGCAACCGGGGCCACCAGGACTGGAGGGTTCGACAAATATTCTTTGATGATGTCGAAGGCACGTTGGCATTCTTCATCCCATATGAATAAAATGCCTTTCTTTATGAGGTGGGTGAATGGCCGATATCGCCTAGAGAGGTTAGAAATGAACCTCCTGATGTAAGCTAGTCTCCCTTGAAGGCATCTGAGTTCGCAGAGATTTCCTGGGGGACCCATCTCCATAATTGCCTTCGTCTTCTCTGGATCTACATGAATTCCCTGGGCAGTAATAATAAAACCTAGGAATTTTCTGCTGGATACGCCCAAGAAAGATTTTGTGGGATTCATCTTCAGGTTGTGTGCTCGCATCAGGTCGAATACCGTCCTCATATCCTGCAGGTGGTCTTCCTTATAGCGACTCTTGACGGCGATGTCATCGACATAGCACTCCACAGTCTAGCGTAAGTGGTCTCGAAAGATGATACTCATCGCTCTTTGATATGTGGCGCTAGCATTCTTTAAACCGAAAGGCATGACTGTGTAGCAATATGTGCCAATCGGTGTTCGGAATGTGTGTGCTTTTCGTCGTCAGGAGACATCTTGATTTGGTTGTACCCCGAGAAACCATCCATGAATGACATGCGTTCGAAGTCGCATGTGTTGTCGATCATGATACCTGAGATAGGGAGGGGGAATTCATCTTTGGGACATGCCTCGTTCAGATTACGGAAGTCGATGCAGATTCGAACTTGAAGTTAAACGAATTATCTAATGGGGCACTGATAGGGAGGAGGATGTTGGATGTATCGTTTCAGTTGGTAGCAGTCGTGTGTAGCATGGTGGACGTAGCGGTGGTAATGGCAGTACTTTGGGCTCTCCATTTCTGCCGGCCGACGTTCCCGTCTTGGCGGAGGGAGCTGAATTCTGTCTCCTTGTTTGAGCATGTCCAAGATGGGCTTGACGTGGCCGTCTTCGAAGGAGTAGGTCATTTGAGGCCATTGTTTGTTCGCTAGTTTTGACTCAGGTTTCTGTGTTGTGTCGGCCACCATAGCCTGCTTGCCCTTGTTGTCTCGATTGTTAGAGGAGTTACCACCATTGTTCTTGTTCGTATTAAGGACGCCCTTGCCCTCTCCCTCCGAGATGTACAATCCCAGTTGGCGAGCCTTCTTCAACCTTTCTTCAGCGCTAATGGCACTGATAATAAACGTCTTCCAATTCTTAAATTGACTTTTGCCCATCCAGAGACTGATTGTTGGGAGCAATCTCTTTTGGCAAATTTCAATCAAGGAGGAATCCGGGTTACCAGACGGCAATTTCATTACGGTTTGGCAAAATCGCCCAATATAGTTCCTTGTCAGCTCCTTCTCCCCTTGGACGACGTCCATGAGGGTAGACATTATGACATCCTGTCCTACTTCATAAAATCTCTCCAAGAACATACGCTTGAAGCTGGCGAAGGAGTGGATGCAGTTGTCTGGCAGGTTGCGATACCAGTCGAAGGCGACCCCTTCCAATGCCCCCATTGAATAATCGTGTAAGGATGGCATCGTCATGGGACAGATGGTCGGTAGTGACCTCGAAGTATGTGATGTACCGACTTGCGGAGGTCTTGCCATCATAAGGATTAATATTGAACGGCTTATATCTTGGTGGGAAGGGAACATCCCTCCATGCAGCAGGGTATGGTTGACATATTCTGAGATCTTGGGAGTTTTCTCGAGCCTGAAACATGGCTCGGAGCTCCTGGACCTCTCTTCTTGCTTCTCTGGCCTCATCCGCAGTGGTGGGAGCCGACGTTTCAGGAGGATTATTGCCCGGGTTTGGTGTCGCTGAATTTGAGTCCACATTGACTGCAGGACCCGCGCTTGTTTGGCCAGGCGTCCCTCCTTGCAGAGTTGGAAGGGCCGCTTTGATCTCATCTACAGACTTGACCAAAGCGTGCAGTATGGCCTCCAGAGCGTCGATGCATTGGCGATCACTGGGACCATCATGTTCGTTGTTTGTCATGAATGTCGTCCTGACATGAGTAAAAGTGGAAGGGACGGTGGATGACGTACACTCCGAATCATATCCCTGTAACAAGAAGTCATCGGGGTATGTGGGAATGTCTTCCTCTGGTTCGGACTCAGAAGGAACAGTACCCCCAGCTTCCGAGATTGCCTCGTCTTGGGAATTATGGACGTGCTCGGGGACGTCGGAATTTGCTGCATCTGATGGAAGAGTTGTTTCCCCGGTCTCGTCTCTTTAGAACATCGGATTATCGTGGATGTTCTGAGGAGTGCTACCCCTAGATTCAGTAACCCCCAATGGTGTGGACGATGAATCTCCCACTGTAGTAGATTTCGTCTTTGAACGGGTACCTTGGAAAACACCGATGGTGGGCAACCGCTTAGACGACAGTCTCTTAGTCATAGTGGTTGAAATCTTCGGGCTGGAAACGTTTGTCTTCTTCCCTCTCCCATCGGCGAGGATTTTTTGAGCAGCGTTGCAGGAGACGACGGGAGGTGCCTCATCCTCTGAATATAGTTGATGTAGTCTTTGGAAGACGGACTGCCGGTCTTCTCGTACCGTCGCGTTATTGCAACAGCAGTTGACAATGACTTGGGTGCAGTGACGTCCGTGGGAGGACTCTTTGTGCCCCGAGGCCCCTTCTCTTTCCTTGCATTTGTGGAGGATAGCCTCATGCAAGTCAGATGGGTCCGGAACGACCATATTTGCTCCCTGGATTTTGGGAGACTTTTGGGAACCATCCTGTCCGTTTACCACCGGGAGCTGGACTCGAGTGGTTCTGTACAACTTCCCATCAGAGGCCCGCATAACAGTATGTGGAACGCTCAGATGGTCAGAGGTCGGGTCAGCGGACTAAGCTTGCCAAGCTCACACTGCCCTAGACTTCTTCACTCTGGTGCGTGAAGGCACATAATAGGAAGAGTCTAAGTGGTGCTGGAGAGAGTCAGACATGTCTTCTCCGGAGTACGAGAGATCAGGACCATAGGAGAGGCGATCGAAGACTGAGCCGCATGGAGCAGACGGCATGCGGCTGGAATCAATACGGCTGGCAGTCGTAGCCGCATGGGCTTTCATCATGCGGATGGAAGTCTCAGCCGCATGGGTCTTCTCCATGCGGCTAGAAATCCTGGCCGCATGAGTGTTATACATTTGGCTGGCAGTTTCGGCCACATGGACATCATTCATGCGGCTGGCAATCTTGTCCGCATGAGTCTTCGTTTTGCGGCTAGTGCCTTTGTTTGGCTTCTTCCTAGAGAACATAGAATCATTCATTGCCCCTGCAAGTCCAGCATCGTAGTGCTTTCCTTTGCCGGACTTGGGGACATCAGAGTCCTCTATGGCTTGAAGTGGGGCCGCATGAGAGTTGCCTTCACCGTCCTGGGAAGCAGAGAGTACTCCGTCTAGAGCTTGGGGAGGAGCAAATGATTTTGGCCTCCACTCCCTGTGAGCCTTCTTTGTGCGGGTTTGCTTCTGGGTCGGGCCAACGCTCCCGTCGGAGAGCATTTCTTCAAACGCCTGTTGGTCGAAGCGGACGACCATCTTCTGTTGCGTGGAGCCAAGTTTTGCTGCATCCGATTGCGTCACCAACTTCTCAGCCGTGGAGAAGTTTGTCCCCAGCTGAGTCACCATCGTATTTGCCATGAAATATAAAAGAACAGAATAATTATCGGAGGACTGGACTTTTACTTCACAATACAAACTTGCTTGTACAAAGAAAGCCTAGGGACGAAAACCTAGGTACAGTAATCTAAGTATAATTGTTTATTTTAGATTCTGGGGGTGACGATAGAGGATCGGAAAAGCGACGGCAGCTCTGCCTTACTCCTTGGACGATCGGGTGCAGCCTTGGCTCTGGAGAAGAACTGCTTGGCGTTGATGAAGAAATGCTCTCCTTGTTCTCTCTGTATATGCTCCTCTGTCCTTTCGATCTCTGTATATTCTCTCTCTGATTCTCTCTGGATCCCGCGGGGGGGGGGGGCTTTGTAAGGGAATGGCACCTTGCTATTTATAATAGTGGGGGACATTATTAGGGTTTGCAATGATTACCCATTCTCAAAAGTTGGCGGCCTGAGAGTTAATTAATCTGGGCCGTCCATCTCAAATATAATAGATTTAAGCAATTAATGTGATTGCATTAAATCTCTGCGGACAATAAATATTGATTGCCATGAATATTCGTGACTTGTAATGGCCTGCCAAGTGTATAATTTGCTCGATTTGATTTGATCTGGGCACTTATGATGATTGCAACAAATCTGATTTTGTTAGAATTTGTTAGCACCCATAATTCCAGGAAGATAAGACTACCACGTGTCTCAATCATCATAAAAAGCGCCGCGTGTCTCCACTGGGTCATCTTGGCAGAGCCGCATATGAGTGGGCCGCATGAGGATGAACGGCCGCATGAAGATGGGCAGCGCATGGGGATGAATAGCCGCATGAAGATGGGCAGCCGCATGGGAGTGGGCAGCCGCATGTTGATAGGCGGCCACATAGGGGATGCAGCAGCATGAAGATGGGCGGCCGCATGAAGTGGGCAGTCGCATGCTGATGGGCGGCCGCATAAAGGATGCAGCAGCATGAAGATGGGCGGCCGCATGAAGTGGAAGGTCGCATAAATGCAGCAGCCGCATGCCTCTAGATTTGATGGATTCCGCCAACTGTGAGAAGATTTTCTCCTCTTCCCTAGGAACGTGCCATTATGTCAGTCATTATTGCGCCTTTATGTCAAAGCTATCATTTGTCAGAGCTGTCAGCCGTCAGGTCATTAAATACAGCAAAAGACGAAGGGAAGAGCTGTTGAAGGCCACGTGGCTCCTCTCTGAGCCTCATGGAATTTTTTGAGCCGCATAGAATTTTGAGCCGCATGGTCCCCTGAGCCGCATGGGCTCTCTGAGCCGCATGGGGATCCTTGGCAGCATGGACCTTTCTTTATTCTTTTCCATGCTTCTACAAGTACGATACGTGAAACTGAAAGAAAGTACATGATGTAAACTGAGAGAGAACTGTAATAGAAATATCTACTATAAGTAGAGGGCTACCAGTGACTAGTGATTTAGAGTACAAAGTCGACATGTGAACGGCTTAATTTGCACATGGCTATACTAAAGAGGCATACATGGCTATTCTACTTTGGAATTGTTTACATGACTATTTATACTCCCCCATACCCCAATCAATACACAAGGATCCAGACAAATTATGTTACGTACATGGTATTCACATGAAGCCCATAAATGGGTGCACATGAAGTATACATGAGAGCTCATACATGAGTGCACATGAAGTTCACATGGGGGCCCATAAATGGGTGCACATGAAATTCATATGAAGGCTCATAAATGAGTGCACATGAAGTATAGGTTATACATGAGATTCATGAGAAACATGACCGAACATGAGAGCACATGAGAGTACACGAGCATGCATGAACGAGCATGAAGCACATGAGAAACATGAATAACATGAGAGCGAGGAATACATGATGTACATGAAATACACGACATTATGTATCCGATGCTCCCGAGGGGGATAACATCTCAATGTAGGGATCCATATAGTACCAATCCGTGATAATATCGTGACAGAATCAAATAAGGTAAACTAGAGCAGGAATATAATTCTAAGCAAGTTATAAAATAATCAGAGAATGTACAGCCTGGTATCTGAATGTCTGAAGTAAATGTACTGTCCGAGATGAGGTACCTGACTCCTAGTTAGAGCAACACAAGTCAAGATGTATACAGGGGATGATAATTGAAATCTATAATGCATCTGCATGTTGTCTAGGTCAAACTAGACTAAAGTCAATCCTTGGTCAACTCCAGTCAACTATACTAGTCAAGGCTAGGTCAACTAGGTAAAACTTAACCTAAACAAGTCTGATAAGTCTCACTAGGCCTAACCAAGCCTAGTCTAGCAATCACACCATCACAATGCTATACAAGCTATCAAATCTATAATTTACACATATATTTCATATACCACATTATTCATGCCTATATTGTATTACCTATATTACATATCATTCCTACCTACCTTGCATACATCCATTCTCAAGTCATACAAGTCACCAAACATACAATTTGCATACAAATAGGCATGCATAAGCTATACCTATATGACATGATACTCATATATATGCATATATATATACTCTAATATACTAGGCAACCATGTATATATATATATATATATATATATATAAAATAATAAAAAAAAAAAATATATATATATATATATATATAGGGAACTACAAAATGAATATGTGTATGTGTGTGAAATTGTGTCCTTGCTTTACAGTGTGCAACAGGGAACACTCAGGTTCATGCCAATATGTGAGGGGCTGTGTGAGTAGCTTCTCAGGTTAATGGTGAAAGCAGTGGGTTTTAATGACATTGTGAATCAATGTTCTCATTAACAACTTACAAATATCAGCTTGAAACCCAGGTGTAACTACTACTACTACTACTTGGAATCTCAGGAAACAAGTTTTCACATAGGAGGAAAGGACAGTTCAGTGTCCAGTTAACAAGTGAGGGTTAAGAAAATAGTGCACAGGTTAAGGCGGTATCTCAGGTATTGAGTGAAGGCAGTGGTGTGTGTGTTTGTGGAGGAGGACTGTGTGTGTGTGGGTGTTAATCACAGCAAGAGGGTTGCATTAAGTGTGTACAGGTTGGTGTCAATGTGACTTGTGTGTCCATGACAGTTTCCTGTGTGTCTCAGGTTTTTGCAATTGTGTGTGTGTACACAGGTGACTGGAAACAGTATTCAAATTGATAGGGAGGGTGTGACTAATATGTGTCAGTGTGTTATAGCTAACATGGTAACAGAAAAAACAGTAGGTAGTAGTTTAAGTTGTGTGTGTCAACCATTCTCAGGTGTATATGACAGTTAAATAGGTAATAGGAAAAGAAATCAGTTTAACTGGACATTTAATCCAGTTGAGGCCATCTCAGGTTCCAAATTTCTGAAGAAAAGGGAATCTCAGTTTTAAATCAACATTTTAACAAGCTAACTTGTGTGATGAACTAACACATTGTGAATGGATATGGCTATGCATAAACAGGGCTTTATCAGGAATGAAAGGAAATCAATGACAGTGAATAAATTCAGTGTGTAAGAATTTACATGTTAATGAACTTTCAGAACAGTTAAAAGGAATGAAATCAATTCTTAGTTTAATAAGAGTACATGACAGTTTTCAATATGAAATCATATCATTCGAAATCAATGTATCAGTCAATACATTAGAAACCAACTCAAAGTCTAAATTCCCATTCCATATCATAAAACTTAATCCAAATGAAATTTGAACTAATTATGAACTAACAAACATGTAGGATCAATCAAGACACTCAAACATCAATTTGAATCAGGTTTAACAGGGATTAAGGTCCCTATAATTGAAAGTTCAATGTGGTATCAGTCATGTCCAAACCACATATCCAATTCCCATTTTGAAATGTAAACCAAATCCAAATCTGTAAAATCAACCAACATGAACCAATACACATGCGGCTGAATCTAACATGTCAAATTATCATTGAGAATTTAGTTCAGGAATCAATTTAAATTCAGGAATTAAAAACTGGGACTGTGTATCAGGGAAACATTTTTTTTCGAACCAATAATCACTTTAAAACCAATCAAAGTCCAAAACAGGTGTAGACAAATGTGAGTCACATGTGCACATGTGTCGGAGAGTTAATTCGTGTCCAGAAAACTGGACATGAAGTGTCCAAACAACAAAAATAAAGAATCAGTGACTCAACGTGGCCTCGTGCAGCCGTGTCGTGCACGATTGTGCACAACATAGGGTACGAACACCCATGGGCTTGTACACACACATAGAGGGGGTATAGGGCTAGTGTTTCAAGTTCCTGACACGAGTCCATGTCATGTCTGCACGCGACACGAAAGCTGTGTCAGTGCGGTTTTTTCCGCGCGTGCACAGTGTGTGCGTGATCCGTGCGAGATCGAGAACTCCCTCCATACTCAATCATTACACCCAAAATTTTGTGGGTGGCCTGACAGTCATGGCCCCCAAGAGTACACCAAATTTGGTGTGTCGAAGTATCGTGCACAGTGAGAAAGGGGGCTCGAACAGTAGGGCATGTGCGCCGTGTCTCGAGCAGTGAGTTCATGTCCATTTTGGACACGGACACAGCTCGATATGAGCTCAGAGCTTGGGGGTTCGAAAACACACATCAAGGGCTAGAAATCTATTCAAATAGAATTTAAAAATAAGAAGAATTTATTCACTCAAGCATTTCATCGAACACATGCACCCTAACACTGATTCGTGTTCGATACGGACACGAAATGGACACGACTTAACACGAAACCAATACCTACAGCTAGGGCTTCTTATCCATGCAAAGAAAACAAAATTTGGTGGAAGAAATAGGGATTTACCTATATGTGCAATTTGCATAAAAAAGCTTCAAAAGGGGTTGGTTCTTCTTGATGGCCAAGTCCTCCAAATTGATCCAAGGCTGAGATTACTCTCCATGAACAGCAAGAAGAGACTAATTAGGACCTAATGCAAAAGATTTGAGCTAAAAAGGACATAAAATAAAAAAGTTATGGATTGGGGAACATGGCTCTGTACCTCTTTCTTAAAAGCTTGAGAAAAAATAATAAATGAGGCAAGAACAAGGAGGAGATTATTTATAGGGAGGGGAAGCCCTATGGCTGGTCCTAATGAGTAAAAATTAGGGTTAGGGTTACAAGTCGGGCCAAGTCACATGAGAAATGGGCTCTCTACCTTAGCCTTAAGTCCAACAAATAAATCCTTCCTAATTACTCAAGAGCTAAATCACTCAAGTCAAAACCAAGTCGACTTAAGTTAGATTAGGGTCTCACCATTCTAATCAAGTCACCTTAGCTAGAGTCAACATCTAGGTTAGTCTCCTAAGTCACAACTAGCAAAAGTCAAAATCAACAACCATCAATCCAACAACAAATCAATAATTCTAAAAAAGTCAAAATGACCAAATTACCCCTAGACTAATAATGATAATTGAAACACCCTAATCACATGGCTAGGCTCTAGGGCAGACAGTCTCTACGGTTTCACTAGCTGCACATCAAAATCACAAGTCATGATATTTAATAGTTTTAAAATGATTAAAAATCACTAAAAATCATATTATTATTTAAATACCATAATTAAATAAATTAAAATACAAAATTTCAAAATTACCCTCATTTGGAAAACTGGGTGTTACATGTTCTGCCTTCACTTGCTGACATATCAAGCAATGGAAAATGAATCTAGCTATCTCCCTCTTCATTCCGTTCCACCAGAAGTACTGCTAGATATCTTGGTACATCTTGGTCCCTCCAAGGTGTATAGAATACTGAGAACTGTGAGCTTCTGTCATAATCTCATGTATGATATCTCTACTAGGCACACATAGACGTGATCCAAACCTAAGTGTACCATCTTCATGGATTTACATCTCCTTTCTGAGTCCTGACTCACATTCTGTCCTAAGCTTCTGAATCCTTGGGTCCTATGCCTGAGCTGCCTTGATCCTGTCTACTAAGTCAGATTGAACTTGTAGACTCGCAAGAATTCCTACATCACTAGGAAGTATAACTTCGATACCCATCTCCTGAAGGTCTTCTAAGATGTACTTTTGTGTTGTCAACATAAATGCGTCGCCTCACCTGCTAAGAGCATCTGCTACTACATTAGCCTTGCCCGGATGATACTGAAGCTCCACGTCATAATCCTTAATCAATTCCAACCATCTTCTCTGTCTCATGTTCAGTTCCTTCTGAGTAAAGATATACTTCAGACTTTTGTGGTCTGTGTACATGTTCACTCGATCACCATATAAGTAATGCCTCCATAGCTTCAAGGCAAATACTACTGCCGCCAACTCCAAGTCATGAGTTGGATAATTCTTCTCGTGGTCTCGAAGTTGCCTAGATGCATACACTATCACCTTTCCATGTTGCATGAGGACACATCCAAGTCCTTTACCTGACGCATCACAATATACAGTGAAACCTCCGGGTCCAACTGGCAATGTAAGAATAGGTGCCGATATCATCTTCTACTTCAAAGTCTCAAATGATGTCTGGCATTCTGCCGACCAATCGAATGGCACGTCCTTTCGTGTCAAGCGGGTCATAGGTGCTGAAAGTCGCGTAAAGTCTGATACGAACCTTTTGTAATATCCTGCCAATCCTAAGAAACTCCGTACATCTTCTACGGTCTTGGGTACAGGCCAACTCTCTACTGCTTCTACCTTTTTGGGATCCACTACTACTCTGGCTTCTGATATGATGTGTCCCAAAAATGAAATGTGATCCGTCCAGAACCCACACTTGCTGAGCTTGGCATACAACTGGTTCTCTCTCAGAACCTGTAACACTTTTCGGAGGTGGTCTTCATGCTCCTCTTCATTAGCAGAGTATACGAAAATGTCCTCAAGAAACACCACGACAAACTGATCTAAGTATGGCATAAAGATATGGTTCATCAAATCCATAAATATTGCTGGAGCAATGGTCAAACCAAACGGCATTACCAAGAATTCATAATGCCCATACTTCGACCTGAATGCTGTCTTAGGAATATCCTCCTTCTGAACCCTCACTTGATGATACCCTGAACGAAGATCTATCTTGGAGAAAACTCTAGCTCTGCTCAACTGATCAAACAAGTCATCGATCCTTGGTAGTGGGTACTTGTTCTTTACTGTTGTCGCGTTAAGCTTCCTGTAATCGATGCACAATCTGGATGACCCATCCTTCTTCTCCACAAGTGCTACTGGTGCTGCCCATGGTGATATGCTAGCTTGGATGAACTTCATCTCTTTCAGTTCCTCTATGTGCTGATATACCTTGACCTGCTCTGAATCCGTCATTCTGTAAACTCGATCTGATATCAGTTTAGTTCCAGGTGTCAATTCTATACTGAACTCAATATCTCTAACCGGTGGTAGACCTGGAATTTCTTCAGAAAATACGTCCAGAAACTTTTCAACTACCTTCGGAACTAGAACTTCTTCCATTGCCATTACTACTCCCTGCTCTTGTTGAGTTGCCACTGATCTGACTAAGGTGAACCGCTTCATGCCTGGAATATCAAAAGATACACTCCCTCTACGACAATCTATTGTCGTATGACTGTCTTTCAGCCAGTCCATGCATAAGATAACGTCAAAATTTCCAACAGGAAATTCTATCAACCTGGTGGGTAAGGAATGCCCGCAAACTACAATGCTACACGCTAGAATAATTCTACTAACTCCTACGATCCTATTACTAGTGAGTATATTTAACCTCCCTGGTAATGCCTGGAATTCCATTCCTAGCTATGTCGCAAATTGTCCAGATATAAATGAGTGTGATGCTCGCGAATCAAACAATGCTACTGCAGGATATGAGGCGACGAGAATGTTACATGCCACAACATCTTCCGATGCCAATGCCTCTTTCAAGGACAGAGTGAATGCCTGTCCTTGACCTCCTTATTGGTTTCCATGCTGCGGCCTAGCCTGGTGCTGCTGCTGGCCCCTACCTTGGTGATGCTGGGATGGTCTGTGCTGGTGTTGCTGCATCAACGGTCCCTGCTGCCGAAACATCTGAGCTTACGACATAAACGGGCACTGTGCCAACGATCTCACTGCCACCGCTGGTCCTTAATACTAGCCTGCCCCTAGTACTGGTAGAGCAGAAAATTATTGTACTGGTCCTCCTGACCTCGAATTCATAGGACAGGTGATAATCCAATGATCTGGACTTCCATATATCAAACACTGTCCGTTCAATGTTCGACACATATCTCTAGTGTGCCCTACCTTCCCACAATAAGTGCAGCCCGCTGGGGGTTGCTGGTTCTTCCTCTGTTGTTGTTGCTGTCTGGGTGGTGATGCTGGCCCTCGCATTGCCACATCGTGAATACGAATGCCAAGTGACGGTACTGTTGTCCGGGGTGCTACTCCTCCTCCTCCTTCAATCTGACTGTGGTGTCTCTTCTGACCTCCAGTCCTTGCTGTAATCCTCTGAATGGTGATCTCATGCCTTCGGGTTGCCGTTAATAACTCATCGAAAGTTTGGTAGTTGTGTCCCTCTATCAATTGCAAGAGTTCAAGATAAAACCCTTGCTCGAACCTCATAGCCCTCTAGCTCTCCGTTGCTACCATCTCTGGGGCAAACCTACTAAGTCTGCAGAACTTCGCTGCATAAGCATCTAACGTCTTGCCAGCTTGTTTGAGGCTGATAAACTTCTGTTGTAGCTCAAACTGTACCACAACTCCATAGTACTTCGTCTTGAATCTTGCAGTAAAATCGTTCCAAGCAACAGGACGTCTGATGCCTACTTTCTCTGATTCCCACCAATCACGTGCGAGATCCTGAAGTAACAACTTCACTTGATCCACACGTTCTTCTGTCGGTACCTTGGCCGCTGTCAGAATAGCCTCAATATCCTTAAGCCATTCATCTGCTGAGATGGCATCTTCCGTGCCCTCAAAACGGCAGGGGTTGTACTTACAAAATCTGGTTGATGCTCCTGAATCTGTCCTCGCCCCTCTTTCCAAAGCTGTCTACAACCCTTGGTTAAGTAATACATTCTGCTCTTGCAACTGAGCATGCATGCACTGCTGGGCCAACATCTGGTGTTGCTGAGTAGCCATCATGCCTCTCTAGCCATTTCAAATAGTCACGTTCTTACGTTCCATAACTCTATTTTGTTGTGGAGTCCTAGGACATGAGAACTCATGTAGATAACAGTGTGTCACAAAATTGCTCAAACTCTGCATTCTCAAATTCGTCACCATGATCGCTTCGAATATGATTGATCATGAATCCTTTTTTTTTTGAACTTTCTTGCAAACGGAGATGAATTCTGACAAAGTATCGTTTTTGGGTGCAAAAAAATACCCACATGTATCTAGAGAAATCACTTACTATTACAAATGCATATAACTTACCACCTACGCTAACAATTCTATTAGGCCCAAATAAATACTTATGCAGTAATTATAGAGGTCTAGTGGTACTTACAGCGTTCTTGGACTTAAAAGTGGATCAAGTAGCTTTGTTCTTTTCACATTCACTACATACCGTATCATTTTTGAAGGTGATGTCCGGTAAGCCTAGTACCAACTTCTTTGTAGATAGTCTTGAAATTGTGTCCATATTTGCATGATTGAGTCTCATGTGCCATAGTTGACTCTCATCATTCTTGTCGATTAAGCATCCACCTGCTTTGTTAGCCTCTTCCAATAGATAGAAAATATATATATATTATCTTTCCTAATACCTTCATAGATAGTACTGCCAGTTGAGCTATCAACTATAGTACATTTGTCTTTGACAAAGTTAATACCATAATCATGGTCAGATAAATGGCTTATACTGATTATGTTATGTTTTAACTCGGTTACTAGACAGACATATTTAATCACAGGATATGGAGCCTTACCAATATTGTCGATACCTACTATATACCCTTTAAGATTATTACCGAAGGAGACGTATCCTTCTTTCTTCTTCGACAGTGTTACCAATATTGAAGTGTCACCGGTCATGTGTCGTGAGCAACCGCTGTCGAGGATCCACTTGCTTCTAGTATGCGTTGGGTGTTCCATCTATAAAAGAATTTACTGATGAAACTTTTGGTACCCATTTCTTATAGGGTCCTGAAATGTTAGTCTTTGGTATCCATGCACATATCTTTAAATCTATAAACTTTCTTACTCTACATATAGGAGAGATATGACAAATGATGCCACAATAATGACATATAGCATGTTTAGTATTAGATACAGTGGGTTGTGCATGATTGGTAGGTATTGGTTTTTTAGTTGGATATTGATAATAAAATGCATGCCTATTATTCTTCTTGGGCAAAGGTTTGGTTGGGTTTGGTCTGACAATGTCGGGTTTGACAGTGTTTCGGTGTTTCGGTAAGTGACACGTGTTAGGGTAGGAAGCAACAACTTCAGGCTGTTTTTCTAATTTTCAACTTTTTGGAAGTGTCATATAGTGTATTATAGTTAGCTGTGAGTGCATCATTTCTGACTAGTGCTTGCTAAAGACTCTTCTTCTCTTTGAGTAGATCTTCCACTAATTTGGTAATGGTTTAGTCTTTCTCTTCGGATAGTCTTGTGGTCTCGTGTAACTGTAACTTAAGAGAAGAAAGCTCACCTGCCTTACTAGAATTATCTTTACTTCTAACCTCAGCTAGTAGGTCGATAAGTCTTTCTATTTCACCTTTGAACTCTTTGAGTACCTTCTTAGATTTTTGGTATTTGTTATACAGTTTTCTGTAATCACCTAAGAGGTCACTAAAGGCTTCACCTAATTGTTCAAAGGTAAAATCATCATATGTATCAAATAGGGAGTTAGTGTTTACCTGATTAAATGCCATTAAGCATACATTTGCAGCGTCGTTTGATTGTTCATCTTCTGAGTTGCTAGCTTCGCTTTCATGCCATATGCTTGTGTTGGTATACCTTCTGGATGTTGATTTCTTCAGGTAACCCTTGTCATACTTGTTGCTTTTCCTGATTGATGATGATGTTGTTGGACAGTCCTTCTTGATGTGTCATTTCTTCTTGCAACCATAGCAGATTAAATCTTCTTCATTGTTGATATTGTTGCTATTGTGTTCTTTTGTTCTTCTATTGAATCTCATGAACTTCTTGAACATTCTTACTATGAGAGCTTGATCTTCAGAGTCAGAGTCACTATCGTCGAAATTATCTTTGACAGATCTTCTGTGTTGAGCTTTGAGGGCAATCAACTTCTCCTTTAGTGTAACTTCTTCAAAGTCTTGAAGTTCCAGATCATGAGTGAGTAGCTTACCCATAAGTATTTCAAGAGACAAAGTAGTGAGGCCGTTTCCTTCAATAATTGATGTAGCCTTTGGAATCCAGTTCTTCATGAGAGCTCATAGAAGTTTGTAAATCTTCTCTTAGTTATTGTATTCCTTGTCTAATAAAGACAGAGGATTTATGATATCCAAAAATCTTGTAAACATCTGAGTGATGGATTCGTCTGGCTTCATCTTGAACGCCTTATACTCCTGAGTAAGTCTGCTGATCTTTGACTCCTTGACTTGTGTCGTGCCTTCATGAGTAACTTCGAAAAGTTTTCATACTTCATTTGATGTTGTGCATATAGATACCCTGTTAAATTCAGTCTTGTCTAAGGCACAAAACAAAGCATTAATAGCACGTGTGTCAAGACTGGCCTATTTTTTCTCAGCTTCAGTATACTTGTCATGGGTTTCTCAACCAACTCTCCATCAACAAGGATACGTGCAGGCTTTTTGTAGCCATCAATCACAATAGACCATAAGTCAAAATCTAGAGATTTCAAAAAAAACTCATGCGTGTTTTCCAGTATGTGTAATTTGTACCATCAAACAGTGGAGGTCTGTTTATAGTCTAGCCTTCACTTGTGAATTTCACAGTTGTCATGTGTGATATAGTAATCTATGTAACAGTAGTATAAAAAAGAATTTAATAACAGTGTTACCTCGCTTTACCTATATAACCCGCTCTGATACTAATTGTAGGAACGAAATGTAAAGTGCTATACTCTAGAGGGGTAAATAGAGTAGACAGCAAAAATTTAGCTAATAAAAAATTATTAGCAGCAAGATCACAGAATATATATCAGAAGTATGTAAATAAAAAGGCAGAGAGCAGAGAGCAAATACAAGGATATATACTAGTTTCCCTCTTGTGATGAATATTCTAGTCAGAAGAACCCTAGCTTCTAGTTGAAATCCGTTATGAAAAAATATCACAAGTTTTCATCCGAAGTCCTTGCAACTTCTACAACGCGAGCTTTGATTCGAAGTACTCGACCAACTTCAATTATGAAGTGTCCTTCTTCAATCAAGCTTCTGATTACAATCACTCTTAAACTTCTAGACCGTACCATACTGGCAAATCGACTAAAGGATTGTAACTTGCTTGGGATTTAAAAATGAAAGAGCTTAGAACATTTTGGAAGAACATATTAAGCTTAGAAAGAAGAGAAGAGAGAGAGAGAGAGGTGTGTTGAAATGAGGGACATTCTTCTCTATTTATAATTTTTCTAATGGCAGAATTCGGGCAAACATTTTTAGAGAATCTCGGCAAATCGTCATTGCATCCGTAACTACGGGATGACCGAGTTCAAAATCCAATGGGCACTAACTGAACGGGCAGAATTCGGGCCGAACTCAGACCGAATTCTCCTTGGGTCCAAAGTTTAATTTTTGGGATTTTTGCAAGTCGGATTTTGGTCTTTTTGAAAAGTTTAAGCAGTTTAGGAGCTTTTTGTAAAATGGGCTATTTTCAAAACAAATAATATTTTGAAAATATTTTAGGATAGCCTATTTGCCAATACGACTCAGTATTTGCCAGTACGACTCAGTGTACATCGTATTCCTAGACTTAATAAAATATGAATTATATTGAATATTGAAATACAGACTCATGTGGCAAAATGGCTTCAGTCTGAATGATAGCAGTAGCACATCTTTAGCAATTGTCCAAGTAGCCCTTATATCGCGACAGGGTTAGATCAATTATTAAAATCAGGTTTGACCATGACCGTTGGGCCAACAAGATTACCCATTTTATTATTTATGTATTTATTTCATTTCATATTCTGGATTTTTATTTTTGTATCTTGTTACATCCCTCTAAGGATATGGTTCTTTCCTAGATCAGGACGAGTATCTTTGTCCTACAGTCTATGGACCAGGTAACGAGCCAGGTTTTCTTATTGAAGACTTAGAGGTTTTGCCAGAGGAGTTTCTCTGATCCAGGGGTATGGAGATTGATTAGAGTCATGGACATTTTATCTAGCTAGCTATGTCTTGACTATTTTTTATTTCAGTTATTTTTTATTTTTCAGCATTGTACTTTTATTTCCATGGATATATTTCCACAATAATTTTGACTATTTCAAACAGATCTTTTGTATTGGATATTCAGACTTATTTCTATTATATTCAGACATCTTTATGTATTTATGTCTCTGTGTTGTTGATGTAAGATTATAGTGGATATGTTGTTGTGGAGATATTAGATTACTTGTGGCTATTTTATTGTAGAAGTAGGATTTTAGCGTACTACAATTAGGATAAGTCCATTAAATTGGGATACTTATTCTAGCTGTATAGCTGGCATGTTCATGTCTTGAGTTCTTATGTATTTTGGACTGGAGCGTGACACATATGTGATATTTAGATTTAACTTGGTTGCACATGAGTAATAGTGTATTTTAAAAATAAAGTTAGTTGTGTGATTATTGGTTCTTGATTAAAATAATAAGCTAGTTAAATTAATTGCTTAGGTTAATTGGATTCCGGAGACGTAGATGTTGGACGGCCTCTTAATCTACATATTGCAATGACAAGAAAGTATACCTTGCCCGACTTGTACAGTATATTCATGAATGCTAATTTTGGGCTATTGTTTTTTATACATGTTGTTATATTCTTGTCATTCATTGTCACATAATTCTTGTACATGGTTTATGCCACAAATACATTGTTTGTTTTCCTATATTTATTTGTCTCTCATGTCTCATGTTTTCTATTCGTCTTATGACACGCTTTGCTAATATATACATTTTTTGTCTCTTGTGCTTGACTTCTCCTGATCTTGTACTTATGTTACTTGACTTGGACTTGACCTAACTTGACTTGATTCCTTAGTTCCCTAGGTGAGAATATCGTTATTTGGTATTGGCTATTGTGATCAAATCTTTACTCGCTAGCGTCTTACCAAGATGCGATAGGGATTTGTTCAATTGAACCCTCGATCGTTAGTCGAGCTACGATAGAGAACTGTGATATGACCATTAGTGCCTCACCGGACTGCGAATACTATTACCTATAGCCACGACTAATACGGTTGTTCTTACGGCATGACACCCTCTTAGATGTCGTTCCTTCATTGTGTTATTTCTTTTCTTTTTAGTTGCATGTATATGTTTGCCATTGATTGTAAAAGTACAGAACAGTTTTATGGGAGGACTGAACTTAGACTCACAATACAAACTCGCTTGTACAAAGAAAGCCTAGGAATGAAAACCTAGGTACAGCAATCTAAGTACAATTGTTTATTTTTTATTCTGGGGGGTAACGCTAGAGGCTCGGGAGAGTGCTATCAACTCTGCCTTACTCCTTGGACGATCGGACGTAGCCTTGGCTCTGAAAAAGAAATACTCTCGGGATATGTGGGGAGATTCTTCTGTGCGTCGTCGCTCTCTCTATACGTGCCTATGTCTCACTGTGTGTCCAGGGTTTGCAAGGGAATGGCACCTTGCTATTTATAGGAGTGGGGTGTGATAAGTAGGGTTTACAATGATTGCTCTTTAAACAGTGGGCGATTAAGGATTGGTTAAGTTTTGCCTTGATCTTGCTTTTATGTTGATTGTAACGAATCTGCATCATTTGTTGAAAATTGATCGGGTAATTATGATGATTGCAATAAATCTGATTGTTGTGATTTATTGATAACAACAAATCCGGGTGGGTAAATCTTGGTTGATCTTGTGCCACGTGTCTAATCGTCATTATGCTGCGAGCCGTAGGAACGCGGGGGATAAGTCTTAATTGATCTTCTGCCACGTGTCCCAACTATGAGCCGTATGGATAGGGTATCCTGACAGAGCCGTATGCGTGTGGTCTGGTAATTGAGCTACATGATGGTGGCCCCTATGATTCGAGCTGTATGAGTGTGGCAGCCGCATAGGTATGGCCTCGAAAATCTGAGCCGCATGAGGGTGGCTCTCCATGATCCGAACTGCATGGGAGTAGTTGCCGCATGGGAGGGCCTCAAACTGAACCGTATAAGGGTGGCCACGTGTCAGAGCCGCATGAGTGTGGCCTCCCAGAATCTGAGCCGCATGAGTATGGCCCCCATGATCCGAGCCGCATGAGAGTAGCAGCCGCATGGGGTGGCCTCCAACTGAACCGCATAAGGGTGGCCACGTGTCAGAGCCGCATGAGTGTGGCCTCCCAGAATCTGAGCCGCATGAGGATGGCCCCTATGATCCGAGCCGCATGAGAGTAGCAGCCGCATGGGGGTGGCCTCCAACTGAACCGCATAAGGGTGGCCACGTGTCAAAACCGTATGGGTGTGGCCTCCCAGAATCTGAGCAGCATGAGGATGGCCCCCATGATCTGAGCCGCATGAGAGTAGCAGCCGCATGGGGTTGGCCTCCAACTGAACCGCATACGGATGGCCACGTGTTCAAAGCCGCATGGAAGACCTTGAAGCGATCCGCATGAAGAGCTTTGGAATTTGGCGGATCGTGCCAGCTATAGAGATTTTTCTTTGTTTCCCTAGGAGCACGCCATTTTGTCAAAGTCATCATTACAGCTTTATGTCAGAGCTGTCAATTCACCTTTATGTCATAGCTTCCTTGTTACGTCAGAGCATTAAATGAGGCCGCTGCTTAATGGCCAGCTGTAGAGGCGAACCGTATAAGGCTACGTAGCTTTACCCGAGCCGCATGGCTATGTTGGGGACTTTTGAGCCGCTTGAAACTCTAGGGGACTCTTGAGCCGCAGGAAGCTCTGACTTTGAACCGCATGAGACTCCCTCTGTTTTGAGCCGCATGGACTTTTATGTTCTTTTCCATGCTTCTACAAGACCCCCTTCAAAGTTTTCAATTTGCAAAATTGAAATACTTTGAATAAGAAGCATGGCTATGTCCGCATAAGCTCTTCTGGCGACATAGGATATTCTAGCCGCATGTGCTTCCTAGCCGCATGGACTTCCTAGCCGTATGGATTGCCTGGCCGCATACTATCCTTTCTTCCACGTAGGCATCCCATTAATTGCTCTTGATTTTGTCTTGATTTATTTCGGATTTGAAACCGCCTTTTGGGGCAGGATCCCAAGGGTCAGTTTTAAATATCCAGATTTGCCTTGATGACCGAAGCGTCGATTTTGTTCTTTAGGCGGCGCACGGATCGAAGCGTCCATCGGTCTATAAGCCCCCTGTCCGCCTATAAATAGGAGTAACTTTTTGAGAGAAACTCTTTACTTTCTTCTTTTACTCGAACCTTTCTTTCCCTAGGCTGCCGTCTTCTTCTTCTTTTTCTTCGATAACCGATGGCCCCCAAGACTTCCAAGGCTGCGGCGAAGGGTAAGGGAGTAGCTTCTATGTCGACTGCGACGCCTGAAGTTCATCCCGACATTTACCCCGCCATTGCTGGTAAGGGTTTTGGAGGAAATTGCATGAACTCAGAACCTAATCTTTATGGCTATGTCGTATATTTTATGCGCAGGCCTTCTTCGTCTTCCTTGAACTGTTCAAATTATATGTGCCACATGTATGTCATATGTCTGACCCGCATGGGGGTATACCCCATGTCCGAGTCGCATGAGAGTCGTCTAGTGGCCGCATAAACACTTCGCAAACTGAACCGCATAAGGACCCGTCGAACAGAGCCGCATAAGTCCCTCTGTAATGAGCCGCATGAAGCCTCCATCAAATAGGACCGTATAAGCCCCCTTTGAACTGTTCCACATAAGGCCTCGCTAAGCAGAACCGCATAAGCTCATCTGGACTGGCCGCATGAGGCCCCCTCAAAAAAGAACCGCATAAGCTCACGCTAAACAGAGCCGCATAAGCTTACTCTAATTAGTGCCGCATAAGCTCATATTCAAACAGAGCCGCATGAGCTCTTTTAAACAGAACTGCATAAGCTCACACTAAACAGATCCGCATAAGCTCGTGTAAAGCCGCATAAGCTCATCTAAAAAATGGGCCGTATGGGACCCCCACCAAATCATAGCCGCATAAGCTCATGTGGACTGGGCCGCATAAGCCTAAAAATACTAAGTGGTTTTGTTTAGCCATCATTTAACTTGTTTCTTTTGTCTTTCTCCAGTAAATCTGCCAGTCAATCCAGTGGAAGAACCCCAGTTGGGTTCGGCCCAATCTGCTGTGGGTGTGTGATTCGACCACTTAGTCCAATATGTGGTGAACCAGCTTCCCACAAACGAGCCTTTGGAGAGGCTGAATGCTATCAAGAACCAGCCCTTCTACTTTCTCTGTGCCATGATGGACTCGGGACAATTGGAGGGAAAATACCTGAAGCCGTCGTTCCTCTTTGGGGATACTTTGACTGTACTGGATATATCCGAGAGTTGGGACTTTACTCTTGACGAGATGGCGATCCATATCCCTCCGATGGAGGGCTATTTTCCTCTTTCATGGTTCAACATGTTACCGATGGACAGAAAGATGGTATACTCCTTGACTCCAAGCAGGCCGGGGATGATTATAGGTAACATCCATTATAATAGGAATTTGGGGTCAGTATATGTGGAAAGGGAACCGGTCAGTCGATACGTGATGGGACTGGCCCCGGGTACCTTCATAAATGTATCAGGTCCCAATTTCACGTCCTCTCAAGCTGACACCTTCCTGAACCAGCTTGCTTGGAAGGGGTCCTATCCCGTCGGCCGGTTGGCACTGCTGAACTGGATAAATCCAATCTCTGCATGGGCCAACTTGACCACGTGGATCCTACGGAAGTATGAGACTCCCCTACGTGAGATCGGCCACTACCACGCAATTCGGGGCACCTGTCATGGTCTACCCATAAATAAGCCATTGTTCATGGCTCTCCTGGAGATGTACAACCGACGGACGGGGACTTTCTTTATGCCTGGAGGGGAGCTGGGGCTCGCTCTCCACGAGATGTACGTTATTTCCAAGCTGCCCTGGGGGAAGAAGTCTTTGAAGTGTACGCCCCTACGAGCGAAGAGCTCGAGGATTTGGATCGGTAGTTCCCGAGCTTTGTTACCGTATATCGGGAATTGTTATATCACCACATTACCTGTCACCAGACGTCCATCAAGAAAGATGGTAGCTCGAAAGGGAGCATTCCTCATACCACGTCCTGGGTCTCATACATTTTTATACTAGGCGCCTCAGGCCGGGTTTCCTCCTGAGATCCTCAAACCCAGGATGAGGTACAAGAACTGGCGTCGACTGCCAAGAGATCGAGGGCCACGGGCGACACATTTGGGAGTCGAACTGACTCATTTAGTTATTTTTATCATAGTACTCAGCGACTGTCAGAGAAGGCACTCTTGGCAGGATTCCTAATAGTGTGGCTACGGAACTGCGTGGTCTCAGGAGGGACGGGTTCCATTGAGAGGATCAGCCGCCACTTTATCCTTCCTGTCGTAAAGCTGGTCTTTCGGGTCAGACTGGCCCTTCATTCAGCCATGGTGTGCAGCATACACCATGGCCTTCGTGCCTTTTCGTCCAAGGTCATCGCCCGTGACACGGCGATGGATTTTGAGCGCACAGAGCTGCCATACCATTATCTGATGGGGTGGATGTTGATGCACTGCCGGTCTTTGATGAGGCCTGGACCAGAAGACGGCGTTACGGCTGACGATGCTTTCATTTTCTAATATCACCATCAGCCCTGGAAGTGCAGCACTATGCCAGCCTGTCGGAGGGCGCTGGCGAGAGTGGACGGATACGACTTTTTTGTGTCTGTTCCTTGTTTTACCGATGAAGAAGTGAGGGGCGTACATATTGATGGTACCGGACCTCCTCACCTTTTGCCTGAGAAGATGCTCCCTTGGTTGCGTAATATCCGTCCAGCGCACCTAGTATACCGTAATCGCAACAATGTCTACCTGGAGCCCTATTTGCCCAGCAGATTCTTCCGTCAGTTCGGGTATAGCCAGCTATTCTTTGACAGTCCCAGCTCTTGCATGGGCTTTGTAGGTAGCGACCTCGACGGTATCAGGGCCTGGCATTATTATGATACGGTTCATACCCGAACCAGCTTCTCGGTTCCTGATGCTGAGGCGCCAGGGAAGATTTTGTATATGGCGGCCCTATACCATGTTACGGCGAGCAAGCCTTCCGTTAATTTTGACCCGAGTACCAGCTTCATTGTGTGTACTGGCTTGGCGAAGAAGCCCAAGGGGTCTAAGACGAGGAAGAAGAAGGCAAATACGGTTCATGTGCCTGACTCGAAGTCCACCAATGCGGATGAAGAGGATGACGAGCATGATGCCGATAACTCTCTACCTCCCACAGAAGAGATGGTAGCGGATCAGCCGCCTGTTGTGCCAGATGAGGTGGTGGCGGATCAGCCGTCTGTTGCGCCTGGCCTTTCATGCAAGCGAGGCAGGCGTGAGTCTATTGGTGGCGTAACCTTCTCCGTAAAGCAGGCTACGGTAAGACGCCGAGGGCTGCTCATTAAGAAGAGAGGCGAAGGTGATGACGTCGTTTCGGAGGTGAATTGAATTACGACCATCTCCTTCTTTAGCTCTTTCTCTTCCTGAACTATGATCTAATCATTTTTCTCCTCTCTGTATGCGTCAGAAGAGTCGGACTCTCGAGAAACGATCGCTGTTTCTGAAGTCAATCTGGCCCTGACTACTTTGATTAGTGACATGTGTGCCGAGATTATTTCTGTCGGGGTTCTCTCGGCAACGGCTAAGGGATCTCACGTTGCTGAGGTCTCGACCCAGGGCGATGGGGGTTCCGCTGAACCCGTCCCCGAGACTGCCAAATTTTAGCAGGGTGACGCTGATCTAGTCGTATCTCCTTTCGGGGCGGCTGGGGCAGAGGAACCAGCTAAATTCGGCTTGGAGGTCGCTGGTGAGGGGACTACGGCGGCTGTGAGCGAACCTCAGCCTCCACAATCCTCCCCTGGTAAGATAAGCCAAATCTTGACTAGTGAGGAGGCTCATTTGCTCTATCATCACATCCTTCGGGTTAGGCTGATTGATGGTTGCTCTGGGCATACAGTTCCTGCCTCTTCACTGTCAATGACGGATATAGTCAAGGAAGGCTCTACTAGCGGGGATTTGGTGGAAGGGAGTGTGCCCCTCCCCTTTCGACTTATATTGAGGGGCCTCTTGCTGGATTAAGTTTGGAAGATCAGATGGCGGCACAGCCGGGGCAAGGAGCAATGGTCCCTGCGTCTTCCTCTGCTCATGTGGCTTCGGGGGTCGACCTCTCCGTCTTGCCGAGTATCTAAGTTCTTCGGGCCGCGGAGGAGGAGTTAGCTGCTATCCAAGTGTCTTTTCGCTCAAAATTTGTTTCCCTAGTGGCAGGGGTGGCAAGTTCTGGTGTGTCTCCTTCGACACTGCCAGCTACACTTCCTTTAACGTCGTCCTCTACGGAAGTTCTGGATAAGGCATCACAGGATGTAGTTGACAGTTTCTACCGCCACTTGAAGAGAGGGGTCGAAGCTGCTGTGGAGCGGGGGACCTCCTTTGCCTTGGCCCGACAATGCGCTCGTGGCCAAATTAAAATTCTTAAAACCCTCTCTGGTGGGCCAGAGATAGTTGCGCTTCTGGAGCACAAATTGCTAGAGGCTGATCAGCTCGTAGCCCAGTTTCAAGTGCTGCGACAAGCTAATCTGTCTATAGCCATAGATCAAGAGCGTGACTTTCTCACCACTACCCTGGAGAAGGTAAGGACTGCACGAGATAAATCTAAGCCGGTTATAATGAAGGACCTCGGCGACCTATCTCTCCATTATGACCAGCTGAGCCGCAGGAGCGAGGATTGTATGGCTCGGGAAGCGGCCGCCTCTCACGAAATAATTGATAAAAAGGAGCAGATCCTCGAGCTCCAGAGGAAGCTGGCTTTCTTGGAATCTGAGCTCGAAGCTTTCCGTGCGGATAAAGAGCTAATCGTTCAGGAGGCTAAATAGGTCACCCGAGCTTTTGCTAGCCTGGAGCGTGCTTTGAATAAGCTTGAGGATGGCTGGCGGGCTCATGCGCATCTGGAGGATGTGGAGCGACTAACTCAGGAAGCCGAGCGCCGGCCAAGCAGGGGTTTGAGCGGTCGACTGTCTTGCTGAGGGACCGTCTCATGGAATTATGTATCGCCGAACAATAGTCGGCCTTTTCCTTCTTTTGTTTATGTTTTTTTCTTTTTTTTGAGAGGGACGTGGTCCTAGAACATGTAGTACTTTTGACTTTCAAATAAAAAAGTATGTTTTGTTTTACCCTTCATTTGTATTGCTTATTGCGTTTGTGGTGTTGTGGTATTTGCCCCACTGGGGGACTGTTTGTGGACTTGTTACCCTTGGTATACCTTGGTTTTAGGTATGGATAGCAAGTTTGATGGAGATACTTAGAACAATTCCAAAGTAAGGTGGCCATGGACGTTCCTGGTATCGGAAGAAAGAATGCCATGGAGCAGCTGGGCTCCCGGGGCAGGATGAGAAATGAGGGGCATGTACTAGGAAACATAGTACAACATTTGTGGTCAACAGAGGACATTTGTGGACCTATTATCCTTGGCGTACTCCGGTTTTGGGTACAGATAATAAGTCGAGAGAGAACCAACATACTTACTCAGAGGTAATGAGGACATGGTAAATATGAGGGTTTCTTCAATGGAGCCTTTCTACTCAAAGGTAATGAGGACGTGGCAGGAGTGGGCTCCATCAAGGGTGTATAAAACAACTCAGAGGTAATAAGGACGTGGAAGTTCTATGTGAGGGGTAGTTTATTTTTTATGGAAGTGAAAACAACTCAGAGGTAACATCGGCGTGGTTGTTTCGGAAAATTTGTGGATCTGTTACCCTTTTTATGTACTGAAAGTACGGGCATTGGATCATGAGGAGGAAGCTCTTTTAGGAAGAAAGTTCAGAGGTATGATCATACATGACTTACTACCTAAAAGATACGATATAGATTCATCTGGAGTGACCAGAGTGTAAGTTCAGCGGTACCTGCGGGTATACATAACTCGACAATCTGGGAGATTTGGAGTCAGAATGTAAGTTCAGCGGTACCAGAGGGTACATAACTCAACAATCTGGGATATTTGGAGGATGTCATTTCAGACATAATACTTCTTCAGAAACTTGCCGTTGATGGACAACATGAGCAAGTCTCTGTTTTGTTTTGCGAGGCGGTAAGCACCATTGGAGAATACATCCTCGATGATGAACGGGCCTTCCCACTTTGGCTGAAACATGCCGACGATTTTGTGAGTCATAACCATCGGCCTCCGAACTGCCAGAACGAGATCGTCCACTTGGAATGTTCTGAGTTTAACCTTCTTGTTGAAAGCCCCCGAGATACGTGCTTGGTACAGCTCGATCTGTTGTTGAGCTAACAGGAGCTTCTCGTCTAGGGCCTCCAACTCTTGTAGTCAGCGATGGTGATTATCATCTGTCGTCAGTTGGTAGGTGAGGGCGACACGGAGCGAGGGGATTTGAGTCTCTAGTGGGAGAACTACCTCACTCCCATATACCAGAAAGAATGGTGTGTTTCCAGTGGCCGTCCGTATTGTAGTATGGTACGCCCATAAGCATTCGCCGAGCTTTTCATCCCAGTCGCGTTTGTTTGATGACACAAACTTCTTGAGAAGCTTGATAATTATTTTATTGAACACTTCAGCCAGACCATTAGCCGTCGAGTTGTACGATATTGAAGCAATATTCTGGATTCAGTGTTTGTCGCAAAACTGATAGAAGGCGTGGCTTGCGAACTTCGGACCATTGTCGTGGATGATCCTTCGGGGCAGTCCAAAGCGATAGATGACGTGATGCTTGAGGAAGCTGATCATGTTTGAAGTCTTCACTTCTGCCAGCAGAAAAGCCTCCGCCCATTTGGAGAAGTAATCTGTGATTGCGAGTATGAAGCGATGTCCTCGGGACGAAGGTGGAATGATTGGACCAATGATGTCCATTCCCCATGCTTCGAATGGCCAGGATGCCACCATCGGATGTAGAAACTCGGATGGCTGGTGGATGAAATCTGCATGGACTTGACAGGCTTTGCACTTTCTTGCATAGTCTATCGCTTCGACAACCATCGTAGGCCAGTAGTAGCCCATTTGGCGAAGACGATCTTATAGTTTTGGGCCAGGCTAATGGGCCCCATAGATGCCATCATGAGCTTCACGCACGGCTTCTCTGGCTTATGTATTTGACAGACATCGAAGCAGTAATCCATCATATGATCGTCGATACAGCATTTTTGTCTCCGTATCGTAGAAGAATCTGAGGGAACGCCTTCTGATGGAAGTGGCTTCTTTCGGATTCTTCGGCAAAATGTCGTTGACTATGAAGTCAATGAATGGTTGTCTCCAGTCTGGTGCTCCATCAACAGTCAGAGCGGAGTAACTCTCAACATATTGAACATTGTCCTTGGGACAGACCAATTCACGGCCTATTATGTCAACCAAGTGGTGAGCATGATTAGGAACTGCTAGAAAGTGGCAAGGCCTGCTAGGGCAACGGCTTCAATGTTCTGGAGCCTGGGAACGTGTTCTATGAAGAACCCTTCCAAGGACGAGATGATGTCAATCGCTATTTGGTGATAGGGGATAATGTCTTCACGACGAACTTCGTATGAGCCCTGGATCTGGTTAACGATTAGCTGCGAATCGCCGTATGCTTCAAGATGCTCTACCCCTAGCTCCTTCGCAAGTCGGAGGCCAATGATAGGGCTCCGTGAGGGAATAAGCCCGATTGATCACCAGCCCGGAGGGAGAAATCAGCACCACTCTGACTCCAGCGACGATGTTGCCCTTGGACCCAGTTTTAGAAGTACAGTCGAAGAACATTCGCCATTCGGAATCATGGGAGGCCATATTTGAATTGGCGACCTCATCGAGAATATCTTCGTCTATTCTGGTTGACTCTGACCCTGGATGAGCTGCTAAAAAGTCTACCAGAGCTGGACCTTTAACAGCCTTCTGTGGGACAAAGAGCATGTGGTAGGAAGACAGTAATATCGCCCAGGTAGCGAGGCGAGAGCTGAGTGCACCTGGCTTAGTCATGAGGACCCGGAGGGGGTTGACTCTTGACATGACATGGATGGTTTGTCCCGTGACGTAATGTCGCATCTTCTGAATGGCGAACACCAGAGCAAGGTACTCTTTCTCTACGGTAGTGTATCGATGTTCCGGCTCCATCATCATTCGGCTGAGGTAATATATAGCCTACTCATGTCATGCATCATTGTTTTGCGCTAGTAAAGCACCGAGAGAATGCTCCATTGCTCGTACGTAGAGCAGGAATGGTTTTCCAACAACCGGGGCCACCAGGACTGGAGGGTTCGATAGATATTCTTTGATGTTGTCGAAGGCGCCCTGACATTCTTCATCCCATACGAATGAAATGCCCTTCTTCATGAGGTGGGTGAATGGTTGACATCGTCCGGAGAGGTTAGAGATAAACCTCCTGATGTAAGCTAGCCTCCCTTGAACACCTGTGAGTTCACGAAGATTTCTTGGGGGACCCATCTCCATGATTGCCTTTGTCTTTTCGGGGTATATGTGGATACCTTGGGAAGTAATGATGAAACCCAAGAACTTCCCGCTGGATATGTCCAAGAAGGATTTTGTGGGATTCATCTTCAAATTGTGCGCTCGTATCAGGTCGAACACTGTCCTCAGATCATACAGATGAGCTTCCTTAGAGCGGCTCTTGACGGCGATGTCGTCGACATAGAATTCCACTATCTTGTGCAAGTGGTCTCTAAAGATGACGCTCATAGCTCTTTGATAGGTGGCGCCAGCATTCTTTAAACCGAATGGCATGACTGTGTAGCAGTATCTGCCGATTGGTGTTCGGAATGATGTATGCTTTTCGTTATCAGAGAACATCTTGATTTGGTTGTACCCCAAGAAACCATCCATGAATGACATACGCTCGAAGTCGCAGGTGTTGTCAATCATGATGTCTGTGATAGGGAGGGGGAACTCATCCTTAGGACATGCCTCATTCAGATTGTGAAAGTTGATGCAGATTCGAATCTTTTTATTCTTCTTGAGGACTGGTACTATGTTGGCGACCCAGTCTGGATGTTGTTCCTCGCGGATGAAGCCGCTGGCTATCAATTTGTTGACCTAAGCTTAGATGGAGTTCATGATGTCTGGGCGAAACCGTCGTTGCTGTTGCTTGACCAGTTTTGCGTCCGGATGGATGTTGAGTTTATGAAGTGCAACCTCGGGGTTCAGTCCTGGCATGTCTTCGTAGCTCCAGGCGAACACGTCGATGTATTCTCTGACGAATTGCAGTAGCGATTCCCGCTCTTCGTCCGTCAGATTCTTGCTGACGAAGATGGGCTTTGGAGAGGACTCATCACCGAGATCGACTTGCACAACCTCATCTTCGGTGGAAGGCTTTTTTTTGTTCGAACCGCTTCTTCCATTGCGCATCTAGCTGTTGTGCTCACGGCTCTAACTCAAGAAGTTCAGGAATGTCTTCATCATCTTCGTAGGCGTCGGCGAATGCCATATTGACGGACAAGAATTGCCTGAATATGTCCCCGATGTTGGCATCCGAATCGGAAGTTGGTGATCCGGTTGAGTGTGAATGCCAGTCGCATTCCTCATTTGAGCTTTCAGGGGTCGTTGCAGGTGTAACATAACCTAGCCCACATCTGGTTTTGTTGTAGTAATCCCATAGTTTTCCAGCTGGGACAGGCAATTGTAAGGGTAATCGTCGTCCAGTGCCGTAGTTCAAGCCTGGCGTAGTTTCCAGATTATACCCCTGTTTTTGCATGAGGTACTTGGATCGAGAACTATACAGATAAAGGGGCAGTCTCCCGTAGTCGGGTTCGAGATCAACTTCTTCTATCATGAAGGGCTGTAGATTATTCTTCTGACCAAAGATGATTGGATGATCCTCTCCCTCGATTATGCGGTAAGCGTCTTCTACTGGAACAAGTTGGTTTGCGGTGTAGACATTTGTCACCTGTGTGTGCAGGTGGGTGCCTATACCGTGTTCTATAGCATACATTGTACAAAGCTTATTAAGCTCGAGGTAGTTCAAAGATAGCCCTTTATTGATGAAATAAGGTATCTTTTCCAGTAGGATTACATCATCTACGGATGGAACATCAGTATGAGCAGCCACATACTTGGCCAGCTCTGGCTCTTCTTCAACCACCCCCTGTATCAATGAAGACTGGGAGGATGACTTGGGCAGCTTAATCATCAGAGGCTCCATGGGTGGAGTAGAACGTGGAGTCGTTAGTGTACTAGCCACCCCCAGTTTGGTGCTCGGTACTGGGCGGGGAGTTGTTGGCTGGCTAGCAGTCCCCTGCTTAGCGGTCGGCTGCCGATTCATTCTGGGAAGACGAATCGTCATCGACTTGACAGAGGGATTGAGCTCCTCTATTTGTTGCTGGCTAGCTCTAGACAGCCTGATTGTCAGTGGCACTGTCATGGGTCTTGGCGCTTGGCCAGACTTTGGCAGTCGGATTATTATCTGCTCCTCCTGTGCAGAGAGGCTGATTACGTCCTTACGCAGAGTGGCCGTAAGGGGTACAGTTCTGCCAGGTTTGCGGGCTTGAAGGTGGATTATCAGAGGTTCTTCCGATCCAATTGCCACCTCAGTTTGAGCTTGAGTATCTCCTTCGACAAGGTACCTTTTCGACTTCTCGTACAAACGTGAGTCAGAGTAGTAGGATTCGACCCCTTTAAAGGGATCAATGTCAGCAAATTCTGTCTTTACGAAGCCGTGCTTATCGACGTACTTGAAGCACTGGTGCAGTGTGGAAGGCACGATAATGTAATCGTGTATCCCAAGGATGCCCCAGGAGAATATTATAGGAAGTGTCTGCATCTATAACATAACAGGTCATTTCTGACTGAAGGTCGTCGATTTGGTACTTCAAGCGAATCTTTCCGATCGGATAGTTTCTGCCTAAATTGAAACCGCTGATGGCAGTGCTCGTCGGCGTCAGACGATGCATTGAGATGCGCAGATGGTATAGCAGGCTCTTCGGGATGATGCTTATGGAAGAACCGGGATCAATATGTATCTGATCCACCTTGATATCGCCAATGTACCTAGTATAATACAGAGGGCGATCGTGCAGGTTGGTCTTGATAAGCATATCCTGTGGAGTGAAGACGATGTTGGGCATTACGCCTATGCAAGCGCTGTCCTGGAGATCTGCAGGCGAGCTCTCCCCAGTGAGATAGGACTAAGCCAGATATACATCGACGTTCTGGAGTGCCTCGCTCAGTGCGACGCGAACATCTTTGGAGAGTCTCAGGAGCTCGTATAGCGATAATTTGGCCGGTGTGTTGGCCAATTGTGCCAAGATGTCAAAGTTGTAGGGCCTCTCCAGCCCATGAGGCGTCTCTCTTCGGAGCGGCTTGTCAGAACGAGTCTCCTTCGGCCTAGGCTTGTCGGTCATCGAAGTCTGCGAAGGTCCTGGAGCATCATCAGCTGTCGACTGATGTTCTTCAGCCGAGTTATCCGGTATAGGTTGGGATTATACACCCGACCGGGTGACAACAACCGTAGCTTCTTCGACCTCTGTCGAGATTGTGCGACATGATTTGACTTTCCTACTCTTCTTCTTGCTGGTAGAGGGTGGTGCGAACTGAGTTACTTCAGGTACCAGGTCCGGATGGACCCACATGACCTTTTTTCAGGATGTGGTAAGGGGTACTAGACCAGCAGCCTGATCTCGAAAAGGTAGAAGGTTAGCGACCTCCATTTTTGCTCTGGGGACGGGCACTACTCCATCTTGAGTCTTTGTCAGAGGGAAGCTGCCGAATTATACTAACACCATTTGGCTGCCACGATCACCTTTTCGAAATCAATGGCCAGGGCCTTAGAATCGATGAGATGCTGGATGTATCGCTTCAGTTGGTAGCAGTCTTGTATAGCATGGTGGACATAGCGATGGTAGTGGCAGTACTTGGGGCTCTCCATTTCTATAGGACGAGGTTCATGCCTTGGAGGAGGGAGCTGAATTCGACCTCCTTGTATGAGCATGTCCAAGATGGGCTTGACATGGCTGTCCTCAAAGGAGTAGGTAACCTGATGCCACTGCTTTTCTGCCGGCTTCGATTCGGGCTTCGGAGCTGTGTCTGCCACCATTGCCTGTTTGCCCTTGTTGTCTCAATTGTTGGAGGGATTACCACCATTATTGCTGTTGGTGTTAAGGCGTTTGCCCTTGTCCTCTCCTTCCGAGATGTGCAATCCCAGTCGGCAAGCTTTCTTTAACTTGTCTTCTGCGCTACTGGCACTGATGATGAACGTCTTCCAGTCCTTAACCTGACTTTCGTCCATCCAGAGGCTGATCGTGGGAAGCAGCCTCTTTTGGCAAATTTCAATCAAGGAGGAATCAGGATTACCGGAAGGCAACTTCATCGCGGTTTGGCAAAACTGCTCGATATAGTTCCTTGTCAGCTCCTTTTCTCCCTGAACAACGTCCATGAGGGTAGACATTGTCACGTCTTATCCTACTTCGTAGAACCTCTCCAGGAACATACGTTTGAAGCCAGCGAAGGAATGGATGCAGTTGTCCAGCAAGTTACGGTACCAGTCGAAGGCGACCCCTTCCAATGCCCCGATGAACAATCGCATAAGGATGGCGTCATCATGAGACAGATGGTCGATTGTGACTTCGAAGTAGGTGATGTACCTGCTTGCAGATGTCTTCCCATCATAGGATAGATGTTAAATGGTTTATATCTTGGTGGGAATGGCACATCTCTCCATGCCGTAGGATACGGTTGTCGTATCATGAGGTCCTGACAGGTTTCTCGGGTGTGGAACAAGGCCCGAAACTCCTGGACCTCTCGTCTTGCCTCCCTGGCCTCGTTTGCAGTGGTGGGAGCCGATATATTCAGGAGGATTGTCACCCGGGTTTGGTGCGGCTGAGTTCGAGTCTGCATTGACCGCGGGTCCCACGTTTGTTTGGCCAAGTGTTCTTCCTTGCAGAGTTGGTAGGGCTGCTTTGATCTCATCCACGAACTTGACCAAGGTATGCAGTATGGCCTTCAAAGTGTCAATGCATTGGCGATCACTGGGACCATCTTGGTTGTTGTCCGTCATAAACACCGTCCTCACATGAGGAGAGATAGAAGGAAGGGTAGAGGACGTACCCTCTAAGTCATACCCTTGTACAGAGAAGTCGTCAGGGTATGTGGGAATGTTCTCCTCTGGTTCTGAATTAGAAGGAGTGGTACCCCCAGCTTCAGAGCTTGCCTCGTCTTGAGAGTTGTGGACATCCTCGGGGACGTCAGAACCTGCTGCATCTGTTGGAGGAACCGTTTCCCCTGGATTATCTTCTTAGAACACCGAATTGTCGTGGATGTTTGGAGGAGTGCTACCCCCGGCTCCAGCGCCTCCCATAGATGTGGACGACGAATCTCCAAGTGTGGCAGATTTTGTCTTTGAGCGAGTACCTTAGAAAACTACTCCCGCAATGGTCATGGACAACCGCTTAGAAGAGAGTTTCTTGGTTGAGATTTTTGGGCTGGAGACGTTTGTTTTCTTCCCTCCCCCGCTTCCAGGAATCTTCTGAGCAGAATTGCAGGAGGCGACGAGAACGCCTCGTCTTCTGAGCTTGGGTGTTGCAGTCGTTGGAAGACAGATCGCCGGTCCTTTTATGTGGCCGCTTGCTGCAGCAGCAGTTGACAATGACTTGAGTGCATCGATGTCCATGGAAGGACTCTCTGCACCCCAAGTCTTCGTCTCTTTCCTTGTGTTTGTGAAGAATTACGTTTGCACAAGTCACTCATTTTGTGGGCTCGGGAGTCCTGAGCACATGAGTGTGTTGGCATCCTGCTTGCTCCCTGATGTGGGGGTAGTAAGAGTGCTCGCCTCTGATCGTTGTTGGGAGATTCTTGATAACTATTCTGTCCGTTGGCCACCGGGGGCTGGACACGAATAGTTCTGTACAACTTTCCGTCAGGGGCCCGCGTAATAGTCAGCGGGATGCCCTGATGGTCGAAAGTTGGGACAGCTGACTAAGCTTGGCGAGCCCGTGCTGCCCGAGACTTCTTCCTTCTAGCACCTGAAAGAGCATAGTAGGAAGAGTCCACAGAGACTGGCACATGAGAGCATCTGGGGTCAGGACCGCCTGTAAGGCGGTCGAAGACTGAGCCCGAGCCACATGAAGCAGATGGCCTGCGGTTGAGCTTGTTAGTCGCCTAGCCTGCCTGCATACGGCTGGCATTTGTGGCTACATAAGCGGTCCGCATGCGGCTGGCAGTTTGCATGCGGCTGGGAGAGGTAGTGGCCACGTGGGCCTATCCTATGCGGCTGGAAGTCATAGTAGCCGCATGAGCATCCTCCATGCGACTCACAACTCTGGCCGCAGAAGCCTTCTGTCTGTGGCTGGCTTTTGTGGTCGCATGAGTCTTCATGCGGCTGGCACCCTTTTGTGGCTTCTTTCTAGACCGTGTAGAGTCACCTTTTGCCCCTGCAAGTCCAGTATCGTAGTGTTTTCCTCTGCCGAATTTGGGGACAGCAGAGTCCTCTATGGTCTGAAGTAGGGTCGCCTGCGAGTCTTTTCTGCCATCTTGGGCAACAGAGAGTACTTCTTCGAGAGCTTGGAAAGGAGCGAATGATTTGGGCCTCCACTTCCTGCGGGCCTTCTTCGTGCGGGCTCGTCGCTGGACTGGGCCAGCGCTCCCGTCGGAGAGCATTTCTTCAAACGCCTGCTGGTCGAACTGGGCGACCAGCATCTGTTGAGTGGAGCCAAGTTTGGCTGCGTCCGATTGCGTCACCAACTCCTCAGCCGTGGAGAAGTTAGTCCCCAGCAGAGTCGCCATCGTGTTTGCCATTGATTGTAAAAGTACAGAACAGTTTTATGGGAGGACTGAACTTAGACTCACAATACAAACTCGCTTGTACAAAGAAAGCCTAGGAATGAAAACCTAGGTACAGTAATCTAAGTACAATTGTTTATTTTTCATTCTGGGGGGTGACGGTAGAGGCTCGGGAGAGTGCTATCAACTCTGCCTTACTCCTTGGACGATCGGACGTAGCCTTGGCTCTGATGAAGAACTGCTCTCGGGATACGTGGGGAGATTCTTCTCTGTGCCGTCGCTCTCTCTGTACGTGCCTCTATCTCTCTGTGTGTCCAGGGTTTGCAAGGGAACGGCACCTTGCTATTTATAGGAGTGGGGTGTGATAAGTAGGGTTTGCAATGATTGCTCTTTAAACAGTGGGCGGTTAAGGATTGGTTAAGATTTGCCTTGATCTTGCTTTTATGTTGATTGCAACAAATCTGCATCATTTGTTGGAAATTGATTCGGGTAATTATGATGATTGCAATAAATCTGATTGTTGTGATTTGTTGATAACAACAAATCCGGGTGGGTAAGTCTTGGTTGATCTTGTGCCACGTATCTAATCGTCATTATGTTGCGAGCCGTAATAACGCGAGAGATTAAGTCTTAATTGATCTTCTGCCACGTGTCCCAACTGCGAGCCGCATGGACAGGGTGTCCTGACAGAGCTACATACGTGTGGTCTGGTAATTGAGCCGCATGATGGTGGCCTCCATGATTCGAGCCGCATGAGTGTGGCAGCCGCATAGGTATGGCCTCCAAAATTTGAGCCGCATGAGGGTGGCTCCCCATGATCAGAATCGCATGGGACTAGTATCTGCATGGGGTGGCCTCCAACTGAACCGCATAAGGGTGGCCACGTGTCAGGGCCGCATGAGTGTGGCCTCCCAGAATCTGAGCCGCATGAGGATGGCCCCCATGATCCGAGCCGTATGAGAGTAGCAGCCGCATGGGGTGGCCCCCAACTGAACCGCATAAGGGTGGCCACGTGTCATAACCGCATGAGTGTGGCCTTCCAGAATCTGAGCCGCATGAGGATGGCCCCCATGATCCGAGCCGCATGAGAGTAGCAGCCGCATGGGGGTGGCCTCCAACTGAACCGCATAAGGGTGGCCACATGTCAAAACCGTATGGGTGTGGCCTTCCAGAATCTGAGCCGCATGAGGATGGCCCCCATGATCTGAGCCGCATGAGAGTAGCATCCGCATGGGGGTGGCCTCCAACTGAACCGCATAAGGATGGCCACTTGTTCAGAGCCGCATGGAAGACCTTGAAGCGATCCGCATGAAGAGCTTTGGAATTTGGCGGATCGTGCCAGCTATAGAGATTTTCTTTGTTTTCCTAGGAGCACGCCATTTTGTCAGAGTCATCATTGTAGCTTTATGTCAGAGCTATCAATTCACCTTTATGTCAAAGCTACCTTGTTACGTCAGAGCATTAAATGAGGCCGCTGCCTAATGGCCAGCTGTAGAGACGAACCGTATAAGGCCACGTGGCTTTTACCAGAGCCGCATGGCTATGTTGGGGACTTTTGAGCCACATGAAACTCTAGGGGACTCTTGAGCCGCAGGAAGCTCTGACTTTGAACCGCATGAGACTCCCTCTGTTTTGAGCTGCATGGACTTTCCTGTTCTTTTCTATGCTTCTACAGTATATTTATTGTTATATTCCGCATGTATATTATGTATCTTACAACGTCCCTTCTGAGGACCTGGTGATCTCTCCAGGTAATTGTTGAGCTGCTAGAATATAAGGACAATGGGTGACTATTTCTCTAGGATTTCAGGTATATATTTGGTTGATATTTTTATTATATTTATTCATCATTATCTTTATTTTTCTTTACTTTATTCTGCTGAGATGGCCTAGTTTTGCAAGATTTATTCTTCTCTATGAGCTTGTTCAGACAATTATAATAGAGTCTAGTCCACTTTATTATATATTGTCTATTCCTGTTTGTTTATAGGATTCGGTCTGTTAATGCCTGACCAACATTAGTACACTTAATCTTACGAGAGATGTATCTTCAATGGTACAAACCCCCTAAAAATTTTCTATAGATTTTTTATTTTATTTTATTTATTTTTATATTTGTACGTCGAGTGAGAATACGTATATACGAAGTATTGAATTATTTTTTATATATACAACAATTTATAAATAGATTTTTATATAGAGAATAAATATTTTTGTTCGACAAAATATAAGGTAATATTTTATTATTTGATTATGTAGAATATGCCGCACTCGGTTTACCAAACTTTATTTTTATTTTAATTATTATATAAAGGCCATTTATTTGTTATACAAATATAAGTATGTACCAATTTTGAAAATAATATTTATGTAAATAATTTGTCCTATTTGCGTGCTAGGTACATGAAAATAAATTCATGTATATTTTGTAAATTTTTATTTTTGCAAAAGTTAATTGAATTCATTTTTTAGATTTATGAAAAAAGTATTTTAAATTATTTTAATTATAAAAATGTATTTTAAAATTATTATGGTGGTTTAAATTTGGATTAAATTTTATTAAAATAATTTCTAATTGTTTTAAGGGTTTAACTTTCCTACTCCTTATCTAACTAGGAGTCTCCACCTTCTATATAAGGAGAAGTCCCTTGTTCTTTTCCTTGGAATTCCATAACCCAAAATTCATAGCCACATCTCCACCATTGTGTGTGCATCGTGTCGGTGTCCACCTTGTTCGTGTTAGCCTGTGTTTTCCTCGGATCCAACCCCGGGTGTCTTTCCACTATAATATATTTTTACACATACACCAAAAGTCATCACCTCCGTGTCACCGGACACATCCAATTCGTCACCTTTTCGTACCCGGCACATGGACACCAATCACAAACATCTAACCCTAACCCTAACCCTAACCCTAGCTATCGGTCGTTGTAGCTCCTCTTGGTCACCGCCGCTCCGGCGCCCAGCCCTACCAATCGCCGGGCTAACCCAGCCCCAAACCTCTCCTCCACCACCCTGTTCGCCTCTGACCATCGCTTCACGTCACCCCTGTCCACGATACTACCAACAGACACTACTAAGACCCCCGCCACTGTCCGGCCCCCTTCCCGTACACTTCCCACCGACGTCAACACCCACCACCTCCACTCCATACCATCATCATAGTCACCAACATCACATGTCGACCACCGTGGCTGACTCCACCAGCCACCAAATCCTCCAACACCACCGAGCCCCACCGCCATCAACAAAACCCTAGAACCACCACCACTCACCTCCGTCGGCAACCTGCTGAACCCCTGAACCCACCATGCTCAACCACGAACCTCTCTGGCCTGCCACGATCGACGAGCCTCCCAAACCACCGTGCCTCCTTCAGATCCAACGCCTCTCCTTGGTCTTGCCGCCTACCGACCAAAGCAACGCTGCCCCTGGTCCAGATCAGCTGCCGGTGGTCGAATCCTCCGCCCACTCTTGTCGCACCTCCATGACAGAGCCGGTGAGCTCTCACTGCACTCGTCCCCTTCCTCTCCCCTTTTCTCTCAATCGATCTCACCCACTCTTAAACCCTCTCTTTCTATCTCTCCTGAGGATCTCATCCCTCTCCCTCTTCCTTTCTACACTCGTTCCTTTTCTCAAATTTCATTCGCTCAGTCTTTTCCCCTTTCCTCTTTGTTCTCTATTTGGGAACAGAGTAAGGTTAATATATTTGTGTTTTTTTTTGTTTTTGGGTGTTTTGTTAAATTACTCTTTATTATATTATTGTATTATTATAGATAGTATTTCCAATAATATGTAGTATACATGTATATATTATATAAGTATAAGTGTTATTATGTATAATTTCTATTAGTATTATTATTATCAATTGTTATTAATTATACTTTTTTTAAACGTAAATACTAAATATTTCCTAGAAATTATTTTGGTAACAAAAATATTATTGGGTTAAGCCTGACTGCTATTTTCAAATTTTTGTTTTAGAAGTAATTTTATCTATAACTTTTTCGACCAAAAAAAAATTATTGTGACAAAATTTAGTTTTTAGCCCTAAACCACTTTTCCAGATTTTATATTCTTCTAAAAATATTTTATATACAATAATTTTTAAGACCTTTGAAATATTTATTTTTGACTAATAAAAATATAACTTTTTACCTCAAAATTTATTTTGACAAACTTAGGTATTTTAGCCTGAAGCGTTTTCCATATTTTCAAGTATTTATCAAAAATTATTTTTACTAGTAAATATAGTTTTCAAGTACTATAATTATTTTCTAAAATAGTATATGTATTAGTTACACCAATCCCATCGATTAACGACTCTTGACCATGGCTAATCATATTTTATATTCTCTTACGAAATTGGACTTTCTTATGCCGACTCTATCTAATTGGACTATTCTAGACTCGATAGAACAGTATATGCCATCATCGGAGGCCATCTTGCGAAACTGTAACACCAAAGCCAATTATGTGCTATAATGATCATCGTACCACACCAGGCGCAATACCAAGCAAGTATACCTTGCCTAAATTAATTTACATTATTTACATGCTTTACTTTTTATCAGTCATTACCTATTATACTGTTGCATATTTTTTCTGTCATTACATGAATGTTGTCCTGATGATATATTCCTGATTATACTTGTTCCAGGTTAGTCATGTTGACACGTGAGATGAGATACATGGAGTGTTGCATTGTATGCTAGGTGACCTTACATGATTTTGTTAAACCTATTCCTTGTTAGAAGACATACTGGACGTGTTGTGGATACGAGATGTACAGTAACATTTGGTAGGGAAGGACGATTACTACTTGCGCGGGCCATGTTGTGCACTTACACTTATATATTTGTATCTATATTTATTCAAGGAGGAGTCATGTTTCCTGAGTTACAGACTCTCTTAGTTACCGGTGAGATTTCGACATAGAGCAACGACTATATGTATACTCCCTTATTTACCGTTGAGGTTCCGACATGAGCTACGGAAATAAGGATACTCCTGTCCCGTTGCATTTACTTTGCAGATGCCTACGCTTGCGAATGTCGTCCTCAAATTGTATTGCATACAGGTGGCTAGACATCATTAGTGTTAGTTGTCTCTTTATTTCTTATTTATTTATGTTATTTATTGTATTTAATTTCGGATATATATTATGTATTTTGCTACGTCCCGATGAGAACCTGGTGATCTCTCTAGGGGGGTGTGTGTGTGTGTGTGTGTGTTTTTGTCTTTTCGCAGGAGTTCCAGCCAAGATCGTGACCTTATCTTTCCTATCGAAGATGACATACTCTTGGATTATCCTTACTGCTCGCAATCTTTGTTTGCTTGTTTCTTTCATTCTAGTTTCATGTTGTTAGTAGATTTATCAATTCATAATTGATTTATAATAACTTAATTTTCTTATTTTGTTGATGAGATTAGTGAACCATGGCTATCTATATACTACATTTACAGCTTACGTATATTTATTATAAGGCTGGCATATTTACGTACCAAGTCCTACATATTTTGGAACTAGGGCATGATAAGTGGATTGAGATATAGGATTATCATGATAATATAGATATATAACTACCTGATGTAGACATCGTATACATATTCAGCTAGACTGGAGTGACTTGACACATAGCTAGCATGTTTACGTATCCTAGGCTTATGTATTTTAGGACTGGGACGTGACATATTTTTGTGGTGGCCCATGCAGGTCCGAACATATCATCTCGGTTACGTTACTGTACCGAACGAGCCTGTACTAGGATAAAACCTGATAGGATTCACAATCCACAACTGCCTTTGTCACGACCCACACCCACTGTGAGGGTACGAGAATGTAACAACGCCCAGCCTACACCGCAGTGTCGGCAGTAGAACGCTGTCCTAGGTCAATCATCTAACAATATAAAGGTACCTGTACAGTATATACACTCCGAATGGAGGTGACATAGCAATATACAGTCTCAATCACATCTAAGGTAGAATGATAAGATAGAAAGATAGATAGATAAATACTGAAATGAGAGAATCCACATAAATACAACCAGAGAGTCTAAGTGTCTAAGATAACATCTTAGCAACCATCCAGAAATACAAGTCTCAACTACTGAATATGAAAGAATATATACAATCCAGATCTCAAAAGACAGAAATAGTAAAACCTAGACTAGGGAGCCTCAGTCTCTATAGCTAGTGGATCCGACTGGAAATCTGGGTCACAAGAGTCATCTACAGCTGTCCCATAGTAGGTGTCTACGCAGGCCTCATCCTCATCCTCTGTAATATTTTCAACAGGTCCAGTCAGGACAGGAGCGAGTACAAAATATCTCACGCCGTTCATACCAACATAGGAAATATAAAGCATGCAATAGAGTAAGGTACAGGAAACGCTGAAAGAGAATGTATATGAAAAACAGCAGAGATTTGATAATAGGAAATATTTATATATGATAAGTAAGAACTGTAAGCAACATGTGATTTAGAGTACAATATGGTTATATAACGAGTTAGGTTATACAATAAAATGGGACTCCTTTGTACGTGGGTGTACAACGGACATATACAATTTCTTATATAATAGGATTAATCACATAACCATTTCTACTCTTCCTCCCCAATCAATACACAAGGATCCAATTCAGTTACGTTACCTTATACAATGGCTTGTACAATGGCTTGTACAATGGCTTGTACAATAAAGCTCAATGTGATAATGAGAGTACAATATGCACAATGAGTGTACAATGATAAGGGTATTCAATAAATACAATATGTTAGTGAAATGCACATCACAATATATATTTAGTGAACACAAAGGAGATAACATCGCAAAAGAAGATCCATATAGTACCAATCCGTGATAACAATCGTGTCAGCAACAAGTACAGTAATCTAGAACAAGAATGTAAATCCAGACAAGTATGAAACGGTCAGAGAATGTACTCGCCTGATATCCTGAGTGTCTGAAGAGAATATATTGTCCGAGGAGTGGTGACTGTCTCCTATAGAACAGTACAAGTCACTATGAGTCTAAAATGATAATAAGATGCAATTCAATGCATTCTAAATGAATCTAGGTCAATCTAGGTCAAACTGAGTCATACTAGGTCATACTGGATCAAACCGGGTCACACTAGGACAACCAAGGTCAAACAAGGTCACAAGAAATCAATCCAAGTCAAACTAGATCAATTTGGGTCAAAGGTTGACTTACAGTTGACTTTTGGTCAAAAAGTCAACTCTGATCAACTCTGGTCAACCATGAGTCAACCCTGGGTCAAACTAGTCACATGTTGACCAACTGTTGGCTTTCAGTCAACTGGTCAACTCTGGTCAACACTGAGTCAACCCTGGGTCAAACTAGTCATATGTTGACCAACTGTTGACTTTCAGTCAACTGGTCAACTCTGGTTTGGTTTCGGTCAAATCTAGTCGCTTAAAGGCTAAGTTTGACTCTCGATTGACTTTTGTTGACTTTTGGTCAAAATGGTCAACCGACGTCAAAACTAGTCTAGGAGCACTATATTTGATCATTACCAACCAAGGGAACCAAGTTCTAACTATATCTTAGACTCCAAACTCAAATACCCTATTTCTAGGTAAAACCCACATTACCCTACCAAGGTAAATCCCGATACCTTGCCCAATACAAAGGAAACTCCGCTAATACCCAAGATACTAGCCTAGGCTTCCTAGGGTAGTTAGATACTATCCTATCTAAGGGTTACCTACCAATATACATAGGTTTCCTAGGTATCTAACTCATCTTAGTTCACATGTTAGTTATCTACCCTTTACCTTACAATGATATTCTCTAACTTCTAATTAACACCCACATACCACACTCACTCATTTACTCCCTCACATACAACACCCATATAGGCCTTCCTATAGGTTATTAGCTATACTCATATATCGCTCACACTCACAAATACATATATAAACTCACACACGAACACAAATATATATATATATATATATATATATATATATATATATATATATATATATATATATATATATATATATATATATATATATATATATATATATATAAATATAAATATATTTATATATATATATATATAGGCTCACATACACAAATATATATAGGCTCACACACACTAATCTCTCTCACACACACACACATGGGCATATAAAGTGGACTGATATTAAGCCATTTAGGGACAGCCAACATTGGGTTATATGGACTGAATGTGGTGGTTAGATGACTGGAATTATAGAGTGTTTAGGGAGCTGCAAAGGACAGGTAATAGGCTGGTTTTGGATGGCTCAATGGCTGTCATATGGGTGTGGTTTAGGGACTGACTTAGGACATGTTAGGACAGATACATGGGGCCTGTGCAGGACTGAAATGAAGGCTAAAGAGCTGTGTTTGGGTGGGGTATGTATGGGCTGATATTGGACTGTTTTGGGGTTGCTTGGTGACAGGTTTTAGGGTATTTATGGACTGATATGGACTGCCACAAGTGGGCTTGTTTAGGACTGCTTTAGGACAGAAATATGGACTGGTTTTGGACAATGGGGACAGCCAACTAGGTGGACTGAATATGGGGCATGTATGGGATGGAATTTGAAGCAAGGAGGACTAATTTTGTGCAGTTATATGGCAGCAATGTGGCCTGCCATTTGGGCTAAATCTGGATTGTTTTGGACAGGTTTTATGGGGCTGTTCATAGGGTTTCAGGGCTGCTACTAGGAGGCTAATTAGGCTGTGATAGAGGTGATATAGGGGGCTGATTTTGTTGGGGGTTAAGGCTGCTCATGGAGGTGATATGGCCTGCACTAGGCTGGTTTGGACTGTCCCAATGGACACAATCAGCAGCAGTATACTGTTACTGCTGCTGCAGTCCTATGGCTGACCCCCCCTCTCTTTTCTTCACCTATCTCACTCTCTACTCTTCCCTCTATCACTCTCTCAATCTCATTCTCCTAATCTCTAATCTCTCACTCACAATCCTCTCTAACACTCTCTCAATCTCTATACCAAAACTCTACTCCCTATTCTCTCAAACACTTCCAATACAACACATACATATATCAACCCCACAATCTAAATTCCCATGCCCTTGGCCGAAATTTCCCCCACACCCATAACACATAATGAGACATAACCAATATATTATATATATATATATAAGCCAAAATATATATATATATATTTTATATATATATATATATATATATATATATATATATATATATATATATAGATATATATATATATATATATATATATATATATAACATATATATAACCAAATATATATATATATGTAGGTAAATAAATATGATACCATATGATACTTTGCAAAACACATTTCTAAACAAGTAAAAAAATCTGGGATTAATCTCTAATAAATCATTTAAACAATATACATAATAAATACAAGTGTCCAATAGGGATTTTTCCCACTAGGACACAAGCCTACACATAGGACACTCCTAGAAATCTCCAAAAGGACACGAAACGGACACAAATGGAGACACAACCAAGGGGGTCATTCCTATGGGTCAAAAATCATCCTATATGCATGAAGAAATGAAAAGGAGAAGGGATTTATACCTCCCGGTAGATCGAATCTAGGAAAAACCCTTCCGATGTGACCCCAACACGTAGGAATCCCAAATGGACACAAACGAGCTCGGAATCCTCTCAAACTTGGGTAGCTCCCTCCTTGGCTTGAATGGAGAAGGAAAGAAGAAAATTGGTGAGAAAATAGAAGGATTTGGTGGAGAAATGGTAGGGATTGCTCTCTAAAAATTTGGGGAAGAACAAGAGAGAGAAAATGAGATGGAAAGAATAGAAAATATCAAAGGGGCTTGTGCCTACCCCTCTAGAGGTGGCCGGCCATATGGGGCTATTTGTCCTATTATGGTAAGGTCCAAAATGCCCCCACTAACCTATTCTATTAGTATTAGGAAAGGGCTAATTGGTTGGGCTAAATTAGTCATTCTAAAGTCTCTAATCACACTAACCTTATCCATAATAATTAATCTAATCTCTAACTAAAATATTTCTATCATGTGGGCCATGGCTAACTAATGTGTGGGTCCCCTAGGATCAAAACTACCCCGTGTCCCCGTTTCAAGTCGGATTGAGCTAAAATTCGAACCCGACTCAAATAACCCCCAAACAATATCATAAATAATAAAATAAGTTTCAAAAATATTTTGAAAATATAAAATGACAAAAATACCCCTGTTCCTGAAACTGAGGGTGACAAATTCCTCAAAATTAAAACCAAACAATAGTAAAATGTCAAAATCACAAGTCATAATTTTAAATAGTTTAAAAAATGATTAAAAATCACCAAAATCATAATATGAAATAATTATCAATAAATAATAATTATAATTACAAAATTTCAAAATTACCCTTATCTGAAAAACTGGGTGTTACAGCCTTAAACTTCGTGTCATTGCTTCTCAAGTTCTCTAATATATTCGGCCAAACAAACCTCTATCCAAAAGCCCATACATATATATACTAATTTTTAACCCCTAACCCTAATCCTAACTTTCCTACCTTTGTGCTTTGGCCAACCCAATTTCTTTTCCCCATCAATTTTGAAAGCCCAAAGAGCAGCCCCCTCCCCATATTTTATCTCCTTCCCCTTCACAAGCCTCCATCTCCATCTTCTCCATCAACAACATCAACTCCTTCAACACTACACAGTCCTACAACAATTTCTTCACCAAATTTCCATTATAATTCTATTAGAACTCTATCATCACCATCACCTTTATCTTCCTTCTCAAGAAGTGCACATCAAGATCAAGCAAGGAGGAGCACGCGTTGTCCAAATCAAGAACTCGCTTCCGATGCTTTTTCTTGGCATTTCTTGGTAAGCAATCCAAAATCCTTTTCTTGAATTTTTTTTCAAGAATTATTTTCTTGCAAATAAATATCCAATCACCTTCTAAAAACCATGTCCTTGATAAATTTTAACCATGAAAGAACCTAGGATTGATCATATGCATGCATGTAGAATTGAAAAAGAAATTGGAATCAAGAATTGTGTATGCTAGTTTGATGTTGGGTGGATTTTTAAGAACTAATATACAAGTAGTGAATCTGAATTTAAATTAGTATTAAATCTGTATTTTTATCAAATTTTTTTTACATATTATTATGTTATTTAATCATATAAAATCTAACCTAAATTTGATGTGCCAATAAACTAGATTCTTATGTATAGATTTGACTTAGGTTGGTACGTAGAAAGATGCTAATTTTAGGGTTGAAATGTAAAAGTTATTTATGTGATAAAATCATATTTTAAATGTTTTAAAGACCATATTTTGATAACCATAAGTCACGACTAGGTGTTGGTAATATTCTAGATCAATTATAGGATTAACTAGTAGGAGTAACATGACAAATTTAGTATACCATGCCATATTTATTTCAACTCATCCACCAACAGTCTCAAATAGATATTGATATTCTTCTTTGATTTTCGGGGCAGAATATTATTGGTATCAAGAACATCTAACTAGTCTTTATACACAACTACGATGGTAGACTGTAAGGGGTCATAATCATGTCCGAAAGGAGTAAATCCATCAACCATAAAGGCAACCAAATATTCCTAGGCTCCATAGCAAATTCTCGATAGCATCGATCAAAATGTTTTCATGCCTCTCCATCGAAGGGGTATCCATCTTCCGTTTCTTGCTATATCATGTAATGTGTTATGTTGTATTTGTGAACAAATACGTCCTCTATTTTCTCTTTGTGGCCAGCAAAAACTGCATGTATTTGTAGGGACACAATTTTTCATGGATAGTTGACTTTCTTTTCTCTTGAATTGGCTTGTAGCTGTCCATGTGACAGAAAATGCATCTTTTTTATCCTTGTTCTCCTTATAGTACAACATGTAACCATTTTGACAACAATCTATTTTCTATAACCTATTTCGAGTTCCTTTATCATCATCTTAGACTTGTAGAGGTTTTGAAGCAAGTCTTTTGATCCTTTTGGTAACAACTCTCTAACAAAATTAATTATCCGGTCATATCATTCTTACGACAAGTTACAATCAGACATGAGGTTCAACAACTGCATCACCATACCAACAGTACATAATGAGTATCATAACCTGGACATATCAGAGTATCGACATCCTTGAACATTTTATATAACTCTTTTGCATCAGGATTCGGATCCTCCGGATCAAAACTAGGACCGGCCTCAGCAAATACCATCTTCCGTGCCAGGTTTTGCTGACGATAATCAAATAGAAAAAAGAAGAAAAAGAAGGATAATATAAAGCTTTCTTAGTTGCGAAGCTATTACGATTCTATCTCTACTTCTAACTTAGTACCTATCACGATCCGCTACCCAAATTGTTGGGCCGGGCCGAGTCATGTCTAGCCTACGCTTGAGATAAAGCGTAGTAAGCTGTTCTAGAGACAAACAAATATATGATCAAGTGTGCTAACAGTTCTATATGTCATATTGAGTCAGAATATATCACATACACAAAATCATCTCGTATATAAATAGGTTCCAAATACATAGCCAAGACATAAAATTGGATACAGGTCCAGTATCAAAACATATAGTCTAAACATGACTACTCTCAAAAGTCCTGAGCAACTAAACAAACTAGACGAGTTTCCCCGCAGGTACATCCTCGTAAGGTAAAGTCTGATCCTCTATGGCAACCCCATAATAGGAATCGCATAGCAACTCCTCCTCGGTAAGTATACCTACAACGTTATCCTGTCAGGACGGGAGCAAGTACTGATTCTAACAAACTAAATATACGAAGCATGAAATGAACAAGAGTGTAATAAACAGGAATAATGGTATATCAGAATCTATCATGGCAAGGATACACATGTCATAGAGACAGATGTATATGTAATATTTAAAACTGTAGCAGGTACATGATCGTCATTAGGTGTAAAATGTATTGTGGCACAAGTATATAAAATATACTTTCGTACAAGTAAACAAACGATAGATGTATATACGTACAGATACAGCTAGTGCGCCTACGACAAGGTATACATATAAATGTCAATCTTGCTCGGTACATACGTACGGAGAAGGGGGCATGATCACGAACTCAACTATCAATTTCTCCATAACCCAGATTTTAACATGTGAGAGATATGTGAACAGTATAGAACATTGTGGATACTGAGAGCAGTATAAAGCATGTGAAACATGGAAAGATATGACTTGCGGTATTTAGCATGGTTTATACACAATTCATTATATGCAGTAAATAAAGTTTGTAGAGGTACTTGCCTCTAGCAAAGCACGGTAGTGACGAAAATGCTATAGATGTCCTAGTGTCTCGTCATTGTAAAAATGATGCATAAACTTAGTTTTTATACTAAGCTAAATACTATGACACTAGTGGTGTGACACGACTTTCTGACTGGACACCTAGCCAAATGGTGACTTTAGCATAGGAGACCAATGTGGGGTAACACAATACCTAAACTAACTTCCTAGAGCCTTTACACTATGGTAGGTCAATATTTTAAATACTAGAATACCCAAAATCACAAGTCATGACTTAAAAACAATTATTAATTAATAATTCCATCTGTGCACTTCACTCTAGCAATTATTAAAATAGTTATATAACTCTTATAATTATAGAACAAAGCTCTATACTCCACCTTGTTAATTATAGAAATTTCTACTAAATTTTTTGGAATTTAGAAACCCTCATATATATTTATTACAAATCAGTAAACATAAGTACCCTAAAAATGAGTTCTATTTTCCTATTTTTAGAAAATTTCAAAAGCACTGATTAAATCCTATAAAAATTATATTAAATTTGATAAATTAACATAATATGTAAATACCACTGTTTCCATATTTTTACAGCAATTATTTTATATATAAAAAATTCAAATACAGCAAGTTACAATTTTGGAAAACAATAATTATTTACTTATTATTTTATCCACGTATACGAAATTGAACCGGAGTCCAGATACGGACCCAAAGCCATGAATCAAGTCCGATATGAATCGTACAGGCCTTGAATGTATTTAGGCTCATTTTAGTCGACAGAACCCATGCTAGGTCTGAACTAAAATGGCCGTAATCAATCGAAATACAAAATTACATATATTAAAATATATGTATAAATGAATGTTAAAGCATTTTAATAATATATTATTGAAGTAGGGAAATATACAAGTTATAAAATTAAATAATAAAATAACTTGTAAATTTATACATAATAACATAGCACAAATTATATCTACATACATAGAAATATATACATATAATTTATAAATGCACATATACATATATATATATATATATATATATATATTATATATTATATTATATCTATATTATATATATATATATATCTATATATATTATATCTATTTATCTATTTCTATATAT
>JANAVB010038613.1:837777-955277 GCA_029216955.1 Iris pallida
AAAAAAAAAAACATACATACATATAGACATATAGATATCAATCCATATATAAAAAAAAACTAGATATATATATAATATTATTATATATATTATATATATATATATTTATATATATATATATATATATATATATATAATCCGGCCCAAACCCATTGGGCCCAAACCCAAACCTATTATGAATAGTAAACCCATTACGTAAATACCCATTATTGTGCGGGTTTAGACCCGTTAACATAAATTTAAACCCATTAACCCATTTTATTTAAATCCGTGTCCTGCCAGTTAGGGACACGGGTACACGAATCCTGTGTTCGAGGCTAACACGACACGCACGACATGAATTTCGTGTCCGAGTCTAGCACTAAACTCCCGACACGAAACGACCCACCCATGTGAAACGAGACACGGGGGTGAAGTAGACACGAAAGAGACACGTACGTGTCCGGCACGAGGAGCTGTCGGGGGTGCTATACGGCGGAGGAGGCGTCGTGGTCAGCGGCGAAGGGTGGCGGTGGGTTGCTCGGAGGCGAACAAGTTGGTGGTGGTCGGAGGCAGTGGAGTAGTCTGTTAGTGGTGGGGGAGTAGATCTAGGTTCTAGGGTTCCGGCGAGAAGTAGTCGAGGAAGAAAGGGGGCTAGGGCGGTGATGTGGTGGTCGGGTGATGTTCTAGGCTGGGGTTCCAGTCGGGTGGTATTTATAGGACGAGAATGGAGGTGGAATTAGGGTTTAGGTTGCCGAAAAATTAGGGTTTAGGGTTAGGGTTAGTCGTCGGTCGGATTAGTCGGGGACGAAGGCGGTGATCGGGCGGCGCTTTTGCAGAAACCCACCCCCCCCCAAATTAGAAATTACACAAGACCCCACCGTCATAACAGTTTACAAAAATAGATTTGCAAACTGATATTAAATCAAATTGAGTAATTGCAAACTGTATTAAAATAATTGAAATAATTGCAAAATGTATTTAAATAATTTAATAAATTATAACTATTTTTGGCTTAAAAATCATTTAAAAATTATTTAAAAATCCTATAAAGCTCCTAATAATTATAATAATTTATTTAAGGATAAATGCTATTTAAAATTATAAATTCTTATTTAAAAATATATTAAGAATATCTAGGGGCTTACAAATCTTTCCTTCTTGAAAATTTTGTCCTCGAAATTTGTAAGGATAGAAGACTCTAAAAACTTTTAATATAGCAAGTAATGCAAACAATGACTAAGGCTACTTAAGACTAACCTCTACGGTATCAAGCGGGAACGGATGGTTCCCTCGCGGCTGGTGGGTCGAACAAATAAGGGTATCTCTCCCTCATGTCCGACTCCCTCTCCCAAGTATATTCCCCCGGAGAGTGACGGCTCCAAGCTACTCGGACCAAGGGTATAACTTTGCTCCTCAGCCTCTTCTCCCTCGGGTCCAATTCTCTACTGGCTGCTCGGTAACTGCAAGACTCGGTCCGATCTCCAACTCTGAATGATCTAGCACATGGCTGAGGTCTGGAATGTATCTCCTCAGCTGAGACACATGAAAGACATCGTGGACTCCTGCTAGGTTGGGTGGAAGTGCAACCCTATAAGCTACCTCTCCGATCCTGTCGAGTATCTCGAACGGTATAATGTATCTGGGGCTAACTTGCCGCCTCGTCCGAACCGGATCGTCCCTCTAGTAGGTGATATCTTCACCAATACCATATCTCCGTCAGCGAACTCATCAGTCTGCGACTAGTATCGGCCCAGTGTTTCTGCCTGTCCTGAGCAACTCTGAGCTTGTCTCTGATCATCCTGACCTCTCTGCATCAGTGATCATCTCTGGCCCAAGCATAACTCTATCCCCAATATCTCCCAAATGAGCGGTGTACGGCATCGCCGTCCATATAGTGCCTCGAAAGAAGACATATCGATGCTGGCTTGGTAGCTGTTGTTGTATGAAAACTCTACCAAGTGCAGATGGCTCTCCCATGATCCGCCAAAGTCCAGCACACAAGTCCTCAGTATGTCCTCTAGCGTCTGTATCGTCCTCTCGGACTGTCCATCGGTCTGTGGATGGTACGCTGTACTGAACTTGAGTGACTGCCCAACTCCTCCTGCAAGCTCCTCCAGTAATGGGACGTGAATTGCTATTCTGGTCTGATACAATGCTTGCGGGTACTCCGTGCAAGAACTATCTGGCATGTATAGCTTCGTCAACTTCTCAGGGGAGAGCCCTACCTTGAAGGGTATGAAGTGAGCACACTTCGTCAGCCTGTCTACGATGACCCATATGGCATCATTCCCTCCTTGGGAACGAGGAAGGCCTAAAATGAAGTCCATCGTAATATGCTCCCACATCCACTCGGGAATGGGTAATGGCAATAGACCAGCTGGCCTCTGACGCTCCGCCTTGACCTGCTGGTAAACCAGACATCTCAAAATAAAGCATGCTACATCTCTCTTCATCCCGTGCCACCGAAGATGTTCCTGCAAGTTACGGTACATCTTGTTGGCACCAGGGTGAAAAATATCGTAATCGGTGTGCCTCCTATAATACCGCCTCTATCATCTCTCCCTTCGGCACGCATAACCGGCTGCCATGCCTCAAGGATCCATCCTCTGCTACGGTAAAGTCATCCAGCAATCCAGCTAAAGCCTGGTCTCTGAGTCTGCGGAGGCTCTCATCTGTAGACTAAGTCTCCTTGATCTGCTACATCAAACCTGACTTAATGTCTAGCGCCGTCATCTGAATCACTGATCTGGCCGAATAATCGATACCGAGCTTCTCCAGATCTTTCCATAAATGTCGATCTATCATCAGATATCATGCCATCGGATGCCTGCTCAGCGCATCCGCCACCACATTTGCCTTCCCGGGGTGATACTGTAAATCGATGTCGAAGTATTTTATCAACTCCAACCATCGTCTTTGCCTCATGTTCACTCCTTCTGCGTGAACACATACTTCAAGCTCTTGTAGTCAGTAAAGATTTCCACTCGCTCTCCGTATAAGTAGTGTTTCCACAACTTGAGTGCAAAGATCACCGCAGCTAACTCTAAGTCGTCGGTAGGATAGTTTCGCTCATGAGTCCGTAATTGCCTAGATGCATAAGCAATCACTTTCTCATGCTGATGTAGGACATATCCCAGCCCCTTTCCGAAGCATCACTGTAATGGTGAAATCTCCAGATCCTGAAGGTAATGTCAGAACTAGAGCAATCGTCAGTCTCCTTTTCAGCTCCTCAAATGCTGCTTGGCAGTCCTCTAACCAGATGTACTCTGCTTCCGCTTCAGCTTCGTCATGGGTTCAACTATCCTAGCAAAGTCCTGGACGAACTTTCTATAATAGCCTACTAAATCCAAGAAACTCTGATCTCTGAAACTGATGTCGGAGCCTTCCATGTCTCGACGGCAACAATTTCTTGGGATCCACTGAGATCCCCTCTCCAGTGACTACATGACCGAGAAACTCCACTCGGTCTAAAAAGAACTCGCACTTGATTTGGAATACAACACTCCTTTCCTCAGAATCTCCAAAACTGTCGTAAGTGCTCTGTGTGCTCCTCCGGCGTCTTCGAGTATATCAGGATCGTCGATAAATACTACGACGAACTTATCTAGATACTGGTGAAATATCTTATTCATCAAGTTCATAAAGACAACTGCACATTTGTGAGACCAAATGGCATCACCAAAAACTCGTACTACCCGTACTTCGTGTTGAACGTAGTCTTCTGGATGTCTTCAGCCCTGTCTTTCACCTGGTGGTAATCGGATCTCAAGTATATCCTAGAAAATACCTTTGCCCCACTCAACTGGTCGAACAAACCATCTATCCTGGGCAGAGGATATTTGTTCTTAATGGTGATGGTATTCAACCCGGTAGTCAATGCACAACCAGACCGTACCATCTTCTTGGGCACAAAGAGAACTGGCGCTCCCCATGGAGAAGCACTAGATCGAATGAAACCCTTTTTAACGGGTCGTCGATCTGCTACTTCATATCTACGGCCTCCTTGGGGTTCACTCTATAGCAAGCGCGGGATAATGGTGATGAACCCGGCACTAAATCTATAGTAAATCCACAACTCTGTCAGGCAAAAGTCCTAGAAGATCCTCTGGGAATACATCCATAAACTTCCTGATGATAGGGTGTGGCGGTGCTAACTCCCCAACTGTCGCACAACAGTTCGGCTCTAGGCTGATCTCCGACCCTGTCCTCCTGACACTGAATGGTGTCGTGCCTGGGGGACTGAACAGAAAACTACCCTCATGACAGTCTATAGCGTCGTGAGCATAGCTAAGGCAATCCATTTCTAATATGATATCATACCCGGGAAGTGGCATCACAAAGAATCGTCCCCCAAACTCTCTTCCAGCTATAGTAATAAAGCATCTATAGATAGCCCTAATGGGTACTGGTCTGCCTCCCATCATTACTCTACTCATCTCCTTGGTAGGTGTAGCTACTAAGTGGTGTTTATGCAAAAACTCTAATGACAGGAAGCTATGTGATGTACCGGAATCAAACAAGCATAGAGCTAGAAAAGTATGCAAATAAACATGACCTATGATGACGTCGGCAAAATAATCTGGCTCCGAAACCTGCTCCCGCTCTACCTCAAGAGCTAGACTATAAGCCTTCCCCTGGGGTCCCTTCTGCTGCTACAGATGTTGCCCAAACCTCTGCTGTTGCGTCGGAAGCGGCGGTCCTCCAGATGGTAGTCCAGCACCTGGTACCCTTGCTACTGGGCAGTCCCGAAGCTGATGGGTGGTAGACCCACAAGCTAAACACTATCCCAACCTCTTCCTACAGACGGAGTGATCATGCCCTGGCCTCCTACAGAATGCACACACAGCTCTCTTCTGCTGCCGTGGTCCCGGGGCTCTAACTGGTGGGGTTGGGTGATGTGGTATGGGAGGACGATATATCTGCTAGTGCAACGTCGGTGCTCTCGGCTGGAAAGCTTGAATCTTGGAAGGTCCCTCGTGGTGTACAAGAGCCGGCCTCTTGTAAGACATAAGACGCTCCTCTATGCTCCGAGCCAACTCTAGGCTCTGGTAGTAGTCAGTCGTCCCGTTCGCTACTAGGAGAATGCCAATGTCTAGGACTAGACCATGGCAAAACCTACGCGTCATCTCCTCTAGGGCTGCAACCAGACTAGGAGCAAAACGACTCAAACGACTAAACTCTGCCGCATACTCGTCAACAGAATGGCTCCCTTGCTGGATGTTCTGGAATTGTAGCCCCATGGCTACTCTAGCGGTAGTCGAGAAGAATTTCTTCTTAAACTAGATCTTGAACTGATCCTATATGGCCCTTCCTCTCGTGAATAGTGGCTCATTCTTGAACCAAACTTCTGCCAAGTCTGTCAGCAGAAATCCTGCTGCCTCGACCTGAAGGTCACCCGACAACCTAGCTCCGAGGAGCTTTCTTTCTACCGAGTCAAGCCAGTCATCTGCTACTATGATGCCTTCAGTCCCCATGAACTTCCTGGGGTTCAAGCCCATGAAGTCCTTGATGTTTCCAACTCTCGGTCGTGGCTCTACCGGTGGTGGGACCATGGTACACTCCTCAGAACGCTCCATGCTCTAGCGGAGTAAAGTGGTCTACTCCTGATGGGTCGTTAGGAACCCGTGGATCAGAGTGAGCAGTTGGTTCCCGTCGAGAGTGACGGAAGCCTGGGTAGGTATACTAATAGGTGGTGGTGGGAGTATCGGATCCTGCTGGGACTGTGAAGTGGAAGGTGGTGGAGGCATCTGGGTTGGTAGATTTGTAGAGTGGGGGAGTATGGTAGGTGGAGTGGAGGTATATCGGTCAACTAGTTAACCGATTGGATAGGAAGTGTGCCATTTTCAGGTGTGGTATACTGGGACGAGCGTGTGAGCACCATCTAATAAATAAAAGAACTTATAAGAACTCTTTAAAGTAAACAATCATAAACAACAAGAAAGTGTAGTTTGTAATAACAAGCATATGCTGCGATGAGATTCCTATGTTGTAATCCTAGTAATCCTTTAGGTGTTCTAAACGTTATTTCTAGTGTTATCTAGTTACCTTAAATTCCTAATTGCAGGCATGTTTGGTATAATGACGTAACCAAATAATTTAGTCAGGGCCTGCATGGGCCACCACTAAAAACATGTCACGATCCGCTACCCAAATCGTTGGGCCGGGCCGAGTCATGTCCAGCCTACGCTTGAGATAAAACGTAGTAAGCTGTTCTAGAGACAAACAAATATATGATCAAGTGCGCTAACAGTTTTATATGTCATATTGAGTCAGAATATATCCCAAACACAAAATCATATCGTATATAAATATGTTCCAAATACATGGCCAAGACATAAAACTGGATACAGGTCCAGTATCAAAATACATAGTCTAAACATGACTACTCTCAAAAGTCCTGAGCAACTAAACAAACTAGACGAGTTTTCTCGCAGGTACATCCGCGTAAGGTAAAGTCTGATCCTCGATGGCAACCCCATAATAGGAATCGCATAGCAACTCCTCCTCGGTAAGTATACCTACAACGTTATCCTGTCAGGACGGGAGCAAGTACTGATTCTAACAAACTAAATATACGAAGCATAAAATGAACAGGAATGTAATAAACAGGAATCATGGTATATCACAATCTATCATGGCAAAGATACACATGTCATAGAGACAGATGTATATGTAATGTTTAAAACTGTAGCAGGTACATGATCGTCAATAGGTGTAAAATATACTGTGGCACAAGTATATAAAATATACTTCGGTACAAGTAAACAAGCGATAGATGTACATATGTACAGATACAGCTGATGCGCCTACGACAAGGTATACATATAAAATGTCAATCTTACTCGGCACATACGTATGGAGAAGGGGGCATGATCACGTACTCAACTATCAGTTTCCCCATAACCCAGATTCTAACATGTGAGAGATATGTGAACAATATAGAACTTGGTGGATACTGAGAGCAGTATAAAGCATGTGAAACATGGAGAGATATGACTTGTGGTATTTAGCATAGTTTATACACAATTTATTATATGCAGTAAATAAAGTTTGTAGAGGTACTTTCCTCTAGCAAAGCAAGGTAGTGACGAAAATGCTATAGATGTCTTGGTGTCTCATCACTGTAAAAAATGATTTATAAACTTAGTTTTTATACTAAGCTAAATACTAGGACACTAGTGGGGTGACACGACTTTCTGACTGGACACCTAGCCAAATGGTGACTTTAGCATAGGAGACCAATATGGGGTGACACAATACCTAAACCAACTTCCTGGGGCCTTTACACTATGGTAGGTCAACATTTTAAATACTAGAAATACCCAAAAATCACAAGTCATGACTTAAAAACAATTATTAATTAATAATTCCATCTGTGCACTTCACTCTAGCAATTATTAAAATAGTTATATAACTCTAATAATTACAAAAAAAAAGCTCTAAACTCCACCTTGTTAATTATAAAAATTGATACTAATTTTTTTGGAATTTAGAAACCCTCATAGATATTTATTAAAAATCAGTAAACATAAGTACCCTGACAATGAGATCTGTTTTCCTATTTTAGAAAATATCAAAAGCACTAACTAAGTCCTGGAATAATTATATTAAATTAGCTAAATTAACATAGTATGTAAATACAATTTTTTTCCATATTTTTACAACACTTAATTTACAAATACAGCAAGTTACAATTTTTAAAAAATAATTAATTAAATATTTATTATTTTATTTGCGTATACGAAATTGAACCAGAGTACAGATACGGGACCCAAAGTCATGAATCAAGTCCGATATGACTCGTACAGGCCTTGAATATATTTAGGCTCATTTGAGTCCACAGAACCCATGCTAGGTCTGAACTCAAATGGCCGTAATCAATCGAAATACAAAATTACATATATTAAAATATATGTATAAATGAATGTTAAAGCATTTTAATAATATATATATTGAAGTAGTAAAATATACAAGTTATAAAATTAAATAATAAAATAACTTGTAAATTTATACATAATAACATAGCACAAAATTATATCTACATACATAGAAATATATACATATAATTTAGTAAATGCATATATATATATATATATATATATATATATATATATATATAAATATACATATAATTTAGTAAATGCATATATATATATATATATATATATATATATATATATATATATATATATATATATATATATATATATATATATATATATATATATATATAAGGAAATATATATATAAACAGTATATATATAAAATATACTTAACAGTATAATACATAATATATACATATACATATACATATACATATTCATATACATACATATATACATATATATAAATACATATATAAAAAAACATATATACATATATATATATATAAAATCCGGCCCAAACCCATTGGGCCAAAACCCAAAACCCATTATGAACAGTAAACCCATTAAGTAATACTCATTACTGTGCGGGTTTAGACCAGTTAACATAAATTTAAACCCATTAACCCATTTATTTAAATCTGCGTCCTGACAGTTAGGGACACGGGCACACGAATCCTGTGTCCGAGGCTAGCACGACACGCACGACACGAATTTCTCGTGTCCGAGTCTAGCACTAAACTCACCGACACGAAACGACCCACCCATGTGAAAACGAGACAAGGGGATGAAGTAGACACGAAGAGACACGTATGTGTCCGGCGCGAAGGAGCTGTCGGGGGTGCTATACGGCGGAGGAGGCGTCGTGGTCGGCGGCGAAGGGTGGTGCTGGGTTCGTCTCATTGAGGCAAACAAGTTGGTGGTGGTCGGAGGCAGTAGAGTGGTCTGTAGTGGTGGGGGTAGTAGATCTGGGTTCTAGGGTTCCGGCGAGAAGTAGTCGAGGAAGAAAGGGGGCTGGGGCGGTGCTATGGTGGTCGGGGTGATGTTCTAGGCTAGGGTTCCAGTCGGGGGGTATTTATAGGACGGGAATGGCAGTGGAATTAGGGTTTAGGTCTCCAAAAAATTAGGGTTTAGGGTTAGGGTTAGTCGTCGCTCGTCGGATTAGTCGGGGACGAAGGCGGTGATCGGACGGCGCTTTTGAAGAAACCCCCCCCCCCCCCCCCCCAAATTAGAAATTACACAAGATCCCACCGCCATAACAGTTTGCAAAAATAGATTTGCAAACTGATATTAAATCAAATTTAGTAATTGCAAACTTTATTAAAACAATTGAAATAATTGTAAAAGTATTTAAAACAATTTAATAAATTGCAAACTGATATTTTTGTCTTTAAAAATCATTTAAAAATTATTTAAAAATCCTAAAAAATTCCTAATAATTATAATAATTTATTTTAAGGATATAAATGCTATTTAAAATTATAAATTCTTATTAAAAATTTTTTTAAAATATCTAGGGGCTTACATTACATATTTATTATCATATAAGTGTTGAAAAGGAAAAATAATAAAGAAGGAGAATATGAAGTATTAGTTCCATATAGTATTAGATCCGAAACGTGTATTCATTTGTAAAAAAATACATATATTTTTATTATCCATGTTTCTTAATTTGCTCCTTACATGTTGGAACTTAGAGCATCCACAGTGGTAACACTTCAAACACATACTCCAAATTATTAAAATTTGTATACATTATTACTTTTGGAGTGTCTTATTGATATTGGCACACAGTAGTACACCCTAAACAAATACTCCAAGTTAACATCCTTCCTATTTTTTCTCTTTATTTTTCTTTAATGTTTTGTAAGATTTTTTATTCCTCTTTTTTCTCTTTATTTGTCTTCCATGTTTGGTAAGAAAGGTTAATTTGGTAGGCATATGAATTAATGTAGCAGAGCTATGACATGCTCTTTTTAGCAATTTTTAAGTATGAACAAGTGCCCACTGCGGCTTTCAAGTGTTACAAAATTTAACAAAAGTTAAAATGTAGCACTTGAAATCTCTCATTGTGGATGCTCTTATATTATCAAGATAACTACGAAGGTGTAAGTATCTTAATTTGTTTTATTTTCCTTTTGTGTTTGTCTATATCTACTTGTAATGTCCTTAATTGACCTAGTGATTTCTTTTGGCAAGTGATTTCCATATGCAATCAATCAATCATGACAACCAGTTGTATCATTGGGGCCTCCTACATATCTACTATTATAAGGAGGCTTCAAAATGGCTCAAGATTAAGCTGTCTAAGCCGTGTGTATATCATCAATCATTTAAAAAAAATATGTTAAAAAATTGTTGAAAACATTTTAAATTTATTAACTATGTTCAACATGGAAAATCGAACTCAACCATACAAAAAGAATGTCATTCACCTTAACCACATGAGTTTAAAGAGATATTTAATTATAACTGAATAATATTTTATTATACGTTACTATACGTGCAAAGCACATGCATTTACTAGTTATGATTAAGACGTGAGATCTTAATTGCAACTTGTGAATTTACTTTGTATTTTCTTGGAAGAGGGCTACCTGCCAAGAAAACTTGCGTGCTTGTGCATTATCATGCTGGCCAAATTAAATTAACTAGTAAATGCACATGCTTTGCACGTGTGATAACGTATAATAAAAATATTATCCAATTATAGTGAAATATTTTTTCTAACTCATGTGGTTAAGGTTGGAGATTTTCTTCTTGTTTGGTTGAGTTCAATTCCCCATTTTGAATATATATAACAAATTTAAAAAAATTCAACATTTTTTCTTAAATAATTTAAATTTTAAAAAAAGAAAATGGTTGATGATATACACGACTTTGACGGCTCAAACTTGAATCGTTTTTGAAGCCCCTTTATAACAGTAGAGATGTGACTCCCTTGTTTGATCGAGTTTTCAGCACAACGGTCAGCCGTAATAATTTTCTCACCGTCTAGGTAATTCTGAATTCAAGTGTGGCCTTTGTTTGTAATGTATCAAAAATTACATACGTCAAAGGAAATTATCCTTTTCCCGTCCAAATTACTCGTGAGAGAACATAGTTTCATGATTTGGAAGTAAAGCAAGGGACGTTTTTTTCTTATATTTCAAACCATAGATGATGAAAGGCTGATTGGCTGGACTGACAATGATTGACATAATCCTATGCTGACGCAAATGTGATTATTATTTTACATGGAAAAATGTTCTACTTTGATTTTGGCTCGACTGTGGTTGATATTAATGTGATATGCTGAATATACTACCTAGTAGTACGAATATGATGGTAATGGGAATTGAAATTTTCATTTGAAGGGAGGAATTTTGGTATTTTTATGCAAAAGAGAGAACTTTTGAGAAATTTATAGAAAACGGTATGGGGCACCATCTGAGATGGCGTCCAAAACAATATTGAATTTGGTGCCAGCTGAGATGTCGTCCAGAAATAATATTGAGTTTGGCGCCATAATTTTTGGTTTGAAATTTTATATTCTCATCTCTAAATAAATTTGCATATAATTTGAAATCGTAAATAATTTTTCAAATAAAATTTAATATATCTTTAGAGATAAGCTTTTAGATTTTTTTCAAATATAATATTAGAACGAAAAAAAAAATCTTGGAGATATGTTTAGAAAACATCTTATAATTTATGGTATCAAATATAATATTTTATGTTTTATTTTCTTATCATTTTTTTATTTTTTGAAAATTATGTCAATCTAACCTAAATTCAACTCGATATAATTTTGAATCGTTACCAATTTTATCTAACTTTTATCTTCAATTTATTTTCAAATTTATGATAATTTAAATTATTATTATTTTTTAAACTTTTATTAAATTATTGTCACATCTTTTATATTAAAAAATTTCTAATTTAAATTATTTTTCAAACTTCTCTGCGAGATATTTTTTCTAAATATTAGATTTAAAAATATCTAATAATTTATCTCTAAGATAATTTAAATTTTATTTTAAAAAATTATTTACAATTTCTAACTTTCTATAAACTTATCTCTAACTTTGCATTGGAGAATTTCTATAAATTTTTCTCTAATTTTTGCATTGGAGAAAGTTAGAAAGTTTATATTTCCATATGTAGATAAATTTAACTCCTTATATACAATTTTATCTTTTAATTTCTTTTTCAAATTTTAAATATTTGTTTAGATCTAATATTAGAAAAATATCTTAGAGATAAAATTTGGAAAAGTAATTTAAAATTTTAAAAATATTTCTTAAATGTTATATATAATTTGAAATTTTAGATATTTTTTAAACATGTCTAAAAACTTATCTATATGATAATTTATAAGATTTTTTTTAACTTATCTCTATTTTTTTTTCTAATATTAGATTTTAAAAAAAAAAAAAATCTAAGAAATCATCTCTAAGATATATTAAATTTTATTTGAAAAATTATCTACGATTTTAAATTATATGTAAATTTATTTAGAGATGAGAATATTTTCAAACCCTATATTATTTCCGGGTGCTATCTCAGATGGCGTCCCATTCTGTTTTCTATAAATTATTCAAAAGTTTTCTTTTGCATAAATATATGAAACTTCATCCCTTTGAATGAAATTTTCTCTAATGGGAATGACATTAAAAATAGTATACACTTTTTGAGATTATACAAAATATTATACATGTTAATTAAGACAAATGTGTCCACTCTAAAATTTGACTACAAGTATGAACTGTTTGAATTTAGAACCAAAATATATCATTTCTACCTCACAAATTTTAGAATATGCTACTCTCTTTACAAGGTCATAAACTAACAATTTTTCCTATTTATCTTCCCGATCGTTCCACTCCTTTCATTTATACTCCCAAACACGATTGCTATAATATATACTCCCTCGAGTAGGTAGTCTATATGAATCTGGTGACTATTGGAATGTCTAATCAGCCGGCGGCGGTTAGGTTATCATTCACCCATGCCGTTGCGAAATCACAGGTTTTCCAAAACCAGCTAAGACCCCACATGGTTCCACCACTGTGTTGCAGTCTTTGCTACATGAGCATTTCTGTGATCATTAGTTTTCTTATTAGAGGGAAGAAAAGCTATATATATATATATATATATATATATATATATATATATATATATATATATATATATATAGGAAGCGGATCAAAGGCCCCGCCCGCGGAGCCCCGTCGAAGCCCCGCCCCCCCCTGCACCATCGGATCGTGCGGGGCCCACGTGGGGCCCGCCCCCGCCCGCGCGATCCAACGGCTAAGGGAGGGCGGGGCTTCGGCGGGGCTCCGCGGACGGGGCTCCCGATCCGCTCCCATATATATATATATATATATATATATATATATATATATATATATATATATAGCTGCAACTGTTTGTTTCTCAGGAACGGGTAGGGACCCAATACCAGAAGTAAAGACAACCAACAACCAATCATAAATCTGAATAGAGGATATGATGGCTCATCTTCTGTTTGCTCAATCAAAGATCTAGATACATATTCAAATTAGTCTTCCCTTTGATGTGCACATCTTTAAAAGAAATTAGTCCTTACGTACAACCTTGTATGGCAACAGCTAGCTAGTAAACCTCAGCCCCACAAGCCCCCCTAGTGGCTCCAAATTATTGCCAAACCAAGCTATCATCAACCTGTAACCAAGCTCCCACTCATTGCTATCATCAAGGAAGAGTTTACTTCCTGTACCGCAAGAAACAAAATCATCCACTATTAATACACTTTGCTGTTATGCTCCCTTCCATGCAATGCCGACTATGCGGGTCGATCGATGCTCCCAACCCAACCCAACCCAACCCAATCCAACCCTGGTGGGGATCTTTCTGCTCGGTCGGTCGGCCAAACTGTTGTCAGAATGAGCGACATGCGGTGGAACCGCCCATTCAATGCGCCTGCTCCCTCACTGAGTCGGAGGATCCGTGCAGCGACACGGTATACTGGACAAGCAATGCATGTGCTATAGCCTATAGGGCATTGGGGCCTCAGGGTCAGGGTTGAGGGCATATGCATACAGTGCATATATATTAATGTGGATTAGTCCTTCGGCAAGTCCCCACAATGATGACCACTGGAAGGGTTGGACATAACTTTGCATGCGGTCCCGATGTTAGCCTTAGGGTTTCTCAGAAGAAAATTTAGAAACCGACCATACACTTACATAGGTCCAGAGGCAGGGGCTATTAACTTCCCAGTGGAGGCAGGTAAAATCATACGAATTTTAGGTGGAACAGTTGGGCTGGATTTGAGATTGCTCAGTGAAGTGAATGAGTGAAGGCTGCTTCGTTATTTTTAACTTTTAATACAAAAAAAAAAAAAAACCAGTCCAAAACTATTTGCTAATAACAGTTGATCCAAAAATAATGAAAATCAGTTCATTTGTGGAGTAGCTTTTGGGAGTAATCTTTCCAGTATAAAAACACGGTTAATTAGCGACGGAAATATCCGTTGCTAAATTGATATTTTCTGTCGCTAATCATATATAGCAATGGGATTGCGACGGAAAAGTCCGTCACTACATCTGTTAGTCGCTGTCAAAATTTACTTATTTGCTGCTAAAACTTACCTTTTGTTGTCAATTCAAACCAAGCCTTAGAGCATCTCCAATCATATTGTCTTGTTTTGTGTTGTGAATCCTATGTGGCATGAGACATAAGACAATGTCTTTCCTATGTGGCAAGATGACATTCACACAAGACAATGAGATAAAAATATGTTCTCAAATGCAAAAGTTTGAGAAGACAATAAAATTACTTTTTTTTTCAACTTCCAAGACAACTTTTTCACTTCTTCTTTTATATATATATATATATATTTATTCATAATTGATGATGTGGACATAAAGTCATTGTGAATTGCATTGTCTAGATCTAGACAACCAACTTCACATTCTTCTTGCCATGTTATTGTCATGTCGACTTCACAATTTATTTCACATTTGCATTGGAGAAGTACTTTTGAAAAAAATGCTTGTCATTCCTATATGGCAACCATTTTTTCCAAACTCACAATAGGGTTGGAGATGCTCTTAATACAACGAAACATGCTGGGACGTCTTTTTCCAAACAATTAAGGGCCTGTTTGGTTCCTTGTTTTAAGAAGCTATTTTGTGTTTAAACGTCGACTCATCCCAAAAAAGTGTTTGGCATACCAAACTTAGAAAACACTTCTCCAAAAAAATTATTCTAAACTGAGTGTTTAAACTCAACGTTTAGAAAACAGCTGAGAGCTGTTTTCTCGATAGATTTTGTGGTGCGGGCCCACCCCCTCCCTCCCCCAAACCCCCAACTCTTCTCTCTCCTCCCTCATTTTTTCCCTCCTGAAAAAAAACTCAGAGAAAAGCTCCTCCGCCGTCGAACTCAGGCGAGCGGCGAGTGCGGGCCTAGCGAACTCAGGCGAGCGGCGAGTGGGGTCTGAGCTCCTCCGTCGAGTGGCCTAGGCGAACTCAGCCCTAGCCCTAGGCGGCTCAGGTGACCACGAGTGGCCTAGGCGAACTCAGCCCTAGCCCTAGACGGCTCAGGCGACAACGGAGCTTGACAACCTCCACGGAGCTCGTACGCGGCCGCGGCCCGCTCCCATGCTGCTCGCGTGCAGGAGGTGATGACCTCCCCGGAGAAGAAAGCCATCATCTTCCTCCCTCCCGCTGTAGAGACGACGGTCGCATCATCGTCGGTCGGTGTAGGGAGGAGAGGGTCCTGGCGGCGAGGGTTCCGGGTGGCGGCGAGCGAGGGGTCTTGGGTTGCTGGAGGTAGCGAGGGGTCCTCCATGAGCTCGTCGTTCCCAACCTCGTCAGTAGTACAGAGTGAAGTCGTCCCCGACCTCGCGGTCCTCGTCCGGGCCGCTCGTCGTCGTTGTCGCCGCCTGCACGAAAGCCCTCCGTCCGACTAGCCCGTCGTTCGCCTGCACAAATTATTTAACGAAGTCGACCGGGGACGTAGGGTTAGGATTTTGGAACGATGAGGATGACGATGGACGGATCCTCGAAGATGTTCGGATCCTCGTTTAGGAGGGACACAGTTGGACACGTTTGGAAGGGACACAGATGGATACGAACAGCTGGACAAATTAAAAAAATTGTTTTCTAAAAATAGTTTACCAAACAGATTTTTTATTTTTTTGTTTCAGAAAACTATTTCCCAGACGAAAGTAACCAAACGTAAACTCAAAATCTCTTTATCCAGAAAATAACTTTATAACATCATCTCTAAAATTGTTTTCAGAACAAAATTTCAGAACACCTATCCAAACGGACCCTAACACCTTGTCAGATGGAGGACTCTGCACCATACGACACGATATGGAAATTTCTATATGGCTCCAATTTCGATGCTAATTATATATGAGAAGAAGCCTTTAGTTAGAGCAATGGCATAAAGAAAATTACTTGTATTAGATTTAAATGAAGATGGAGTATTGAATGCAAGAGATTACCATAGCACAACGTTTCGACGTCTCCCATGATTACTAGTTGACTTTAGGTCGGTGGATCGGCAAGGCAGTTTGATGGATGCAAATGTCGTGCATCGTCCAAGCAACCCCATTTTTAGGCTAGGCAAGGGATAAGTCTGTGAAGGATAGCTAGGGCCTATCATATAACGTTTTGACAAGGAATAACATAAAATTCTAAAGAATCCCAATGAAGTGGGACATCCCTTTTCGACGATGAATATTCAAATTACAAGTAACTGAAAATAATAAGAACACAAACAATATAACGAGGTTCAGCCCAGACCGGCCTATCTCTACGGGGCATGGGAAGAAATTTTTTTATTGAAAATCTTACAAGAGTTAGTACAATAATACCATATTGTACAAACTTTTTCTTACAAGATCTCCAACGAAGTCTCTTCTGTTGGTGCTTTCTTTACATGGAGAGAGCTTGCTCTCAACATGCCTTTTAAAAATTTAGTCCCACATCGAAAATGCACCATGAGTTATCTCAATATATATACTTGGTTGTGTTGTTGAGAGATGCACATGGGGTGGTGACCCTAAGGAGGGAACCATGTGGGTGATTTTAATATGAGGTAAGAATAAGGCTCCAAGGATTAAGCATTAATGCTTTTGTTATTCTCTTGGATTAATTCCATTTGGAGCTAAGCCCCTAGCGACTCCGACTCGGGCTCGGGCTCATGGGCTCATGAGGCATAATGTGGCATTTTGTTGACGCACTTTGTACTTAACACGTCAGCATGGAGGGTTCTGCTGACTGTGCAAACTACAAGTCAGTTATGGAAAGACTGACTCAATACGATTAATTCAGATCCTATCTTTGTGGGATTTGAATTAATTTCGTTGCTATCTTTGTGGAATTTGAATTAATCTCGTTTCTATCTTTTTGGGATTTGATTCAATCTTTCCATAACTGAAGAGTCGGCTAGGGTTTCAACCCTCTCTGTATATATACTCTCTTATGGCCTCCTTTGTGATTACTACGAAAATTATAAGTCAGAAAAGGAGAAAGAGAGAGAGCTGCTGCCGCCATTGCAAGTCCATCCGAGGAGTCAGAACAGAGGTGACTTCGAGCGTTCCACAAGTTCTTCAAACTTGCTGGTTCCTGGAAGCAGTTCGTGTGGGGCGAATCTTGCTTTGAGCAACGGTGTTTTGACACCCCAACAACTGTTCTTCATCTAATCTTTCTCTAGATTATTGTAACTCGTTCTGTCCCAATTGTAACATGTTTGCAAGGAAGAACGAAAGATCTTCTCTTCTCTATTTCCCTCCTTCATATTGTAATTTGACTATTTGGTTTTTATATCATTGTAGATCTCTGTTGCATCTGTTTTACCATCTTTGATTAAGCCCCGGGACTAACAATCTCAAAGCAAGATCCTTATAGATGGAAAACATTAATGCTTCGCTCGTCCAATCGGACTACTGCAAGTTGAAAAAGTTTGATGCAGAGCATTATCAAGTCTGGAAGAGAAAGGTTTATCTAACTCTTTAACTAAAAGACGTTGATCATGTTCTGTTGGAGGAAGAACCCTCTGTTCCAGACACTGGATCTACTGCCGCAATCAATGCGGCTACCAAACTCCAGTCCAAATGGAGAAGGAAAAATAGCATCTGCAGGCTTCTCATCCTGAATGATATGAAGGACTCCCTGGCAGAATCCTACTCGAAGAATAAACTTGCCAGAGACATATGGGAGTCTGTGGAAAAAACTGTATGAAGAAGACAGGAACAAGAGCAAAATGTTTGTGGTTGAAAAATATCACAAATTGCTCTTTGAGGATGAGAAGTCCATGTTGCCACAGGTGAAGAAATTTCTGAAGCTACGTCAGAAACTGGAAGACGAAGAGATGCCCCTTCCCGACAAGTTTGTCGTTGGAGGGATCGTCTCAAAACTTCCTGCTGGATGGAGTACCTTCTATGCAAGGATGTACAGAAAAAAGCTAGACATTAGCTTGGAAGATCTACTTCAAGAGATCCATGTTGAGGACAAGATGCGTTCCCAACAATAGGTGGACACTCTGTCCAAACAGTTGGCTAAAGCCAATCTAGTGCAGACGAGAGATCCCAAGGGGAAGCAGGCGGCTTCTCATCCCAAGAAGAAGGACTTCACTAATCTAAAAGTGAAGGGTCCTTCATTCAAGCAACAAAAGACTAAGTCCCACGTGACTTGTTACAATTGTGGCAAGAAAGGCCACTACAAGAGTGAATGCAGATCTAAGCCTAAACAATCAAAAAAAGGTGAGCCTAATAAGGTTTCATTGGTTTCTAACTTTGTTGCTATGATCGCACAGGTCACAACTGTGGGGGTTGACTCTGACTGGTGGATAGACACTGGTGCGACTTGCCATGTTTGTTCTGGCAAGGAATGGTTCGTCACGTACCAGCCGATATCTGAGAAGATTGTCATGGCGAACCAGGCCCAAGCTGAAGTTCTGGGGATCGGGACCGTGGAACTGAAACTCACTTCTGGGAACACTCTGACGCTTCAAGGTGTGAAGCATGTTCCGACGATTACCAAGAACCTGATCTTTGTGAGCCTGCTCTGCAACGCAAGCTTGAGGATGGACATCAATGCTGGTCAGATGGTGATGTCCAAGAAAGGAACATACTTCGGGAAGGCTTATCAAACCGAAGAAATATTTAAAATTCAACTTGTCAACCAGTTTGATGACATTAATGCAGTTGTATTTTCTGATTATTCTCTTGAGTTGTGGCATAATAGACTAGAACATGTTTATTGTAAAAGAATTAACAAAATGTCTAGTCTAGGACTTATCTCAAAATGTGGGGGTAAGGTGGAGAAGTGTGAAGTGTGTGCTCAGACGAAGATCATAAGGAAACCCTTTCATCGGGTCAATCGAAGCACAGATCTTCTGGAGTTGGTGCACTCCGATATCTGTGACTTCAAACATTTCTCCACGAAGGCCGGGATGAAATATTTCATAACCTTCATCGACGACTTCTCAAAATATGCGTTCGTCTACTTGCTCAAATCTAAAGATGAAGCCTTCGAGAAGTTCAGAGAGTTCAGGGCCAAAACTGAACGGCAGACTGGACAATAACTCAAGAGGTTAAGTAATAATCGAGGTGGGGAGTACAGGTCTCATGAATTTGCATTATTCTGCAAAGAACATGGAATCATATGCGAGACTACTGCTCCATATTCTCCTCAATCCAACGGAGTAGCGGAAAGGAAGAACAGAACGTTGACAGAAATGATGAACTCAATACTGCTAACCGCGGGTCTTCCTAAATACTACTGGGGAGAAGCTGCATTGACGGCCACTTTTATTCTAAATAGAGTACCATAAGCAACTTCGGACGTAACTCCTCATGAACTCTGGTTCAAAGTCAGACCAAACTTGAATGTCATTCGAGTGTGGGGGTGTCTGGCGTATGTGAAGCTCCCAGATCTGAAGATTCAGAAGCTAGGGACAAGGACTACAAAGGCTATCTTCTTGGGGTATGCCGAGAAGAGTGATGCTAGGAGATTTCTTGATATTGAGTCAAATCATATCATCGAATCTCGCGATGCTGAATACTTTGAAGACAAGTTTGCAAAAGATAAAAACATTGTTCTTTCGGACATTCCGAAAAATAATGTAGGTGCAAATGAGACTGAAATCTCATATGAGCCAATAGTCCAAGAAGAAGCTGTTGTTGATGAAATAACTCTTGTACCAGAACTCGCAGAGCCATCAGCTAAGCGAGCGAGGAGACTGAAAGACTTCGGAGATGACTTTGTCACCTATTATGTGGAAGCAGATCCGCTTACCTATGATGAGGCGATAAAGACCAGAGATGCTATCTTCTGGAAGGAGTCAGTGAATGACGAGTTTGACTCTATCACCTCCAATAACACATGTGTGTTGGTAGATCTACCTGAAGGAGAAAAGCCCATCGGATGTAAATGGATCTTCAAGAAGAAGATGAAGGCAGATGGAACTATTGACAAGTTCAAGGCCAGGCTGGTAGCCAAGGGATTTTCTCAGAAACAGGGGATAGACTACTTTGACACGTACGCTCCAGTAGCTCGGATGACCACCATCAGGATGTTAATCACTCTAGCAGCTATACATAAGTTGGTGATACATCAGATGGATGTAAAGACAACATTCCTGAATGGGGAGCTGACCGAAGAGATTTACATGCAATAGCCAGATGGATTTGTCGTTAAAGGTCTTGAAGACAAAGTCTGCAAGTTGGTGAAATCATTGTATGGTTTGAAGCAAGCTCCCAAGATGTGGCATGAGAAGTTTGACAAAGTTATTAGGTCAAACGGCCACAGAGTCAGCGAGACGGACAAATGTGTTTACACAAAGTACGCTGATGGAAGATGAGTCATCGTTTGTCTGTACGTGGACGACATGCTAATCCTAGGCACGGACATAGGCTGTGTCACAGAGACAAAGAAGTTTCTCTCAACCTAGTTCAGTATGAAGGACTTGGGGGATGCAGATGTCATCTTGGGCATAAAGATCATCCGGACAGACACTGGAGTAGCGCTGTCACAATCTCACTACATTGAGAAGATGCTCACACGCTATGGGTATAAGGATCTTCCTGGGATCGATACGCCATACAGGTGTGATCAGAAGCTGAAGCCAAACTCGAAGGAAAGCGTCAGGTAGCTGGAGTATTCTAGCATTATCGAAAGTTTGATGTACGCAACCACTGCCACAAGGCCTGACATAGCTTTCGCCGTGGAAATGCTGAGTCGGTTCACAAGCAACCAGGGGTTGAGCACTGGAAAGCTGTGAAGCAGGTGATGAGATATCTCAAGAAGACTCAGACATATGCACTACACTACAACGGGTATCCGACAGTAGTGGAAGGCTTCAGTGATGCTAGCTGGTGTTCAGAGGTGGAAAGCGAGAGATCCACAGGTGGATATGTCTTTTCCTTGGGTGGAGTTGCTATATCGTGGAAGTCGAAGAAGCAGACTATACTCTCTCGTTCCTCCATGGAATCTGAATTCTATGCACTTGAAACTGCAGCAGATGAAGCAGAATGGCTTCGGAATCTCATGTATGATCTTCCAGTGGTTGGGGCTCAGATACCGGCAATACCAATATACTGTGACAACCAGGCGACTGCGGCGGTGGCATCAAATGACCTCTTCAACGGGAAGAAGAGGACTGTGCGGTTGAAGCACAGGGCAGTACATGATCTTATCAAAAGAGGTATAATTGCAGTGGTTGATGTTCGGAGTCAGAAAAACTTGGCAGATCCGTTCACAAAGGGCCTTAAGTGCCAGTTGGTCGATGACACAACTTGTAAAATAGGCTTGAAGGCATTCTGATAGTGTGTCTTTGTAATCCTACCATAAAGTTTTATGCTATTAGTTCAAAGAGAAATCTACTAGGCATCTAACTTTTGGTTCAAAGGAGTATCACTGACTGGGAAACTATCAGGTAACAGTGGGTACTTGTTCTTTAGAACATGGAAGGGATACGGACCCATAACCACTGTTGTCTACTATGTATTTTCTATGGAAAAAATAGATCCTGTGGAAGGTTGGCATAAACGCCTTAATGAGTTCTCAGGCAGAGTGAATGCCTGGTGTGCTTTACAAGAAGCATGGTAGAGCAGCACTACAAGGAGTAAAACTTCATGCTACAGTGGGGTGACTCCACCATGAGGTTCCCAGGTAGGGGTAATGCCTCGGCTTTGCAAGCCAAGTCATAGCGGCATAGCACCGCAAATAGTCAGGTAGCCTAATGCTGTATGACGTAATTAAATAGTTGTAGACAGCACTACAAAGGGGAGGATGGCCCTATGTTACAGTGGCACGATACCACGATGAGGTACCCAGGTAGGGGTAAAGCCTCCGCATTGCAAGGCATGTCGTTGCGGCGTAACACCGCAAGGAAGCCTTAGGCTTCATGTTGAGTAGATTGGCACTACAAAGAGGCTGAGACCTCGTGCTACAGTAGTATGACACTACGATGAGGTTCCCAGGTAGGGGTAATGCCTCGGCTTCAGGCCATGTCATAGCGGCGTAGCACCGCAAGGAAGCGCAAGGCTTTATGCCATATCTCTTTAATAAAGAACTTACCTATAGTGTATGGAAAGAGATATCAGGCCGTCTCTTGAGGGTAAACTTATAGACGCCCAAAATTATACACTGAAACCAGGCTGGCACAGGGCCTTTAATGTGCAGCCAGAAGCACACGTAACTACACTTTGTGAGTGAAAAGAATTACAATTGTGGTGCAGAATTTAAGGCGTAGTCTATTCTTGTACCATATTGTTATTTAACCAATGCGGGAAGATTCAAGTCGTCAGCGACATCTATCCTAATACAAAATGGACAGTTATTGTGGGGAACGCTCAACCCTGGACACATATATATGTTATGATATGTGGGAGATTGTTGGTGCTTTCTTTACATAGAGAGAGCTTGCTCTCAATATGCCTTGTAAAAATTTAGTCCCACATCGAAAATGCACCATGAGTTATCTCAACATATATACTTGGTTGTGTTGTTGAGAGATGCACATGGGGTGGTGACCTTAAGGAAGGAACCATATGGATGATTTTACTAGGAGGTAAGAATAAGGCTCCAAGGATTAAGCATTAATGTTTTTGTCATTCACTTGGATTAATTCCATTTGGAGCTAAGCCCCAAAGGGGCTTAGCGACTCCGACTCGGACTCGGACTCGGGCTCGGGCTCATGGGCTCATGAGGCGTAATGTGGCATTTTGTTGGCGCACTTTGCACTTAGCACGTCAGCAGTCATGCGGCTCATATGCGGTCATATGCGGCATGCGGCTCATATGCGGCCTCATACGGCCCATGCGGTCATGCGGCCCATGCGGCTCATGCGGCTGATGCAGCCCATACGGTCTATGCGGCTCATGCGGCTCATACGGTCCATGCAGCCCATGCGGTCCATGCGGCTCATGCGGCTCCTGTGGTCCATGCGGTTCATGCGGTCCATGCGGCTCATGTGGTCCATGCGGCTCATGTGGTCCATGCGGCTCATGCGGTTCATGTGGTCCATACGGCTCATACGGCCAGGCTGCTGCTGCCACATGGAGGGTTCTGCTGACTGTGCAGACTACAAGTCAGTTATGGAAAGACTGATTCATTAATTCAGATCCTATCTTTGTGGGATTTGAATTAATTTCGTTGTTATCTTTGTGGGATTTGAATTAATCTCGTTGCTATCTTTTTGGGATTTGATTCAATCTTTTCATAACTGAAGAGGCGGCTAAGATTTTCACCCTCTCTCTATATATACTCTCTTCTGGCCTCCTTTGTGACTACTACGAAAATTATAAGTCAGAAAAGGAGAAAGAGAGAGAGAGAGCTGCTGCCGTCATTGCAAGTCCATCCGAGGAGTCAGAACAGAGGTGACTTCGAGCGTTCCACAAGTTCTTCAAACTTGCTGGTTCCTGGAAGCAGTTCGTGTGAGACGAATCTTGCTTTGAGCAACGGTGTTTTGACACCCCAGCAACTGTTCTTCATCTAATCTTTCTCTAGATTATTGTAACTCGTTCTGTCCCAATTGTAACATGTTTGTAAGGAAGTACGAGAGATCTTCTCTTCTCTATTTCCCTCCTTCATATTGTAATTTGGCTATTTGGTTTTTATATCATTGTAGATCTCTGTTGCATCTGTTTTACCATCTTTGATCAAGCCCCGGGACTAACATCTTCCTTCTGTTGCTCTTAATTCTCTTAGATTTTTCTTAGGACTTATTAGCACAATCACCAAGCCAGCCTCCTTAGTCCTCAAGCACACCTATTTGAGTTTGGAAAACCCTTACATAGGCTCTCCTAAACTTTTCCAAGTCATGAACAATTTGAACCATCGAGAAATACATTTAAATCTTAACCGCTTGTTGAATTTGCTTAAAAATTCTAGATAAGCAACATGTATATATGTCATCGGTATAATGTTAGTATTCTGGTTAGGGAATGCACTTATACACATGTGCACTGAAAAGTGGTATACTGATTTAAAAAACTGATATGTCGATTGCCAGTGCATACTGTGGGCACTGGGCTTTGAGAAATCTGTAATCCTGTTGGTCGGTATTCCTAATGTACTTAACCGGAATACTAGTTATCGTAGCTGTTGTTGTAGCTCATTTTTGAGCTCCTTCTTTGTATCTTCAACAACTTGTTAAACACAAGCCACCATGTGCTGGCTTGTTGTTCAACGTCGATTTAAACTTTAGTTTTCCCTTTAGTATACCTATCCCAACTGACACTGACTTTTATTCAGAGCTACGGACCTACCATTTGATACATTTATTCCCAGAACTATGAAACTATCACGACTTCCTATTGAGGCCATGAATCTTCACTACTAAAATACAGGATTTTGACGACGGCGCAATCCGTCGTCCATCCGTCGCTAATATTATTTAGCGACGGATGGATGACGGAAAAAAGACCATTTTTGTTCGTCAGTAAACACCACGTGGCTAAAATATTCCGTAGCCAAGTAGTCGAAACTTCGACTTTTCTCCGACGTCTTTGTGACGGAAAAACAGTTGACGTTTGTGTGACGGTTTGGCGACTGAAAATATTAGCGACGTATGAGCAACTTATCAGCGACTTAATTACTACTCTATAGATGACTAATTAGTGATGGACAGACGACGTTTTAGCGACGGTTGAGCGACTACTCAGCGACATTATATTTTTTTTAGATACTCTAAATTGTCCGATACACAAAGTTGGCGACAACATACTCTGTCACTGAGTAGTCACAAATGCTATGTATTAGTGACGACCTAGGGACGAATTATATGTTTCTGATACTCTTAACTCTTTTATACTTAATGTTGGCGACGTAATCTGCCATCGATGTTTAGTTTCCTTTCCGTCGAAGGTATTCGACATTATGTCGCCAATTTACCTAGCGACGTAATTTTGTGTCTTAGTTTAGTCGCCATTTCATCGAAGGTAGTCGGCAATTCGTCTCCAATATACCTAGCAATGTACAAATCCGTCGCTAGGTAGTTTCTAAACTGCCTAGAACTGTAAAAAAAAATAATACATTCCTCACAGCAGTAGGAAATGAACCTGTCGACCACACAGCGTAACCCGATGTAGAAACACAATCAATATGTAATCCACCCAGCACAACCCACTATAGAATTCCCTTCTAATTGGACCTTCAACGGCACAAACGCATGCTGAAAACACACAGTGAGACATATAACTAAAAAATATCCATACAACACAAACAAATATTAAATATCATCCAAATAACGTAATACAGTGCTAGTGAGATAACATCCATCATAAATAAAGTACTGCAATACCATTAAATCAGTACATACATAAATATACAACACAAATCAAACTAAAATCTCAACAAAAAGAAATCAACGATCTGATGGTGGTCTCTGCTCACACATACGCTCGAGGACGTTAGAAAAAATCTAACTCAACAAGTCAGGTGGTATTGAACTGAACGACTCCAGTGGCAATAAACTGAGAAGTGTCACCACTACGTCAATAAATAGAATACGGACGATAGTAGCAGCAGGAGCAGAGGTACCAGAAGCATCACCGGGCGAAGGGGAGGTACCAAAAGGACCAACTGTCATGGCACCAGAAGGACCAGCTGTTGTGGCACAAGAATGACCAGTTGTCATAGCGCCAGGGACAACGGAAGAAACAAGGACACCGTGTAGCACTTGTCTCCAAATTTTTTATTTTATTATTATTTTGGAAAAATATATATATGTATTTTTACTATTTTATTTTTACAGAGTAGTTAGGGTTTTATTTCGAGGTCACAAGGGTGCTTACTTAAATCTATAAGTGAAGTATAGTAAGATTAGGTCATATGTAGTCACTAGGGGCCCTAGATATCCCTAATTGTGTTATTTTACCATTTTAGAATTTTTAGGATTTTTGGAGGTTTTTTTTAGATAATTTTATATATAGTTTTATTATTTTCATAAGCTTCTAGGATTTACTATGAGAGTAATCGAGGTTACTTTTGAGGCCAAATAATTTATTTAGGCTCTAGAGCCCTCAAACTATTTTTTAAAATTTTTTAAAAATTTTTAGGAATTTTTTGGGATTTATTTGCGATTAATAGGATTTTTTTGATTTTTAAAATAGTTTTCGTAATTAAAAACCCTCATTACCAAGTCAGCCGCTGACGGGGGGAGGGGGGGAGCAGGCCAACCCATCAGCCACCGTAGTATGCGGGGCCGGCCGCGTGGCAGCAGGGGAGGCGCTAAGTCAGCGCTTTCCTAATTAGGAAGCCGCTGACTCCAGCTAGCCGCTCTGACCCAAGCCGGCTAGACCCATGGTGTAATGCCTGTGTTCGTATTACGTATTTTGGGATACGTATACGTATTTTATTCTGTATTGCCTGATTCCTTGTTTAGCTCTCGGCTTGGTTTAATCTCGGTTTGGGTTGGCTTGGTTCGGCCGGCCCAATGCTTGGTTCATCATGGGCCAAGGGTGGAACACCTTAGCCTATGCTTCTCCTTCATTTCCACCACAACCCCCCCTCTTTATTATCCCCACCAACCTTCTCTCTCCTCCATAATTCTCATTTACTTCTCCTTCCTCCACCATTACTCTTCTCCACCAACCAAGAACACCATAGGCAAGTGCAACTTGCTTCCACAAGAGAACCCCTTTTGATGGTTTCATTAGCTTCTTCTCATGATTCTAAACCACATTAGAACTTGTCATTTTCCATTTTGAGGCTTTAATTCTTGTAGATCTAGAGTCTTGCTATTTTTGGATTTTTGGTGGTTTTGATCTATCAAACTTCCTTGTTTTCAAGTTTTGATGGTTCCATGTTGTAGAAAATTTTATTCTACCCAATTTTGACCTTTGGAAAGTTGGATTCGGACTTGTTTTGACCAAGATAGGGGCTGTTGAAGCTTAGATTCAACTTTAGACTTCTTGCTGTTCTTGCCATTTGGAGAAGACAGTGAACAGTGAGCTAGCTTTTTAGCTTACGCCACTGAGCTGTACGCTGCTCTTTAGCGAGCGTACGCTAGCCTTGGTACGCTGCTCTTTAGCGAGCGTACGCTAGCCTTGGTACGCTGCTCTTTAGCGAGCGTACGCTAGCCTTGGTACGCTGCCCTTTAGCGAGCGTACGCTAGCCTTGGTACGCTGCTCTTTAGCGAGCGTACGCTAGCCTTGATACGCTGCCTGTTGGCAGAGTGTCTTTTGCGTAAGCTAGCGTGAGCGTGCCCTAGACCCTTTCGTACGCTAGCTCAAGCATACGCAGTCTTGAGCGTACGCTAGCTTGAGCGTACGCTGACCTGTAGCTTGAGCGTACGCGTGCCTTGGTACGCTAGCTTAAGCGAGCAAGGTGTACGCTGGCCTGAGCATAGTTTGACCTGAGCGTATGGCCTTTGGCTGACTTGGTCTCATGTCAGCGTGTCAGATTTGGTTTTATTTTTCTTAAGCTTGGCTCTTTTATAGCCCTGTATATTAATATTTTATTAGATATTTTATGCCTATTTTATATCCTTACGCCTTTTGTCCTGAACTTGATAATCACGAAATTACTTGATATGTTTGGAATTGACATGATAACCTGACATGACCTGATAGTGGCCCGTCGTGGTGCACTCCTGACAAGTACACTTGACCTGATAACCTGACATGTTATACCTTGATAAGCTGTTGCGACGGCTACCTGACATGACATGACCTGTATAATAATCTGGACACCGTGGGCGATTGTGCTTGTATAAATAATCCAGTCTTGTCTTGCATCATGTCTAGGAGGGGACTCCTGAGTACCACGGTCAGGAGTACCTATTGAAATAAACTAAGGGCTAATAACTAGATTAATACATTAGTCATGAAGAGATTTCCCAGCTACAGGCAATCCCGTTACCTGGGCACGCCTTGGGATCTGTAGCCTGCCGTCTAGTAGGGCACATTTCCAGCACACTGTCATGTGTTGCACCCTTCAAGCTACCTAAGGGTACATTTATTTTCTGGATGATGTACCCACCTGAATTTAACTATAATCTTTTAACCCGGAGAACCTGGATGGTCTGCAGGGCTTGTGGCTGTGGAATAATCTTACTGCATCTTGTTAGTAATTAGGCTTGTGACAACCCTAGTTAGTTAAAGTATCAAGCCGTAATTCTTGCTTGGCCGTGAAGTGATTGGACGAAGTCTAACCAGTCTAGTCATGCCCGGATCCTGTTCCAGATCATTGAACGACCAGAATGCTTGTATTTATTTTACCGATAAATGGTGAGAATTCCAAGTTCTGTTCAGACGAAGGGTTACAACCCCGGTCCTTGTTTGGTTTACGGGTTGTAACCTGGTTATCTGAATAGTTGTATGGTTATCTCGTCGTATATCATCCTGGTGTATTTTCTTTATTTCCAGTTCTTACTTTATTTATATCTTATGCTGATTGCTGGTTTTAGTTCTTAAGTGAAGCCTCCTTTGTGGCACTTGCTCTTTCTGGGGTCTGACCCAGCTGGTTTTGTGTGGCCAGATTTCGGAGCCGCTCCAGAGGATCTACCGACCTTCCAGCCAGATGGTGGCCACTAGACGGAACCCTGGCAACGAGTGGGTTATTTTTGGCTCTCCCACTCTATTGTAAAAATATTCTTTTGAGGCGTTTAGCCGACGAGCACCTGTTTAGCTCGATTACACTTACTTACTGTCTGCCTACGGGCTGTAACATGATTAACAGATCCTAGGATTGATCATGTATGACTAAACTCTTGCTAATCCTAATATTTTGTAACGACTAGCTTCATGATCAACTGAATATGTAATATTTGGGACGCCTTATTATTGTATATTTAATGATCATACATCTTGTAACTTTTACTTACTTTCTCGTGATTGAGACACTAGGCTTGTTTATGACCTTAAGAGACTGTTGGCTTGTAGATAAACCCTCATGTATCCTAGACAGCCGTGACCGTATAGCGAGGTGGGTTGCACTTCAATATACGTAGCTGGCTATGTCTGCCTCCGCTCTCCAGTATTCTGGTTCTGGGGCGTGACATGGTTTAAGTGGTGGCCCATGCAGGTCTTGTAAATCAAGATATGTGAGGGTTTACCGAATAGATGTCTCAAGCAGTATTCGTCCTTAATCTCTACTCATATCTTCTGAATCCCTGGATTCTTGTCCTGATCATATGCTTGTATCGTTGATCTGTCCTGGTCCTTCCTTATTGTTCCCTATGTCGTCTTCTTCAGCGGCATTGTTCGTGGTCCTACCGACCAGCAAGGCGGAGCACCTCCCACGGACCAGCAGCAACCTGGAGATCAAGCCCAGTATTCCGGAGTAGCCTCCAGAGTCGTGCCTTCTGACGGAGAACCACCAGTCCAGCCAGTTCAGCCTGTCGAGCCTGATGATGGCACTTTGGTAGGTCTCGTCAGGACCTTGATAGCTTCTCAAGATCGTCGTGGAGATGCATTGCAACAGGCAGTGGCGGATGCTTTGACCAGAGGCGGTCATCCAGGGAACAGCGTGGCCAACAGCTTCAAGCGCTTGAACCCTCCATTCTTTGACGGTAGTGAAGATGCTATCGCAGCAGATGCATGGCTTCAGGACACAGAGGTGGTTCTAGAAGCAGCCAAGACTCCAGAGAATGAGAAGGTAGCCGTGGTGCGCCTGCAGTTGTTAGATCTTGCCCGCAGCTGGTGGGCAGCGCAGGCCGTTGGATTAGCAGCACCTATTGCTTGGGCGGTATTCAGAGAGACATTCTAGACCAAGTATTTCGGTGTCGTGGCTCGGTATGATCTGCAGACGAGGTTTACCAATCTGAAGCAAGGAGGCAGGACGGTCGACGGATATGCGGTCGAGTTTTCCAGACTCAGTCGGTTTGCTCCCACCCTGGTGGCAACCGAGAATGATAGAGCCCAGCGGTTCCAGCAGGGACTTCACTTGGAGATCTTGTTGGCAGTTGAGCAGTTTGAGCATCAGACTTTTGATGCAGTCTTGAGAGCAGCTAGGAGGCATGAGTATACCTCCCAGAGGATTGTGGATAGGGCCGGAGGTCTGAAGAGATCTCACGGCCAGATGAATCAGTCTTCAGCACTGGCCCCGGCAGCCAGGGCTTTGACTATTGGAGCTCCGAGGCGAGCGGCCTCAGTAACGTCGGTTCAGCATTCCACTCCGACGTACCCTCAGCAACAGAAGTAGAAGCAGTCTTCCGCAGTGGGATGTTCTCATTATGGGAAGCCAGGGCATGTGGTGTCAGTGTGTCGCAGGGCACAGGGATTGTGTCTGGCTTGTGGAGCACCAGACCATAGGGTTGGATCCTGCCCAAATAAGGGTGGTTCATCATCGTCCAACCTTTCTAGCTCTTCGGTGAGAGGGCCAGCACCGGTCCAGCAACAGCAGCAGTACCCATTGCCGAGGCCCGTGCCGCCTCAGACCCAAGTGTTCCAGCAGCAGAACCCCCAGCAGTATGTTCAAGCCCAAGCCCAGAGTCAGAGCAGACAACGAGGATTTCAGCAGAGGGGACCAGCACCCCGAGGGCACGGTCAGGCTATGGTAATGACCGTGAAGGAAGGATTGGCACCAGGAGAGGTAGTGGTAGGTACTATTCTCGTCAACTCCTTTCCAGCTTCAGCTTTATTTGATTCTGGTGTATCGCATTCTTTTATGTCTGCACGATTTGCGACACGGATAGGATTGGAGCCCGAGTCATTATCAGTAAGGCTCAATATACTTACTGGTAACGGACTTGTGGGAGTAGATAGAGTATTTTCCTCGTATCGGATCGTAGTTAGCGGTAGAGAATTCCCCGCTAGATTGATAGAGTTCCCGATGGCCGATTATGATGTGGTCCTAGGGATGGATTGGTTGAGGAACCAGTATGCTAGGATAGACTGCCACATTGGAATGGTTGTTTTTAGTATTCCAGGCGAGCCGGAGTTTTCTTTCTTCCGAGGCGAAGTTGAGTCATCTCCTCCAGTATTGCGGATGGCAGTAGCAGCAGTTCAGTTGCCCAGGATAGTCGAGGAGTTCCCAGATGTTTTTCTAGAAGAGCTTCCAGGTATGCCTCCGAAGCGGAAGATCGAGTTCACTATAGACTTGATTCCCGGGACAGCCCCAGTGTCAGAGAGAGTCTACAGGATGGCGCCATCAGAGTTGGAGATATTGTATAAGATGATTGAAGAGCTTAGAACCAAGGGATTCATTCGTGCTAGTGGATCGCCTTGGGGAGCCCCGATGCTTCTTGTGAAAAAGAAGGATGGTACGTCCAGGTTATGTGTTGATTATCGTACCTTGAACTCAGTGACAATTAAGAACAGATACCCTCTTCCGAGGATAGATGACTTATTTGATCAACTCAAGGGGGCTTCAGTATTCTCGAAGATTGATTTGCGCTCAGGATATCACCAGATCAGAGTCAGAGAACAGGACATCCCGAAGATGGCTTTTAGATCGAGATATGGACATTGGGAATTCCTTGTTATGCCTTTTGGAGCAACCAATGCGCCGGCAGTATTCATGGACCTCATGAATCGCATCTTCATACCTTACTTGGATCAGTTTGTGATCGTATTCCTAGACGACATCCTGGTCTACAGTAAGAGTGAGGCGGAGCATGAGCAGCATCTCCGTATAGTTCTTCAGATCCTCAGAGAGCACCAGTTATATGCCAAGTTCAGTAAATGCGAGTTCTGGCTCGATCGCATTTCGTACTTGGGTTATATCATCACTTGAGGAGGAGTAAAAGTGGATCCCCAGAAGATTGTGGCTATTGAGTCATGGCCAGTGCCCAGCACAGTTGCAGAGGTTCGTAGTTTTCTTGGATTGGCCGGCTACTACCGGCGGTTTATTTCAGATTTTGCTCGAATTTCAGCACCATTGACGCAATTGACCCGCAAGGATGCGCAGTTTGCTTGGACAGCAGAGTGTCAGAGTTCTTTTGAGCAGTTGAAGCGAGGCCTGATAACAGCTCCTATTCTCACGCTTCCAGATGGGACCGGAGGATTCTCAGTGTATTGTGATGCTTCAGGCAGAGGATTAGGATGTGTTCTGATGCTGCATAGGAAGGTATTAGCTTATGCGTCACGACAACTTCGTGATCATGAGAGAAATTACCCAACCTATGACTTGGAGCTGGCAGCAGTGGTGTTTGTACTTAAGTTATGGAGGCACTATTTGTATGGACATAGGGTAGAGATTTTCACCGATCACAAGAGCCTGAAGTATGTTTTCACCCAGAAGGATCTTAACATGCGTCAGAGAAGGTGGCTGGAGCTTCTTGTGGATTATGATGTCAACCTGCAATATCATCCTGGAAAGTCCAATGTCGTAGCAGATGCATTGAGCAGGAGAGCCGGAGCTTATTTCCTAACAGCGCAGCCAGAATTATTAACAGATCTTCAGAAGATGGGTATAGAAGTTATTCTCCCTTCCAGTGTGGCATTGATGGCCAGTATGCAAGTTCAGTCCACTATAGTCGAGAGGATCTGGAAGGCGCAGTCGGCAGATTCCAAGCTTCAGCGACTCAGAGCCGAGTGTGAGACAGGACGAAGACCAGAGTTATGTATTCATATGGATGGTACACTTCGACATGGTAAGCATCTTTGTGTACCCAGCGGAGATATCCGGCAGAAGATCATGTCAGAAGCGCACAGTTTGCAGTATTCCATCCATCCCGGCAGTACGAAGTTGTACCGTGATATCCGGCAGCATTTCTGGTAGAATGGCATGAAGCGGAAGATAGCTCGGTTTGTCTCTCGGTGTTTGGTTTGCCAACAAGTTAAAATCGAACATCAGAGACCGGCTGGACTTCTTCAGCCCTTACCGATTCCAGAATGGAAGTGGGAGCATGTGACCATGGATTTTGTGATTGGACTACCTAGGTCCCCAGCTGGTAGAGATACTATCTGGGTTATAGTTGATCGGCTCACGAAAGTGGCTCACTTTCTTCCATTCAGAGTTGGTCAGTCGACGGCTCATTTAACAGAGATGTACCTCAGGCAGATTATCAGATTGCACGGTGTGCCAGTCAGTATCACCTCGGACCGAGATTCAAGATTTACGTTGCACTTTTGGCGTAGCTTGCAAGAGAGCTTGGGACCCATCTCCAGTTCAGTTCAGCATATCACCCGCAGACAGATGGCCAGTCGGAGCGCACGATCCAGACTCTTGAAGACATGTTGCGGTCTTGCACACTTGACTTCGGTGGTTCATGGGAAGATCACTTGCACCTGGTAGAATTCTCGTACAATAACAGTTTCCAGACCAGTATCCAGATGGCACCGTTCGAGGCACTGTATGGTAGGAAGTGCAGATCCCCGCTAGCCTGGGATGATATTGGAGAGAGACAGATGCTTGGTCCAGAAATAATTGCCTAGACAGTTGAGGTGGTCAGGAGAGTCCGAGATCATCTTCGAGTTGCCCAAGATCGCCAGCGCCATTGGGTCGATTCTCATCGGTGCCCTCTTGAGTTTTCGGTCGGCGATCATGTATTTCTGAGGATTTTGCCTAACCGTGGCATCATTCGTTTTGGCGTACAGGGCAAGCTTAGTCCTAGGTATATAGGACCGTTTGACATTCTGGAGTGAGTAGGAGATGTATCCTATCGTCTCGCTCTTCCACCGACGCTAAGCGAGGTGCATGACGTGTTCCATGTATCCCAATTACGACGGTATATCCTGGACCCGAGCCACATCCTGGATCATTCGGAATTGGTTGTTGGTACCAACCTTTCGTAGGAGAGGTCCGTGTCTATATTGGACCGGAGAGAGAAGATCCTCAAGAACAAGACTATCAAGTTAGTCCGAGTTGCTTGGGGTCATCACTCTTTGGGGGAGTCAACGTGGGAGCGTGAGGATAATATCCGATCGCGATATCCCGACTTGTTTGGCTCGTGAGGTATAATGTCTTTCTTATGCCTCCTGCTTTCGATTCCTTGCTTGCATGATTGATTGATTGCCTAGTATAGCTTGCTTGTTATTAATGTAGCTTGTCATTGCTTCTCTAGCCTCTTGATTAAATTCTGAGTACGGAATTCTTTTAAGGTGGGTAGAGTTGTAATGCCTGTGTTCGTATTACGTATTTTGGGATACGTATACATATTTTATTCTGTATTGCCTGATTCCTTGTTTAGCTCTCGGCTTGGTTTAACTCTCGGTTTGGGTTGGCTTGGTTCGGCCGGCACAATGCTTAGTTCATCATGGGCCAAGGGTGGAACACCTTAGCCTATGCTTCTCCTTCATTTCCACCACAACCCCCCCTCTTTATTATCTCCACCAACCTTCTCTCTCCTCCATAATTCTCATTTACTTCTCCTTGCCCCACCATTACTCTTCTCCACCAACCAAGAACACCATAGGCAAGTGCAACTTGCTTCCACAAGAGAACCCCTTTTGATGGTTTCATTAGCTTCTCCTCATGATTCTAAACCACATTAGAACTTGTCATTTTTTATTTTGAGGCTTTAATTCTTGTAGATCTAGAGTCTTGCTATTTTCAGATTTTTGGTGGTTTTGATCTATCAAACTTCTTTGTTTTCAAGTTTTGATGGTTCCATGTTGTAGAGAATTTCATTCTACCCAATTTTGACCTTTGGAAAGTTGGATTCGGACTTGTTTTGACCAAGATAGGGGCTGTTGAAGCTTAGATTCAACTTTAGAGTTCTTGCTGTTCTTGCCATTTGGAGAAGACAGTGAACAGTGAGCTAGCTTTTTAGCTTACGCCACTGAGCTGTACGCTGCTCTTTAGCGAGCGTACGCTAGCATTGGTACACTGCTCTTTAGCGAGCGTACGCTAGCCTTGGTACGCTGCTCTTTAGCGAGCGTACGTTAGCCTTGGTACGCTGCTCTTTAGCGAGCGTACGCTAGCCTTGGTACGCTGCTCTTTAGCGAGCGTACGCTAGCCTTGATACGCTGCCTGTTGGCAGAGTGTCTTTTGCGTACGCTAGCGTGAGCGTGCCCTAGACCCTTTCGTACGCTAGCTCAAGCGTACGCAGTCTTGAGCGTACGCTGACCTGTAGCTTGAGCGTACGCGTGCCTTGGTATGCTAGCTTAAGCGAGCAAGGTGTACGCTGGCCTGAGCATAGTTTGACCTGAGCGTATGGCCTTTGGCTGACTTGGTCTCATGTCAGCGTGTCAGATTTGGTTTTATTTTTCTTAAGCTTGGCTCTTTTATAGCCCTGTATATTGATATTTTATTAGATATTTTACGCCCATTTTATATCCTTACGCCTTTTGTCCTGAACTTGATAATCACGAAATTACTTGATATGTTTGTAATTGACATGATAACCTGACATGACCTGATAGTGGCCCGTCGTGGCGCACTCCTGACAAGTATACTTGACCTGATAACCTGACATGTTATACCTTGATAAGCTGTTGCGACGGCTACCTGACATGACATGACCTGTATAATAACCTGGACACCGTGGGCGATTGTGCTTGTATAAATAATCCAGTCTTGTCTTGCATCATGTCTAGGAGGGGACTCCTGAGTACCACGGTCAGGAGTACCTATTGAAATAAACTAAGGGCTAATAACTAGATTAATACATTAGTCATGAAGAGATTTCCCAGCTACAGGCAATCCCGTTACCTGGGCACGCCTTGGGATCTGTAGCATGCCGTCGAGTAGGGCACATTTCTAGCACACTGTCATGTGTTGCACCCTTCAAGCTACCTAAGGGTACATTCGTTTCCTGGACGATGTATCCACCTGAATTCAACTCTAATCTTTTAACCCGGGGAACCTGGATGGTCTGCAGGGCTTGTGACTGTGGAATAATCTCACTGCATCTTGTTAGTAATTAGGCTTGTGATAACCCTAGTTAGTTAAAGTATCAAGCCGTAATTCTTGCTTGGCCGTAAAGTGATTGGACGGAGTCTAACCAGTCTAGTCCTGCCCGGATCCTGTTCCAGATCATTGAACGACCAGAATGCTTGTATTTATTTTACCGATAAATGGTGAGAATTCTAAGTTCTGTTCAGACGAAGGGTTACAACCCCGGTCATTGTTTGGTTTACGGGTTGTAACCTGGTAATCTGAATAGTTCCATGGTTATCTCGTCGTATATCATCCTGGTGTATTTTCTTTATTTCCAGTTCTTACTTTATTTATATCTTGTGCTGATTGCTGGTTTTAGTTCTTAAGTGAAGCCTCCTTTGTGGCACTTGCTCTTTCTGGGGTCTGACCCAGCTGGTTTTGTGTGGCCAGATTTCGGAGCCGCTCCAGAGGATCTACCGACCTTTCCGCCAGATGGTGGCCACTAGACGGAACCCTGGCAACGAGTAGGTTATTTTTGGCTCTCCCACTCTATTGTAAAAATATTCTTTTGAGGCATTTAGCCGACGAGCACCTGTTTAGCTCGATTGCACTTACTTACTGTCTGCCTACGGGCTGTAACATGATTAACAGATCCTAGGGTTGATCATGTATGACTAAACTCTTGCTAATCCTAACATTTTGTAATGACTAGCTTCATGATCAACTGAATATGTAATATTTGGGACGCCTTATTATTGTATATTTAATGATCATACATCTTGTAACTTTTACTTACTTGCTCGTGATTGAGACACTAGGCTTGTTCATGACCTTAAGAGACTGTTGGCTTGTAGATAAACCCTTATGTATCCTAGACAGCCGTGACCGTATAGCGAGGTGGGTTGCACTTCAATATACGTAGCTGGCTATGTCTGCCCCCGCTCTCCAGTATTCTGGTTCTGGGGCGTGACACACGGTCATAGGATCTGAGCGGGAGAGAGGCGATGGCGACACGTGTCACCTTTAGTCGACTTAGCCGCAGTCCACCGCCTCCTTTCCCACTATATATATAAGTATATTGTTTAGTTTTTTTGAAAACCTAGAGGACAATCCAGCAACTTTTGTGGGAGTTCTAGTAGAGTCCTCGACTTCGCAGAGTGATTACCGTCGATCTAAACGTCCGTTTCATGCGCCATTTTTTTAGAAGCGTATCAAGGTTAGGTATCTGAATATCTATTTTGCTTTCTGGAATTTTGAGTATGAATTTCTGGATAATTATTTCAGTGTTGGTTGTCCAAAAATAGATGCATCGCACGATTTCCGAGATTCCTAGATATTCTGAACTTCGCTTCGCGATCCATTTGATGTTTTGGAAAGCCGATACAGAGATCTATAACATATAATTTTTCTAGCAATTCAGAAATTTATTTAGTATTTTATTTTATTCGTATAAGTCAGATTTGGTCAACGATTTATCGATTTGGTCACAGTTAGCCATAATGGTGATAACTTTTGACCAAATCGTGATTTTGCGACATGGTCAATTCCACTGTACTCGTGGCGCTGAAATCTATAAGATTGCATAATCAAAATTTTGAGTTCATAATATTTGACTAGTTAGTCAACAATATGCCTCGATTTGCGTGCTAGGGATCCAGAAATTAGAATCGTGACTATCCTTGGCAAATATTTGTGTTCAGCTTTTATTTCAGATTTAAATAGGTTAAAATAGATTTTTAGATGATTTATTCTAGAATTAAAATAGAATTAATTATGTTAACCCATTAGCTACTTTCTATGATTTTTATAGTGGGAATCGTAGATCTAACTTGTGGTTGTTTATGTGACGGAATAGATCGGGCTACGACGTCTTGAGTTGTGACTTCATCATCTATCGGAGCAGGCAAATATCACTATGACCTATGTTACCTTTATTTATGCTGCATGTACCTTTATATCGTCTTTTCACTATTACTTTCTTATAATTCATGTTGTCGCTGTTCATGATTACTATTGTGCACGAGAGTTAGAATCGTTAGGGTATATATACATGTTCATATCTTACTTATTTTTTCTCAGTTTACAGTTTATCGTATTGCTAATGTTTTATCGTAATGTACATGTATTGTGAGTTAGTCGGGCAGGAGAATACAACAAGTAAGCATGTGGTCAACTAATTGAATATAGACTTCCTATACATTGATTGCATAATATCAGTCATGCACTGCACGTAGGATTGACGGATATCCCAAGCCGTCTATATGCCAAAAGTTGGTATTCTAAAACACACAGTACACGTGACTTAATTATTGTTGCTCTATTGTCTATTGTTCTTTTTTCGTCAAGTCTACATTCATATTGTTATCATGTCTTAGTGGTATTTCCTTGTCATGCCTATAGTTATCTTCTTTTAATTTTCTTTTATTATTTCTTCATGCTTGTATATTATATTGTGTAATGTAGTTTATGGTGATCTTGCTCCAATCCTGACTGGATAACTATTTTTCAGCTTTAGACGACGTGATCTGTCCCAAGATATATGGTGAGTATGTTGGCAACACTGACGTTACTGGCGTACCCGATTCCAGTATTGATGCGAATTAGCATATTTTTTTTCCTTATGGATTCGAATTAGTTAGTAGTTATAGAGTTTAGTTTGTTTTATTTTCTGCTATCTGGGTTTGTTCCCGATACTTTCTGAGTTGTAGTGGATTATTTGATCATTATAATATTGAGACTGTTGGATATTTTTGGTTACAACAGATGGCTTAGTTGTGGATGATAAATGTGTGTGGTGCTTGTTGTGGACCATTGTTATCATAGACAGCGTACTACCGTCGATGCTGCGGCGTAGGCTGGACTTTGCCACATACTCGTATCCCTAAAGTGGGAGTGGGTCGTGACACACCAAAATAACTATGTGCCATGGTGGCCGGATTGCTGTTCACTGTCTCCTGTAGGCTCGATACTATGGCCTGCAATATGGTCATCATTGAAACCATCTGGTACATCATATTCGGTTGTGCTGCAGCAGAAGACGCCAACGATAGAGGTCTCGAGTACACCGGCAGCTGCAATACCAAAGAGCCGGTGTCGTAGACGCGTCCGCCCTTCCCTCTTCCACCAGTGGCCTGTATAAATAGATCTTTCTTTCAAGCGGCCATGGAAATGGAAGTGGTGGCTGGCGAATACTCGGCAATACTCTTGGCCACCCCATCCGGAGTGAAGAACAGATGGCAACTCTAGAGGGGGTGAATAGAGTTTATAAAGATAATATCCAATTAAAAATTAAACTCTTTCACAAGCTGAAAGTAATCAGAGTAAATGCAGAAATAAATAAGGAGCAAGAAAGCATACGCAAACACAGCCGATTTTTAACCTGGTTTCCCTCGTGGAGGACTAGTCCAGGCCCGAGAACTCTAGCTCAGGATTAAATCCACTATTTGTGAAATAGTAGTTACACCCCGTGCCTTTTCTTCAGAAGAGCACGTCAACTTCTTACAAAGATCGCAGTGGCGATGCTTGGAATTTTCCAAGCGACTTCTTGAACTCTTGCACAAACTCCTGACTGAAAAGTACTGAGCACTTGAAGCTTAGGGAGCTTGTGGCTAGTAGATGAAGAAGGGTATGGCTTGTATAGAGATTTAGAGAGAAGAGAAGAGAAGATTGGATGAATGAAAATGAGAGAATTCATGGCCTATTTATAGGATACCAGGTAGGCAGAATTCGGCCAGAATTTTGGTTGGAATTATCAAAAAATTGGCCGTTGGACAACTTGCAACCAGCCAACCCTAAAAATTAGGTTGCTATTTTTTAGGAGGCAGAGTTCGGCCCGAACTCTGTGTTGAGGCAGAGTTCGGCCCGAACTCTGTCTCCAGAGCACAGAATAGGTCATGGGTCCAATTGGCTTATTTGGATATGTGTGGAGCTATTGGATTTTGGGTATGGGTATAGGTTAAGTCTCAGATGCTCAGCACAGCTCAGTTTATATAAGTCTAGACTCAATAAAATTGTAAAATACAGACTCAAAAAATAACTTGCATTACAAATCCGAGCTGTCGTCTGACTTGTACTGGATGTAGTCTTCATGTGTCGTATTGAATTATCACAAGTATCATGTAGTCATTTCTACCAATATTTGGTTGACTGTGATTTTGTGTCAACAATCTCCCCCATATTGATAATTGACAAAATGATAGTTGTATATTCAATATTCATACCTGGACACATTTAAGAGAAATGGCATAGCTCCCCCATAATCAGTGCCGAGCTAGCAATAGCTCTCCCGTAAACATTGCTTTGAATCCTGTTGGCCTGATAAAAAATATTCTCCCCAAAGCACAGATACAGATACAAAAGAATATAGAATATACCAAAATTTTTCCCCCTTTTGGCATTTAGCAATAAACCATAAACAAATAAGAACTGGCAAGCACACCAAAAGGTAATAGATGAAACTGCATAGATACTAATAAAACTACTGAATGTCTCAAGAGTCACACATAATAATAAGTCTAATACAACCAAAGTGCATAAAATCAACGAGAGTCCAAAATGCATAAAACATAAACTACGATCCTCAGTAGCAGCAAGTAGAAGTCCATATCCATCATCGAGCTCGTGAAGGCCCAGCGTCGTCTGATGGATCAGTGAAGGAACGATGAGGGTCCACTAATGCCGCATCCAAATCCAAGTAGCGGATAATCCAAGGGTCATCGATACGATATCCATCGCGAGCAGGGTCCCGCTCCATAGGAATAGGCATAGAAGGATGCCGGGACATGGAGTACCGAATATCGTGCAGTGAGTTGCTAATGGCACTCATCTGTAAGGTAGTCCGGTAGTCAAGCTGAGTCCAGCGATCATCCTCCAAGGTGAATCGATCGCGGAGCATAGTCTGGAGTGACTCAAGAGTAGCAGGAGGAGGAGGAGGATCCTGTCCAAGAGAAGGGGCATCGGGCTCATCGTCAGAGTGCTCGGACACAACAGGTGAGCCAACTCCTGCCTGAAGCCTCCGTGCCTTAGAGAGGAAGGCAGGGGCAGGTAAGAACTGGCACTCATTAAGAGGTATACGAAAAGCACGAAAGACCATAGGAAGATACAAAGCATAAACCAAGGATCTTGGTTTCTTCCTAGAATTAATCATCCAGTCCATCATGGTACATGAAAGATTAAATGGAACATGAAAGTGGAGGTGATACAAAGCCGAGATTTCAAAGTAGGTGACTTCATCGGTGGATCCCGCTTTGGGCAAAATAGTGTTAAAGATAATCCGATAAAGTTCATAAAAATAGGGATTAAGAAACTTGGCCAAAAGCTTGCGAGGAAGTGTGTTAGGGGTACACAAGTCGTCCTTGAAGCTTTCAAGGGAAGACCCATCGGAAAATTAAAACGATCGAGCTTCAACAAGCTTTTCCCATGAGTTTGGCTCCTGGAGTTCAAGGTGTTCGGCCAAATCAAAATCATTAAAAGAGATGTCAATGCCCGCAACCCGTGAGAAAATATGTGTATCATCATGAGTTAGGTTGCAGTAAAACATTTGAATAGCATTGTAATATATAACCGAGTTGGTGGTGACAAGTTCGTCAAGACAAAGATCATGAAAAAGTGAATCATATTGAGAGAAAATAGTAAAATTGATAGGATGACCCGCAAACACCGGACGTGTCCGAAAATTACTAAACCATTCATTTGACGCGTCAAGTGATACAAATATCCGGTCGTCAAATATGTTTGGGTCAAGTGGACGAGGTGGGTTGAACAAAGGGTGGATAGGTGGTTGTTGTTCAACGGGCGGTTCAACACGAGGAGGAGCATTCGAAGAGGACGCTCCCTCGGTTCGAAGTCTCTTCCCTCGATTGAACAATCATGGAGCCATGAAAGTAAGAAAGACAATAGAGAAAATTGAGATGGAGAGAAGTGTTGAAATATACCTCAATGTGATGAAGAACAATGAAGGAGAATGGTGAGGGAAGCCTTCTCCTTGAGTTTGGAGAAGAGATATGCTCTAGGAAGGAAGAACTAGGGTTAGGGTTTTGAGAAAATATGTTTGGAGAAGTGGAAAAGGTGGCAATGGAGTAGAAAGAAGAGGGGGAACCGAAAATTTGTGTAAGGGTTCGAATGGTCGGAATGGATGTGGGCCATTGGATCAAGTTTTGATCAGCGGCTGAGACTGCTCCCGGTTCTGGAACAGTCAAGCCGAATTCGGCCCGAACTCTGGGTTGGGCAGAGTTCGGCCCGAATTTCGGATTCTGGAAACAGAACAGAAATTAGGCTGTATTAAAAAATGATTAAGTGAGAGAGACCAAAGGAAAATTACATATACAAGATTGAGATAAACCCAAGTGGAAAAATTCCAGAAAGTTAACTTCGAAGCAAAGTGAAGTTGGAAAATCTGCATTTCAGCATGTGATAAATAAAAATAAACCATATAATAAACAAGAAATTATGCCATAATTCAATATTTTGAAGCTGCCATGGGTTAGCTGCAGGGACTGGATCCCAGCTAGCGGTAGTCCTGAGGACTAGTACACCGTGTCACTTAGGCTGTTACGCCTTGTTATCAGAAGGACCCTTTCGGCTTGTACCCATAGCAATTTCATCATAAAAGAATCAAGACATACTCGATATTTATGCAGGTTTATTTTAATTAATAACAGCTTCGTCCAAAATTGCAAGTTCACGACAGAGAAAATTGAAGCGCTCTTCGGATAATGGTTTTGTAAAGAAATCTGCTAGCTGATGATCAGTGTCAATAAATTCTAAGTTAATAGTGCCATTTTACTGATGGTCACGCAAAAAGTGGTGACGTATTTCAATGTGTTTCGTGCGTGAGTGACATATGGGGTTCTTAGTGAGATTTATAGCACTAGTGTTGTCACAAAAGATTGGAATGTGCATAAAAGATAAGTTGTAGTCTTTAAGGGTTTGCTTCATCCACAGAATTTGTGCACAACAACGCCCAGCTGCGATGTATTCAGCTTCTGTTGTGGATAGTACGACAGAATTCTGCTTCTTGCTAAACCAAGAGACTAAAACCTTTCCTAATAAATGACACGTACTGCTCGTACTTTTACGGTCGACGTTGCATCCGGCGAAATTAGCATCAGAGTAAACAATGAGGTTAAATGATGTTGACTTGGGATACCATAGGCCCATTGTAACCGTACCCTTAAGGTATCGAAAGATACGCTTAACAGCAGTCATGTGTGATTCCTTAGGATTTGCTTGATATCTAGCACACCGGCAAACGCTAAACATAATATCAGGGCGACTAGCAGTTAAATAGAGTAGACTGCCTATCATACCTCGATACTTACGTTGATCCACGGGTTTACCGCTTTCATCTGGTTCTAGTTTAGTTGTAGTAGCCATTGGAGTGCTGATTGGTTTGACGTTGTCAAGGTCAAATTTTTTCAGCATGTCCTTTGTATACTTTGACTGACAGATGAAAGTTCTATTTGACATTTGTTTGACTTGCAGTCCAAGAAAGTAGTTGAGCTCCTCCATCATGCTCATCTCAAACTCGGTCTGTATACACTTGGCAAATTTTTGACAGAGGGTTTCATCAGTAGAACCAAATATAATATCATCTACATATATTTGCACTAAGAGAATAGTGTCTTTGAAAGATTTTATGAAAAGTGTGGTGTCAATTTTCCCTTTTGAAAAACCTTTCTCAAGCAAAAAATTTCTTAGCCGTTTATACCAAGCTCTAGGGGCTTGTTTGAGGCCATATAGCGCTTTCTTCAGCTTGAAAACATGGTCGGGAAATTTATGATTTTTAAAACCAGGGGGTTGTTTTACATAAACTTCCTCCTTAATAAATCCATTCAAGAAAGTACTTTTAACATCCATTTGAAATAATTTAAAATTTTGAAAATTTGCAAATGCACAAAGCATCCGAATGGATTCCAATCTTGCAACAGGAGCATACGTCTCATCGTAGTCGATACCTTCCTCTTGGTTGTATCCTTGGGCTACTAGACGAGCTTTGTTGCGTGTAACTGAACCATCTTCATTTACTTTGTTTCTAAAAACCCATTTAGTGCCAATAATCGAGTGATTTGCCGGTCTAGGAACGAGTTCCCATACTTGGCTCCTCTCGAATTGGTTGAGTTCCTCTTGCATAGCAGAAATCCAAAATTCATCATTAAAGCTTCTAAAATGTTTTCGGCTCAATTTGTGAAATGAAGGCAGTGCTAGCAATGGAGTCTCTTAATCATGATCTAGTAGTTACTCCACGTGAAACCTCATCTATTACCAAAATTTCTGGATGTGATGGCTTGAAAGAGAATTTCTTTGGCAAGCCCTCCAAAGAATTGGTTTCGGTGGTGGTATTCATTGGAGTAGAAGTTGATGGCTCAACATCATCATCAAGAGTAGCTGCTGCACTGTTATCTTCATCAAAAGTCACATTGGTAGACTCTTCCACAATTAATGAGCATTTGTTAAACACTCTATATCCCTTGCTCTTGGCAGCATAGCCAAGGAAAATACCATCGTTAGCTTTGGCATCAAATTTGCCTAAGTTGTCTTTGGTGTTAAGGATAAAACATCTACAACCAAAAACTCTAAAAAAGAAACATTTGGGGTTCTTCCAAACCAAAGCTCATAGGGTGTTTTCTTCGTAATAGGACGAATAAGCACCCTATTTAAAATGTGGCATACTGTACTGACAGCTTCAGCCCAAAAGTATTTCGGAAGTAAAAACTTATTCAACATGACTCAAGCCATATCGCCAAGAGTCCTATTCTTCCGCTCCACAACACCATTTTGTTGAGGGGTTCTTGGATAAGAAAACTCATGATCAAAACCATTAGAATCACAAAACTTTTCAAAATCAGTATTTTCGAATTCGCCTCCATGATCACTTCGGATTCGAGTAATCATGTAGCCTTTTTCGTTTTGAACTTTTTTAACAAAAATCTGGGCCCTGGGATGGGAGTTTTTGTAGGGCTTCCATAAGTGAAATGTGAACTCTACCGCTCGTATTGTGTCAGTGTGAATTTAGTGAAGTTCAGTGGACAAGGCCAACATCTATTACGAAAGTTCCCTTCTATTAGACTTTGATAGGGGAAATCGAAATGAAAGATTAACTAAGCGAGGTAAGCCAGGAGCAGATATCCATAAAAGAAAGCCCGGCTCTCTATCTCATTTTATTAACAAGGTGATGAAATCCTTCACATTTTCATTTCTTGTAGTGTGGAGCACCAAATTAATTAAGTCAATAGGAGCAGCTAAGTGAAAACTGAAATAGCATCGCTTTTATTTGTGAGAAAGAAAACCCAAGTAAATCTAGAAAAGTCATCAACAATAACAAAAGCATATAATTTTCCACCAAGACTGGCTACTCTACTAGGGCCAAATAAATCCATATGAAGTAGTTGCAAAGGTCTAGTAGTACTTACAGAGTTTATGGAATGAAATAAGGACTTGGTTGTCTTATTCAATTCACATTCGACACATACCGTGTCTTTTTTGAATGTGATGTCGGGCAAGCCTCTAACTAGATTCTTAGTCGATAGCCTGGATATAGTATCTATATTGGCATGACCAAGACGCTGGTGCCACAGTAATCTTTCATCCTTATGAGCATATAGGCTTCTACCTGCATTGTTAGTATCTCTAGACAAATAGAAAATATAAATATTATCCTCTCTTATCCCTTAAAAGCGATGTCTCCTGTTGACCTATCATAAATAAAATATTTATTTTGTCCAAAGTTAATATCATATCCATGGTCAGCAAGATGACTAATGCTGAGTAGGTTATGCTTTAACTCAGTCACTAGGCAGACATCCTTTATTACGGAAGAAGGAGAATGGACAATAATACCATTACCTATAATATACCCTTTTAGGTTGTTACCGAAGGATACATATCCTTCTCTCTTCATCGATAGTGATGCGAAAAGATTTGCGTCTCCCGTCATATGCCACGAGCATCCACTATCGAGAATCCACTTACTCTTAGTTGAGGAGGGAAGGTCCACCTACATCAAGAGTAGATGTGACCTTTGGTACCCAAGTTCTTGAGGGTCCTAAAAAGTTAGTTTTCGGAAACCATGTATATATATTTCTATCTACTAATCTTCTAACTCTACATTGTGGTGAAATGTGTCCATGTAATCCACAATAAGTATAAATAGCATTCCTATTTATGTTAGGAGCATGTTGATGATGTCTATATGTAGAGTGGTGTGGAGTAGCATGATGATGATATGTAGAGTGATATGGAGTGGCATGGTGATGATGACTATAACCATAAGCAGAATGATGGTGATTTTGTTTATGTGCAACATAGTGATGATTGTATCTATGTGTAGCATGGTGATTATGTGTCATATTGGAGTGAAAGTTATTTCTACGTGCATGTGGTTTGTGTGCTTTATGAAAGTGGGTATACACGAAAGCATGATTGCGTGCTGCAGGTGTATGACGTGTTTGAGTAGTATGAGAAGTGTTGTGCTTTGTGTGTGTCTCATGTGATTGTGTTTGAGGTTGAGCAACCTGTTTTTCTAATCTAATCTTTGATTTCTTAGAGATAGCCTGCAGTTCATTAACCTTAGCATTCAAACCATATATCTTAGTCACAGAAAACTTGTGTCTACTCTTTTCTTCAGCAAGCTCCGTGTTGAGTGCGGTGATTTCTTGTGTTTGTTGTTCAATACGTGCTTCGGCATCATGAAGGCTTAGTTTAAGCTTAGACACCTCATTTGTGACTTCCGTGGGTGACGTGTCTCTAAGGTTATCAAGCAATAAAGAAAGTCTTTGAATTTCGACTTCATGACTTTTGATCTTTTCCTTAGCATGTTTATATTTACAAATGACCTTTTTGTGATCATCAAGTAAATCGGTGAAAGCATCGCCAAGTTCATCAAAAGTGAAATCATCAAGAGTTTCGTTTGATACCTTGTCGGACGTTGCCATTTGGCACACGTTTGCAGCGTCTTGAGGAGAGTCCTTTTCTTCCTCGGAGTCACTAGCTTTGCTTTCATGCCAAATGCTTGTGTTGGCATATTTTTTTAAGGAAGCCTTCTTGTATGGTTTCTCATAACGGTTGTTCTTCTTTAAGAATGGACAGTCTTTTCGGACGTGTCCAGTCTTCTTGCAACCGTAACATGTTGGCTCTTCTTCGTCATCTTCTTGTGGTTCCTTTTTTCTTTGGTTGAAGCGAAGGAATTTCTTGAAGTTGCGGACAAGGAGAGCTTGATCATCACCTTCCGAGTTGTCATCATCCGTCTCTTCGGGGTCAGCCCTTCGTCGGTGAGCTTTGAGGGCGATCTCCTTAGCCTTAGGAGTAGGCTCTTCGAAGTCTTTGAGGTCAAGATCATGAGTCATCAGCTTTCCCATCAAAGTCTCCATGGACATAGTTGTGAGATCATTTCCTTCTATGATGGCTGTCACCTTAGGGTTCCAAATCTTTGGTAGCCCCCTAAGTAGCTTGCGAATCTTCTCGTGATTTGTACATTGTTTGCCGAGCAAAGATAGGGGATTGATGATGTCGAGGAATCTTGTGAACATTTGCATGATCGTCTCATTTGGCTTCATCTTGAAGGTTTCATACTCTTGAGTGAGATGACTTATCTTCGATTCCTTGACTTGGGTGGTTCCTTCATACGTCACTTCTAGAAGTCTCCATACTTCGTGAGAGGTGGTGCATATTGAGACCCTGTTAAACTCATTCCTGTCTATAGCACAAAATAAGGCATTAATAGCTCTCGCGTCTAGACTTGCCTGTTTCTTCTCCTCGTCAGAATATTTGTCATGTGGTTTCTCAACGAGATCACCATTGACAACTATCCTGGCAGGCTTTTTGTAACCATCGGTGACGATAGTCCACATGTCGAAGTCTAGCGCCTTGAGATAGAAGATCATCCTTGTTTTCCAATAGGTGTAATTAGTTCCATCAAATAGGGGAGGCCCATGAGTGGACTGCCCTTTACCGTGATTGGAAATCAAGGTTTGTGTGGTTGCTATGGATCAGCTCTAGAATGTTAGTCCTTGTTGAGAGAACCGAGCTCTGATACTAATTGAAGAACATATGGCAACTCTAGAGGGGGTGAATAGAGTTTATAACGATAATATCCAATTAAAAATTAAACTCTTTCACAAGCTGAAAGTAATCAGAGTAAATGCGGAAATAAATAAGGAGCAAGAAAGCAGACACAAACACAGCCGATTTTTAACCTGGTTTCCCTCATGGAGGACTAGTCCAGGCCTGAGAACTCTAGCTCAGGATTAAATCCACTATTTGTGAAATAGTTGTTACATCCCGTGCCTTTTCTTCAGAAGAGCACGTCAACTTCTTACAAAGATCGCAGTGGCGATGCTTGGAATTTTTTAAGCGACTTCTTGAACTCTTGCACAAACTCCTGACTGAAAAGTACTGAGCACTTGAGGCTTAGGGAGCTTGTGGCTAGTAGATGAAGAAGGGTATGGCTTGTATAGAGCTTTAGAGAGAAGAGAAGAGAAGATTGGATGAATGAAAATGAGAGAATTCATGGCCTATTTATAGGATACTAGGTAGGCAGAATTCGGCCAGAATTCTGGTTGGAATTTTCAAAAAATTGGCCGTTGGACAACTTGCAACCAGCCAACCCTAAAAATTAGAATGCTGATTTTTAGGAGGCAGAGTTTGGCCCGAACTCTGTGTGGAGGCAGAGTTCGGCCCGAACTCTGTGTGGAGGCAGAGTTCGGCCCGAACTCTGTCTCCAGAGCACAGAATGGGTCATGGGTCCAATTGGCTTATTTGGATATGTGTGGAGCTATTAGATTTTGGGTATGGGTATAGGTTAAGTCTTAGATGCTCAGCACAGCTCAGTTTATATAAGTCTAGACTCAATAAAATTGTAAAATACAGACTCAAAAAATAACTTGCATTGCAAATCCGAGCTGTCGTCTGACTTGTACTGGATGTAGTCTTCATGTGTCGTATTAAATTATCACAAGTATCATGTAGTCAATTCTATCAATATTTGGTTGACTGTGATTTTGTGTGAACACGGAGTGGCATGAGTCGCGCTCTCAGTCTGCATAGACTGGAACGCAGCCTATCCAATGACCCATATTATTCTAACTTATAATCTAAATTGTAAAACCTAATATTATTCTAACTTATAATCTTAAGTGAAATACTTACAACAGTCTTGTTGGCCTTCTCATCCACGTAGCTCCCGTCCCGTTGGAGTCGGTGGGGTTCCCAACCTATGTGAAAAATATCTGGAGTCGGATTGGGTATTTTTATATATAGTAGGAATATGTCAATGGAGTTAGATTAGGTATTCCTATATATAATAATAATACATCAATAGTTTAGATTGAGTATTCCTACATATAGTAGAATACCTCAATTAGTTGTTAGTTTAAGGCTATATATACTAGGTGTTTCCTCACCAAAAAATATATCTCAAAAAGTAAACAAGTGTGCTTTACAATATTTGAAAACGAGAAAGGATTGAAGACTATTATGAAGGACATAATTTTTCGACATCTCTTGTCCTTCGGAGTCTGCAATCAAGTTTTCTTTTCTCAAGTGAGTTGTGGTGATCCGTTTGGATCGGAAGGAGCTTGTAGAGGGTGTATTCTCTTTATTTCATTAGTGGAGGTTCTTCAGGATTGGACTCCGATCGTCCCGTGGTATTTTCTATCTAGGTTTTCTACTTCAAAAATCTATGTGTCTGCGATTTATGTTTATCATTTTTGGTTTATGTGCTTTTGCTTAGTTCTCTTGTAGGACTATCTGGTTTGGGGGAATGGTTTCTGTGCTTCGTTCCTAACAGAGTGCTATCAGAGCCAGGTTCAAAGAAGTGTCAGTAGTTGACAGTCAAACCAGGAAGCGGAGATGGACACGAAGCCGGTGCGCATGGTAAACCTGAATGGTACCAACTATCACTACTGGAGGAGCAAGATGAAGGATTTGCTATTTGTCAAGAAATTACATCTGTCGGTATTTGCTTTCGAGAGGTCCAGTAGTAAATCCAAAAAGGACTAGAATTTTGAGCATATACAGTTATGTGGGTACATAAGGCAGTTCGTTGACGAGAACGTGTATAATCACGTTGCCAGTATTGAGCATGCGAGGACACTGTGGGATAAGCTGGAATCTTTGATTGCGAAGAAGACTGGGGTAAACAAATTATTCCTGATCTGGATAATGATGGGTCTACGTACAAAGATGGTATATCCATTATGGATCACTTGAGTAAGTTCTAGGACATGGTTGACCAGTTATCCTTGATGGGAGTCAAGTTCGATGACGAGGTTCAGGGACTTTGGTTGCTATGACATTGCCAGACTCGTGGGAGAACATACGAGTATCTATGATCGCTTTTGCTCCGGAAGGCATTGTCAGTCTGGATTTTACCAAGAGCGGGTTACTGAATGAAGAGATGTGGAGACGTTCTCAGGGCACTTCATCCATATCCCACTCAGAAGCGCTAGTTTCAGAGAGCCGCAGAAGGGGCAAAAGTAGGAATCCAGGTTATGGCAGAGACAAGAGCAGAGGAAGGTCCAAGGGTCGGTACGAGGACTCGGAGTATTACCATTGTGGCAAGAAGGGACATGTCAAGTAGAATTATTTTGCTTGAAAGAGAGAGAGAAGGACGAGGAAGCAAAATAAGAACACTACAGCGACAACCTTTGCACGTGGAGGTGATGTAATCGTCGTAGGTGATGAGGTTGTCATGAACCTTGCCTGCGATAAAAATTCTTGGCTGGTGGACTCGGGTGCTTCTGCACATATATCTCATAATAGGATACTATTTGCCACTTACACGACAGGTGACTGTGGAGTGTTCAAAATAGGCAACGAAGATGTGTTGAAGGCGGTTTCAATTGGAGATTTGCATGTGAGGACGAAGATGGGTGCAGTTCTTATTCTCAAAAATGTCCATCAAGTTCCTGATATCCGTTTCAACCTGGTATCGGTTCGATGACGAGAGTTTCTTCAATCTCTTCGGGAACGGTCACTAGAAGCTTTCCAGAGGTTCGTTGGTGATTGCCAAAGGAAGCAATAACTCCGGAATCTACTATATGGAAGGGAGCACACAGGGGACACATGAGGTGAATGCACTCAGTGATGCATCTATCGAGTTGTTGCACAGGTGGCTCAGCCTTATCAGCGAGAAGGGGATGAGCTACTTGGTGAGTAGGAAGGTGATTCCAGGGCTAAAGTCTACAAAATTGGAGAAGTACACACTCTATTTAGAGGGAAAGCAAAATAGGGTACCTTTCTAAAGTCACCCAAGTTCGAGGAAGTCGACATTGCTCGAGTTGGTTCACTCGGATGGCTGCAGTCCTATGAAGGTAAAATCTATTGGTGGTGCTTCTTATTTTGTGATGTTTGTTAATGATTGTTCCAGGAAGGTTTGGGTCTATGCCTTAAAGACCAAGGATCAGGTGCTGCCAACTTTCAAAGAGTTTCAGGCCTCTGTTGAAAGGAAGACGGGAAATAAGCTGCTATGTGTTCGATCAGACAATAGCGACGAGTACATTGGTCCCTTTGATGCATATTACAGAGAACAAGGGATACGACACCAGAAGACTCCGTCCAAGACACCTCAGATCAATGGCATAGTGGAATGAATGAACAAGACACTAATAAAGAGGGTACGATATTTGCTATCAGAGGCAAACTTACCGGAAAGCTATTGGGGTGAGGCTCTTTATACTGCTCTTTATACAATTAATTTATCTCCTAGTGCTTCTTTGTAGGGTGATGTGCCTGAAAAAGTATAGTATGACAAAGAGCCGTTATACAATCACCTGCGAGTGTTTTGTCGTAAGGCCTTTGTGCATATACCGAAGGATAAAAGATCCAAGCTTGAGCCGATGACGAGTCGATGTGTCTTTGTTTGCTATGGTCGGGATAAGTTTGGCTATAGACTCTAGATCCTGTGGGAAGAAAGCTCTACATAAGCAGGAACGTGGTATTTGTCGAGGATCAGACCATAACCAACACTCAGGATTTCGAGATACCTTCTGAGGCTGAGGATTGGCCTGAGTTATAGTCATTATGCTTCGGGCAGTCCCCAGAAGATATCGCAGAGGATCCAGTTATAGAAAAGCCAGTACATAGAGTTTCTCCCAACCTTGATCATCAGCCTGCTGATGGTGGTCAGGGTAACCCTCAAAAGGATGAGCATGCTAGGGAGGTAGTTCCTAAAGGGGAGGAGGTTGTTGATATACAGCCAGCACCAGTAGTTCTGTTGAGGAGGAGAGACAGAGGGCGTCGACCATCCATGAGATACTCACCAAATGAGTATGTGCTACTGCCTGACGGAGGAGAGTCCAAAAGTTTTGCAGAGGCTATGGACGACGAACATAGACAGGAGTGGATGGAGGCTATATAGGAGGAGATGAGTTCCTTACAGGCCAACTCCACTTATGATATGGTGCGGTTGCGAAAGTGCAAGAAGGCTTCAAAAAATCGATGGGTATTCATAGTAAAGCAGACAGATGGTGCTACTCGCCCTTAATACAAAGCGAGGCTGGTAGTTAAAGGCTACGATCAGCAAAAAGGCATAGATTATAATGAGATCTTTTTGCTAGTTGTCAAACAGTCATCTATTCGGGTGGTGCTAACATTGGCAGCCAGTTTTGACTTGGAGGTCGAGCATATGGACGTAAAGATAGCATTCCTCCATGGTGATCTGGAGGAGGAGTTATACATGGAGCAGCCAGAGGGATTCTGTAAGAAAGGTAAGTTACACTTTTTTTACCGGTTGAAGAAGAGCGTGTATGGTTTGAAGCAGTCTCCGAGGTAGTCGTACAGAAAGTTTGAGTCATTTATGGAAGAGCATGGTTATGTATGGATGATGTCGGACCACTGTGTATTTATGAGGTACTTACCGAGGATGATTTCATTATTTTACTACTCTACGTTGATGATATGCTACCGGTGGGTCGGAATGCCACTAGGATAGCAGAGTTGATGTGCCAACTGGGCACGACCTTCTCTATGAAGGATTTAGACACAGCAAAGTCTATTCTTGGGATGGAGATCAGCCGAGAGAGAGTCCAAGTTGCTACACTTGTCCCAAAAGAAGTACATTCATCGGGTAGTTCAACGTTTTGGGATGGACGGGTCAAAAAAAGTGGGTAACCCCCTTGCAGCTCACTTTAAGTTCACCGAGGAGTAGTGTCCATCTACCGAGGATGAGAAGGAAGATATGGAGTGGGTTTTATTTGCTTCAGCTGTGGGAAGCCTCATGTATGCTATGGTGTGTACGAGGCCAGACATCGCTCATGCACTTAGTACAATTAGCAGATATCTTTCCAATCCTGAAAGGTTACATTGGAGTGTGGTCAAATAAATTCTACGGTACCTTTACGATACTGTCGATTGGAGACTTTCCTTTGGTGGTGACGAGTCGAAGTTGGTCGGGTATACTGACGCCGATAGGGCTGGAGATATAGACACAAGACAATCAATTTTGGGCTATGTGATGATGCTTGCTGGTAGAGCAATATCGTGACAGTCACGTTTACAAAAGTATGTTGCCTTGTCGACGACAGAGGCAAAGTACACTATGACGACAGAGGCCTGCAAGAATTTTCGGTGGATGAAAAAGCTGCTTCAAGAAGTGGGACTAAAGTAAGAGCAGTATACTTTGCTTTCGGATAGGCAGAGTGTCACTCACCTTGTGAAAAATAACCCGGAGTCAGATTGGGTATTTCTATATATAGTAGGAATATGTCAATGGAGTTGGATTGGGTATTCCTATATATATATTAGGAATACATCAATGGTTTAGATTGAGTATTCCTACATATAGTAGAATACCTCAATTAGTTGTAGGTTTAAGGCTATATATACTAGGTATTTTCTCACCATAAAATATATCTCAAAAAGTAAGCAAGAGTGCTTTACAATATTTGAGAGAGAAAGGATTGAAGACTATTGTGAAGGAGGGATCGCTTTGAATAATTTTTTGACATCTCTTGTTCTTCGGAGTCTGCAATCAAGTTTTCTTCTCTCAAGTGAGTTGTGGTGATCCATTTGGACCGATAGGAGCTTGTAGAGGGTGTATTCTCTTTATTCCACTAGTAGAGGTTTTTCAAGGTTGGACTCCGATCGTCCTATGGTTTTTTTATCTGGATTTACCACGTCAAAATTTTTTGTGACTGTGATTTGTGTTTGGCATTTTTGGTTTGTGTGCTTTTGCTATATTCTTTCGCAGTACTTTCTAGTTTAGGGGAATGGTTTTCGCACTTCGTTCCCAACACGTCCTTCCTCCTCTTGTGCATATAATCAAAAACATCGACGAAGCTGATACTAGAGGGATCTCCCCCCTCTTTTGCCAGCTTTTGTGCCTGTGTACGAAACTTTAAGGATGTGAATTATCTTCATAATTATGTTATTAAAATATATAATGGAAATATTTAAGTATTTAGAATTAACTTACTAGGTTTCGATGGTGCTTAGCTATCATGCCCCGGTTCCGCAGAACCGTTCGTCCTTGCTCGGGGTCATCGCACAGAAGTCCCGAAGCATGAACATTGAATAATCAGTAAGTCGCCAGCGAAAAGTTGAAACAAAACACAAGTCATATAAATAGCTCTTTATTGATTTTAAAACAAAGATTACAAGGTGGCACGAGGCCAAGATTACAACACTCTGACTCACTCTTCCTTACTATACAAGCCACTCTGCTCTCCCTCTCATCTCTCAATAAAATAAAATATAGGTGCCCCTTCGGCTTGCAACTTAAAGGTGCTTTAGATAGGTGATGTCCATATATTATTTCCAGTATAGGTGAAGAGTCCACTGTGGCCGCACGTCTCAAAATGCCAAAGAACTCTCTACCTCAGCACGTCCAAGCGAGCTCCGCACCGAGCGTGTTAACACCTGAATCTGAACATAAAAACTGGTGGGGTGTTAGTACACAACCATACTAGTGAGTGACTTCCTCATCCACCCATACAAAAACTAACACGTTCGTTTAGTGAGTGCTCCATACAATTTTTTTTGTCTTTCTAATCTTACCTTAGGATCAGTTTATTGCATAATATAAGTCTACTCGTGTTCAAACATCGTGGTCGTGCTCCAAGACCTTGTGATCGTGCTACAAAACCTATTTGTATCGACGTCATTGTCGGGCTATGAGATCTATTAGTGTATCATCATCGAGGTCGTGCCTCGTAACATAGTGTATCATTACTCAATACTTGCCCTACGGCCTTTTTCCCTATTTTGTCTCCGGAAATAGCTTAATCATAGACTTGTGCACTTAGTGGCCTTTTTACCTATTTCGTCTCTGGAAATGGCTTAATCGTAAACTCGTGAACTTAGTGTCAACGACTCAATTTATGACATTACGTCTTGCACCGAAGTACGTGTCTCTGTTATAGCTAAATATTAGGCACAAATGTTATGTTGCATATCGTTTGCACATTTTTTGACTCATTTGTACTGTGCATACACTTTTTTGACTCAATCTAAGGCATACACACGGATTGCCGCTATTATGTCGACTCATCCATATGAAAGGTTACTAGCATGACAAGTTATTCGTGGACTATAGCCTGGCATAGACAAGGTCGTCCGGCGCGGGTAGCGAGTCCCGTAGAAAGCCTTGAATCATCTGAACGGTACAATCCAGCTCAGCTATCGTGCATCCTCCTAAGCCAAATCGGTCCTGCGGCCCCAGGTTGCCGTCCGAGGAAGCGAAAATCTTGTGCATAAGACATCACTTATTTGTTTTAAACATACCTAGCCATTTAGTAAATAAGGGATGCAGAGTTTTAATAAATAGTTTATAATAATGGGCCTCTTGTTTCTTATCAACCCGGTTTACTTTCCTCCTAGATTACTATGTAAGCTTCTTCTTCTTTTTAATTGAAGGTTCCATATGAAAAAGACTGATTCATGATGGGAAACAACAAAGGATATCTCCAAAAATTTATTTTATAAATAGCTTCTTTTTTATACTAAAGAACAAAAATATAACAAACATAATGTTATTCCTATCTTTATTTACATTATTTTTGCTTTGCTTTGCTATTCTTTTTGTGGGCTATTCTTCTCTTACATCATTGTGTTACCCACACTTATAAGTAATGTCTGAAGTATACATTTTCAAATTTATTTTGTTATCTGTAACTATCACTCTTATACATAATGCTAAAAACAACATTTTCTTTTCTAGTTTATTCAGTTAGTCTTTTACTCTCTTTTATACATTGACTTTCTATGTCACTATGTCATTCCAAAATTTACTTTCGCACACACTTATATTTTAGGCTAATCAGACAAAATAAGGACATATAAATGTGTTTAGTACTTATTCAGAACTATTATTTTTTAGTTTCCATATTATCTGAAATAAACATGTTCTTAGAGAATTTATCATCATAGAGATGCATATGTAGTCAAGAACAAATACATACCTTTATCTCATCAACAAGCTCTTTGGGCGCAATCTTGGTATTCAAGAACTCGTCCACTTGTTGGAGAGTTACTTTTCGGTCCTGGAAAATCAATAAGAAATATATTAGTAATACAATAGCTCATTCTCAGAAAATAAAAAAAAACTCGACTAAAACCAAACTTAATATGTCTTCAAAGAAGATACCGACTTTGGCAAACAAGAGTTTCTAAAAGCCAGAGTTACATAAAGTAGAAGATTATGTAAAGTAAAGCAGACGAGTTTGTAACAGCACTACCAAGGCCATCAAAGATTAAAAATAAGTTACTTTTCGTTTGACAAAATGGAACCATATACAATTCACGAATTTGGTTTAATATATTGAATTAAAAAAACAAATAGAAGATTCTCACCTTTGTGGTTTTGGAGGTACTAAGTACTTCCAGACCAATTTCACCCTCGAATTTTGACATGCTTGTTTTAAACCATTGGACCCTACTTGATTCCTCAGTCCCTCCAGATACTATTACAGAAACAGTCACCTTATTCCCTTTACGAATATCTCCAATTATCTTCAGATTTGTTACCTTTGGTGGGGCTGAAATTAAATAGAGGAGATATTATGATGAAAAGCACATGTTGAAATTTTCTAACCACCTGCTATGATATTACAAATTCACATCTCCATTTATCACCAAACAATAGCCAAAATTTATGTAGAAGACTAGAATTCAAAGAAAGAATGAATTTCACACTATCAATGATCACTACCTATGGAAGACAGTATTTTAAGCAACACCAATAAGTATTGCTAAAGCGGTGCAAACCTGTCCAATGATTCCCAAAGCATGATGCACACACATGCACGGCCTTAGTGTTATATATCCAAGATCATTATCAAGGTAAAATTATAAAAAACAAACAAACTCCGAAAAAATCTTATCTGAAAAAGCATCACATCAGTCAATATTTTCACACTAAAAATTTCCTAAACTCCATTCTGAACTTGACTGTTGATCACCAATATGTAGGATACGGTTTCGTGGGCATGGTTTAACCAAACATCAACCTCCATGTGAGCTAAAAATTGGATCTCATGGAAATTAAATAACTATGTTCATCTGCATAACCTAGCAAACACAAACATTTTGGCGGTCGACAAGTTTAAAATAAGGCACGACATCTAGGTTGCAAAAATAATCCTTAACAGGAACATATATCACTACAAGAAAAATCTATTTTACAACGTTGAAAAAATATTGTAAAAAGACTTTTACAACGTTTAATATATGGTTGTTATATCCTGGGTCATAAAAGGGGAGGGTATCTTCCACAACGTTCGTTTGAAAGTTGTGAAGATGTTGTCGAAGTTCTTCCAACATCGATGTACAAACGTTGTCAAAATTTATAAAATCTGACAAAAACCTTTCTACAACCTTTTCCAATTATTATAAAAAATAGTTTTTAACACGTATTACAAGTATTGTAAATATAATTTAAACAATGTTCAGCAACTGTAATAAAAAAATATCTACCACATTCAATAAACGTTGCGCATAAATTTTATACAATAGTGTACAAACATTGTAAAAAGTGTTTGTACAACTTTTAGAAAATATTGTATATATTATTCAATCATGTTTGTCAAACATTGTAAATAATATGTGTATGTTGTAATTATAATATCAACAATAATTTAAAGGTATTGCAAATAAAGTTTACAACATTTAGAAAAGTTGTTAAAACGTTATTTTACAAGATTATTTAAACGTTGTTGATTGTATTTCCTTTTAAAAATATACAGTTTACAAAAAAATTATATTGATTGCAATCATAATACAAATACATATATAAATACAAATAAATACATTCTTCTAATTCCTGCTCATGCTATTGTTGTTGATGATGTTGTTGTTGTTGCTGTTCGAGAATGAACCTAAAAATTACATTCAACGATATAAAGGGGAAAGCACTCCTAAAAAAACTGAAAATAAAGAACTATCCGAACAGTTTAAACTTCCAAGGATGTTTATGTTTTAACTCTCTTCATCGCTTGGTTTTAATTCAGGTTCACCATTTATCATAGAAAATATTTTAAAAACTCATTTCTTATAGAAATTTAATAGTTCTGTATTTAAAACAAACAATCAATTATTCTCATCACGAACCTTAACATCATTTTACATAAATAAACATTTACAGAAACAACAATATTGTTAATGTGATAAGAAAAGATGCATCATTATGAAAATGAAAGTACAATTTAGTAGACATCTTCAAGCATAAATTTTAAAACTGGTCAGATGATGCAAAAGTCTTTGTTTTATAAGGCTACAAAAGTCGTTGTTTTTATAAGGCTGCAAAAGTCTTTGTTTTAGAGTATGAATTATATGCTACAAAACTATGTCTTATAAAAAAGAAACCTTGAACATACAGAATCTAGAGAAATCTGAACATCTTATTAAAAAATACTTGTTCACCAAGGTTCAAACTTTCAACATCCAATGATTGATCATACTCTGTCAGAGGCAGATGAGATGAGCAAAAATTTCCCCATTCCATGTTTATAACCTACAATACAAAACATGGTTAATAAAAACATGTTGACATATAAGATGTGACATCAACATTATTTTGTCTGTACATCAATCAGAGTGTCAATGGGTTTTTGACTCTTGTAATGAAAAACAATAATAAATAAGGGACTACAAAGGCTACTTACTATCTCCCCAAATTTTGGTAGGAGGCCATGACACTTAGGTATTGACTGAGCTCGCTCTACATATGCTGCATTTGTGCCATACCCAATATCACAACAATAACAACATCACTATCAAAATACCTGCCTCCAGCTAGCGTTCCTATTGTATCATTGACCTACATCAATAACATTAGTCATGTATTATAACTTATTAGATGCACTAACCACAATATTGCAAGCCAACATGCTTCGCTAAAGCTTTGCCTTAACTTATGACAAGAAGATCTAAATACACTCACACACATATCAAGGGCTTGTCTCTCCATGGCTTTAGTCAATTCACCATCTACATCTTCCCCTACCAGATATTATCAGAATAACAAGGTTAATCAAGAAGTAATCTAAATGTTTACATCATATGAATTAGACCATTAAACATGTTGTAGACTTTAACGCATCTGGATATGTTTCAAGAAAAGTGGTCCTATCAATCGTGTCTTTATGTTAAAGAATTAGTCGTTACAATGTATGAAAGTAATATAACTACTTACAATCAAAAAAGAAAATGAAAGAAAAAAAAGAAAGAATGAAGAGCTTACAGATAACTTACCCTAAAGGAAGGGCATAGAAACACTCTATTAGACTATACTTGTTTGATCTTGGCAAATACGAAGCGTAAAATATTGGTATACTGGAATCATGAGTACATGAAAAGGCAGTGTATGTCCGTGATTGTGTTTTTATATCATGTCAGTGATGCATATGTAAATAGAAGATAAGTGATAACTTTTGGCAGCAAGAAATTATGTCCTGTAACTTTGAGGTCTTATTAAATGGTTTGTCATAAATTTGATTAGAACATGAACCATGAAATTTGTCCTTTAAGTTTATTATGATTGTAAATGTCCTCTTTATCCTTGAACAAGACATAACAAAAACATCAAAATAATATATGAGGCAACAAAAGATATTTCAAAACCATTTGCTTTACCCAGCAGTTTCCATACTGAAGATGGGCAAGCATCAAAGGTTTACATGGAACAGAGTATTCAATATGTACGCAGCTTTATGTTATGTCTGGCTAAACGAAAAAATCTTGCAAGGTATCCCTCAATAAGATGCATCAGATGAGAATAAGATTAAGTTCGTAAAAAAGAATAAATTGTTGACTTAGATGACATAGAGTTTGAGATCTTACAAAACATCTTTCATTTGTACAAAACATAACATGATTTGGAAACCATACAGTTAGAATGGACTTCAAAACAGAAAAAGACATCATATGGAACAGGGATAAAATAATTGGAGTCTTTAAAAACACTACCTGACATATACATGCACAAACCCTAATTCCTTCTCCCTCTGTCTTCATATTAACCTCGAGATGTAACCATTCATCTCTCTATATATATATGGTCCTGAAAAAATAATGTTTGTAGTATTAGCCAATTCATATTCCTATAGGTCATATAGTATGGGTTTTGGAATATTTAATCCAATACTGACCTCTACAGATAGGCTGACACCAAACTTGGGGCTATCTTTATTAGCCAATTTAGCAAAGAAAATTAAAAGGAAAAAAAAGATTATGGCAAAAACAATGTCTACACAATGATTCGAAGATATCGAAGATAAACTTGTTGCACTGCCAATAAAATTCCTTATCGACACAATGTAATGTTACCATTTATTGAAGTTATTTACTACAAATACACAACATTTGAGCATTTTAATATTATTCCATTAGAAACTATTTATTCTGAGTTTTTTTGTCTATAAGCAAGTAAAATACACAACACTATCTATTTTAGTTGAACAATTAACAAATATTGAATATTATTTCATTCAAAAATAACAAAAAAACTACATAAGATTATGACTAAACTTAGCAAATATATTTCTAGTTTTTAAATAAATTTCTTATTTTTTTGCCTTTCTGAAACCAAGAACTCTGAAACTTCAACATAAAATTGCCAAAATAGCTGAAAAAACAATACCACTATTCATAAGGATCTGGAACTGATGACAATTTGGAATCCAATACCAATATAGTGAACCTTAAAAAAGACCATTGTTTTTTGCACAACTTACCAAAACTCAAACCTTCTCCTTCCTCCATTAGGCAGGACTTGATTTATTGATATCCAAAGAATATATGGGAAACGATATTTTTTCAATGAGAAGCACTGTAGTAGTTAACCTACAGGTCCTAGGTGTGAATGCTACAACAAATCTCTTGCAAGAACCATAACTATATTTAGTCCTTGCTATAGTGCCAATCACACTGGCAATGCTTAGAGGATATCTATATGTTGTTCCTTCTGGCCATATTGCATTTTATCATATATTGTTCATTTACAAAATACAAGAATATGGAGTTTTAGATGGAATATTTTGTTAAGAGTTCTAGATGGAATATTTTTTGAGTATATACTCTATAGTCTATACATAAACTGTTTGTATTATATCTACTTGCACAACCAAGGAATTACATCGCTGGTGGAACCAAAAAGGGATATCCTTAGAAAAGTTAACATAGAGTGACTCAAGAATGAATGCAACTAGCCCTACTATCGCGCTATTAATATTATGCTAGCAGTAAAATAGTCCTTCTACCAGATCCAACACTCCTCAAGGTGGCTCTCATCCAACCTTACTGAATTTTTTGTAATTCATAGGCAGAAACATGATTCAGCACAGTCCTATAAGTTTTATGCTGCTGCGAGAAAATGTGGAGAGCAAAAAGTTTATACCATAATCCTATAATTATTTCCCACCATTATATAGAAAATGCAAAAATATTTTAACTAAATTACAAAGGTAAACAGATTCATATTTGATACTGATGTTTCCTTTTCTTTCTTCATTGAAAAAGCAATTCGTCAATCAATGCTTGATCAAATTTAAAAAAACTATAACCAAAATACAGTCATGAATCTGAACTGCTAGGAAAATAACTAAATACCATCTTCTAAGATTTTTTGAGATATAGAGAACACATCTCAATTTACTTACTTGCTTTAAATACTCAAATTACCTACAATACTATATGATGTGGGAGATCATAATTGTGGAGAGACTTGAATTGAAGGAAATTTCAGAAAAGGGCAGAACCTACCCTAGCAACAAAACCAAGCTTCTCTAACTTTTGTACTACATCCAATTATATTAAAGTTATACTGGTCAAGTTCCTACAAATACATATAAGTGTTTTGAGTTTTAACGGAACAAACAAAGAATCTACGATAGTGAATAGTACTAAAACTCTACCGATATTGTCGCCTTTCCCTGATCCATCAAAATAAAGTGGGAAATTAACACCTCTTTGACCTGAATGTTCGGATTAGCAAAACTAATAAATCTAACAAACTGATTAGACATATTAACTTAAATAGAACTTTTGATAGTGAAATATTGGTTAAGAGTAGACCACCATATTTTACTTCCCAGTGCATTTGGTTAAAGCAAAAATACCATTCAATAAGAAAACAACAAAAAATAATCAAAATATTATTTTTTATCCCAGGATATTAATGTTACAAATGCTAGTAATTAGAAATGACCAAAATACAAAAAATCTTTAATTATCAATATTGTTATGTCATGGCACCACCCATGATACCAGAATTTATTAATCCTTAAAAATATTAAAAAAATTATCTTTTAACAGTGATTAAAAGATTTAACAACAGACCCCTCTTTCACCTTACTTCCACCTACTACAGAACAAAAAATGTGACCATTTGTTTACAAGCTAAGAAGTAGGGACACTCTAAACTCCATGGTGTCTGAGTTGCATCGTGTTGGACACATATCGGACATGCCATAGAAGCTCAAAAGTACATTAGGAAAAACCAAACTTGGTACCAAATCCATTTTTCTGTATCCGTGTCCATCCAACATAGTTTATAAGTGTCAAGCCATAAATCATACATAAAAATACTCACATAGATGGTTTGCACCAAAGCCTATAATTTTAGCATGATATTTGAAACTAAGAACGACCCCAAATTCATGTTTCTCTTGAATTACTCCTTCAACCACACTACCAATAATAGAACATTCCACCCAACTGAAATCAGAACTCTTTGCATTTGACAAGTGCAATGTTACTGCACAGAGAGAAACACACAGCTGAGTATGAAACATCAATAGAAAACAAACATAATTGTGCAAAAAAAGAAAAATAAGAATTAAACAGATCAACAAGAATAAAGTTATCTCCAGAAAATGGAATGATAAAAGAATGTTGGTGAGGACAACGAACAAGATATATAGAACATGATAACACATTGGAATGCTACAAACAACTAAATGAACAATGACTAAAAAATAGCAAAATATTACTTGAACTACAACTGCCGATTGATATTCGGAAAGCATGGCAAAGTAACCCAAAATCTATTTGTCCATCCCTAGTAAGAGATTCCAAATAAAAAAAAATTCAACTATACGTAGTCCCCCAACAATTAACTACTGAATAATGTCAGTGGTCATGAACCCCGAAGACATTTGTTTCAAACAAAAAAACCCTGAAGGATATCTAATATTGTATTGATACCTAGGTCATAAACTACCATCACAACCAAATAGCAGGTAAAGTAAGAGCGAGTTTACATTTGAAGACGGTCTAAAATAATGGTAATGAAGCAACAGATTTCATACACAACCGAAAAGATGGAACTTATATAAGCATTCATCCAAGTAAGAGACAAAAAATAATATATTTACCTCAATTTTTTTAGAGTAAGACATTTGACTAAGTTATAAAAAAAAGGCAGATCTCTCTCCATTCCGAGTACTAATAATAATTTATGAATACCACATTATATGCATATATGAGCATAATTCAAACTGTTGTTAGCTATGAAGATGCAGATATCATAATATTGTAAATAGAAGGAGAAAGAGATCTCATGAATGACAGCAAGAGCTTACATAGTGTCCTCTTAGATTATGCTTCAGCGAGTTGGTGTCGATGTAGGGACGTGTAATTGTACTCTTAGGTTGCGCTTCAGCGAGGTGGTGTCGTTGTAGGGACGTGTGTACACGCTATACAGGTCGATGTCCCCTGCTCCTCACTAGCGACATTCAGCACCTTCACACACTACACAGAAGGGTGTAAAGAGGACTGGTTGTTACATTTGGCCTTCAATGATTGATAGGTGGTATCAGATATCAGGCCATGAGCCCACCAGTACTTAAATATGCCTTGTAGTCATCGGTCACGGTATTCCCCACCTGTACCAAATGCATTCCTAAATCTAGTTTTTGAAATCGAAAGAGGAGAAGTGAAACCCTATACCATCATGCAGTTGCTAATTAGTTAATTTAACACAAAATTCATCATATGCTAACCATAACTAAAATAGAAATATATAAATTAGGGTTAAGAAACTTATATTAAAGGGTTATACAAAAGGGGAGCCGTCGAGGATAATGTCGATACCAGAGTAGTGTTGGAGTGGGTGGGGTTCCCAACCTATGTGGAGAAGACCCCGGAGTGCGACGAGCGCCGTTCGTGTGTCGAAGAAGCTCGGGAAGTAGGCGACGGAGTTGCTGCTGCTGCTGCTGGAGCTGCTGGAAGCAGGGGATCCGAGTTCGGGCCGAACTCGGTCCCAGGCCGAGTTCTGGCCGAACTCGGTCTGGCCATTCCAGGGTTTGGCCAGTAGGTGTTGGTTGCCCCACACAGAGTTCTGGCCGAACTCTGTGTCGTCGGGGGCTGAAGCGGATTTCTGGATGAGTTTTCATCATTGGATCTAATCCAACGGTCCAGGTTGGTTGCGGGATTAGGGAGATATATTGAGTTTTCTCAACCCTAACTCAATATCGCAAGTAAACAAAAAGTTTGAGAGAGGAAGGAGGCAAGAGTGCCATTACAACTTCGGAGAAGAAGACGGAGGATTGAAGGTCGCTGTTCGAAGGAGATCGTGTTCGGGTAATCTCTACTCGTCGTTCTCGCTCTTCGTAGCCTTGTAATCATTGTTCTTATCTCTGAGTGTTGTGGGGATCCGATTTGGATCGGGAGGAGTTTGTAGAGGGTGTAATTCTTCTATTCCATTAGTGGAGGCTTCTCAGGGTTGGACTCCGATCGTCCCGTGGTTTTTTCTCGCAAGGATTTCCACGTCAAAAATTCTCTGTGTCTGCGTGATTGTTTTTGTGTGGCTATTTTTGGGTTCGTGCGTTGTATTGCTCGGTCCTCTCGCAGGTACTCTCCGGTTTGGGGAAAGGTTTTCGCGTTTCTTTCCCAACAGAGTGGTATCAGAGCTTTGGGTTCAAAGGGTGTCAGGAGTTGACAGAGGAACCAGAGAGGAGAGATGGACGCGAAGCCGGTGCGCATGGTAAACCTTAATGGCACAAACTATCATTATTGGTGGAGCAAGATGAAAGATTTGCTATTTGTCAAGAAGCTGCATCTACCCGTGTTTGCATCCGAGAGGCCCAGTGATAAATCCGAGGAGGACTGGACATTCGAGCACATACAGGTGTGTGGGTACATAAGGCAGTTTGTTGATGAGAACGTGTACAATCACGTTGCCAATATTGAGTACGCGAAGACGTTGTGGGATAAGCTGGAATCTTTGTATGCGAAGAAGACCGGGATAAACAAGTTGTTCCTGATCCGAACGATGATGGGTCTGCGGTACAAGGATGGGGCGTCTATTTCGGATCACTTGAGTGAGCTCCAGGGCATGGTTGACCAGCTATCTTCTATGGGAGTCAAGTTCAACGACGAAGTTTAGAGACTGTGGCTGCTGTGTACATTGCCAGACTCGTGGGAGACCGTACGAGTATCTATGATCTCTTCTGCTCCAGAGGGCGTGGTCAGTCTGGAGTTTGCCAAGAGCGGGGTGTTGAATGAAGAGATGCGGAGACGTTCTCAGGGCACTTCATCCACATCCCACCACTCAGAGGTACTTGTTTCAGAGAGCCACGGAAGGGGCAAAAGCAGGGGTCCAGGTGGTGGCAGAGACAAGAGCAGGAGGAAGTCCAAGGGTCGTTACGAGGACTCAGAGTGTTACCATTGCGGTAAGAAGGGCCATATCAAGCGGAATTGTTTCGCTTGGAAGAGAGAGAAGAAGGACGACAAGGAGAAGCAAGAAGAGAATACTACAGCGGCGGCCTCGGTGCATGGAGGCGATGTGATCGTCGTAGGCGATGAGGTCATTACTAACCTCGCCTGCGATAACAATTCTTGGCTGGTGTACTCAGGGGCTTCAGCACATGTATCTCACAATAGGGCACTGTTTGCCACTTACACGACAGGCGACTGTGGTGTGTTGAAGATGGGCAACGGAGATGTGTCGAAGGCGGTTGCCATTGGAGATGTGCATTTGAGAACGAAGACGGGTGCGGTTCTTGTTCTCAAGGATGTTCGTCATGTCCCTGATATCCGTTTCAACCTGGTGTCGGTTGGAAGGTTGGATGACGAGGGATTCTTCAGTCTCTTCGGAAATAGTCAGTGGAAGCTTTCCAGAGGTTCGATGGTGATTGCCAGAGGAAGCAAGAAGTCCGGTCTCTACTATATGGAGGGGAGCGCAGAGGGGGCACAAGAGGTGAACGCAGTCAGTGATGCGTCTACCGAGTTGTGGCACAGGCGGCTCGGCCATATCAGCGAGAAGGGGATAAGCTACTTGGTGAACAGGAAAGTGATTCCGGGGCTCAAGTCTACAAAGTTGGAGAAGTGCACGCACTGTTCAGCTGGAAAGTAAAATAGGGTGTCTTTCCAAAGTCACCCAAGTTCGAGGAAGCCGGCGTTGCTCGAGTTAATTCACTCGGATGTCTGCGATCCTATGAAGGTAAAATCTCTTGGTGGTGCTTCTTACTTTGTGACTTTTATTGATGACTGTTCCAGGAAGGTTTGGGTCTATGCCTTAAAGACCAAGGATCAGGTACTGCCTACTTTCAAGGAGTTTCAGGCCTCTGTTGAAAGGAAGACGGGCAAGAAGTTGTTGTGTGTTCGGTCTGACAATGGCGGCGAATACATCGGTCCCTTTGATGCGTATTGTAGAGAGCAAGGGATACGACACCAGAAGACTCCGCCAAAGACACCTCAGCTCAATGGTGTAGCGGAGCGCATGAACAGGACACTGATGGAGAGGGTGCGGTGTTTGCTGTCAGAAGCAAACTTACCGGGCAGTTATTGGGGTGAGGCTCTTCTCACAGCTGCTTATATTATTAATTTGTCTCCTAGTGCTCCTTTGCAGGGTGATGTGCCTGACAAAGTATGGTACGGCAAAGAGCCGTCATACAGTCACCTGCGGGCGTTTGGTTGTAAAGCCTTCTTGCATGTACCGAAGGACGAGAGGACCAAACTTGAGCCGAAGACGAGGCGATGCGTCTTTGTCGGCTATGGTCGGGATGAGTTTGGCTATAGACTCTACGATCCAGTGGAAGGAAAGCTCTACAGAAGCAGGGACGTGGTGTTCGTCGAAGATCAGACCATGACTAACACTCAGGATTCCGAGACGCCTTCTGAGGCTGAGGAATTGCCTGAGTTAGAGTCATTTCGCTTCGAGCAGTTTCCAGAGGACATCACAGAGGATCCAGTTATGGGGGAGCCGGTACATGGAGTTGCTTCCAACCTTGATCATCAGCCTGCTGATGGTGGTCAGGGTGTCCCTCAGGAGGATGAGCATGCCGGAGAGGTAGTTCCTGAAGGGGCGGAGGCTGTCGGTATACAGCCAGCACCAGTGGCTCCACTGAAAAGGAGTGACAGGGATCGTCGACCATCTACGAGATACTCACCGGATGAGTATGTGCTATTGACTGACGGAAGGGAGCCCGAAAGTTTTGCAGAGGCTATGGAAGACGAACACAGGCAGGAGTGGATGGTGGCTATGCAGGAGGAGTTGAGTTCCTTGCACACCAATTCCACTTATGATCTGGTACGGTTGCCAAAGGGCAAGAAGGCTTTGAAGAATCGATGGGTGTTCAGAGTGAAGCAGACGGAAGATGCTACTTGCCCTCGATACAAAGCGAGGCTGGTAGTCAAGGGCTACGGTCAGCGGAAAGGCGTGGATTATGATGAGATCTTTTCGCCTATCGTCAAGCATTCGTCTATCCGGGTGGTGCTAGCATTAGCAGCCAGTTTCGACTTGGAGGTCGAGCAGATGGACGTGAAGACGGCATTCCTCCACGGTGATCTTGAGGAGGAGTTGTACATGAAGCAGCCGGAGGGATTCTGTTAGAAGGGCAAGTCACATTTGGTCTGCCGGTTGAGAAAGAGCTTGTATGGTCTGAAGCAGGCTCTGAGGCAGTGGTACAGGAAGTTCGAGTCGTTTATGGGGGAGCATGGTTATGCACGGACGACGTCGGGCCATTGTGCATTTATGAGGTATTTTGCCGAGGATGATTTCATCATTTTATTGCTCTATGTTGATGATATGCTATTAGTGGGTCGGAATGCCACTAGGATAGCGGAGTTGAAGCGCCAACTGGGCGCGGCCTTCTCTATGAAGGATTTGGGCACAGCAAAGACTATTCTTGGGATGGAGATCAGCCGAGAGAGAGAGTCCAAGCTGCTACACTTATCCCAAAAGAAGTACATTCACCGGGTACTTCAGCATTTCGGGATGGACGGGTCGAAGAAAGTGAGTTCCCCCCTCGCGGCTCACTTTAAGCTCACTGAGGAACAGTGTCCATCTACCGAGGACGAAAAGGAAGATATGGAGCGGTTTCCATATGCCTCAGCTGTGGGAAGCCTGATGTATGCTATGGTGTGTACGAGGCCAGATATTGCTCATGCAGTTGGTATGGTTAGCAGGTATCTTTCAAATCCTGGAAGGGTACATTGGAGTGCGGTCAAGTGGATTCTACGATATCTTCAGGGCACTGCTGGTTGGAGACTTTCCTTTGGTGGTGACGAGCCGAAGCTGGTTGGGTATACCGACGCTAATATGGCTGGAGATGTAGACACGAGGCGATCGACTTCGGGCTACGTGATGATATTTGCAAGAGGAGCAGTATCGTGGCAGTCGCGGTTGCAGAAGTGTGTTGCCTTGTCGACGACGGAGGCGGAATACATTGCAGCGACGGAGGCTTGCAAGGAGCTGTTGTGGATGAAGAAGATGTTGCAGGAAATGGGACTGAAGCAAGAGTAGTATACTTTCCTTTGCGACAGTCAGAGTGCTATTCACCTGGTGAAGAATTAGACGTTTTATAGCCGGTCCAAGCACATCGAGACCCGGTATCATTGGATACGCGATGTGGTTGAGAAGAAGGACGCGGAGCTTGAGAAGGTGCATACAGATGACAACGGAGCTGATATGTTCACGAAGATTCTACCAAGGGAGAAGTTTGAGTACTGCAGGCAGGTCGTCGGGATGACGACATCCTCCCCATAGTTGTGAAGGGGGAGATTTGTTGGAGTGGGTGGGGTTCCCAACCTATATGGAGAAGACCCCGGAGTGCGACGAGCGCCGTTCGTGTGTCGAAGAAGCTCGAAAAGTAGGCGACGGAGTTGCTGCTGCTGCTGCTGGAGCTGCTGGAAGCAGGGGATCCGAGTTCGGGCGAAACTCGGTCCCAGGTCGAGTTCTGGCCGAACTCGGTCTGGCCGTTCCAGGGTTTGGCCAGTAGGTGCGGGTTGCCCCACACAGAGTTCTGGCCGAACTCTGTGTCGTCGGGGGCTGAAGCGGATTTCTGGATGAGTTTTCATCATTGGATCTAATCCAACGGTCCAGGTTGGTTGCGGGATTAGGGAGATATATTGAGTTTTCTCAACCCTAACTCAATATCGCAAGTAAACAAAAAGTTTGAGAAAGGAAGGAGGCAAGCGTGCCATTACAACTTTGGAGAAGAAGACGGAGGATTGAAGGTCGCTGTTCGAAAGAGATCGTGTTCGGGTAATCTCTACTCGTCGTTCTCGCTCTTCGTAGCCTTGTAATCATTGTTCTTATCTCTGAGTGTTGTGGGGATCCGATTTGGATCGGGAGGAGTTTGTAGAGGGTGTAATTCTTCTATTCCATTAGTGGAGGCTTCTCAGGGTTGGACTCCGATCGTCCCGTGGTTTTTTCCCGCAAGGGTTTCCACGTCAAAAATTCTCTGTGTCTGCGTGATTGTTTTTGTGTGGCTATTTTTGGGTTCGTGCGTTGTATTGCTCGGTCCTCTCGCAGGTGCTCTCCGGTTTGGGGAAAGGTTTCCGCGTTTCTTTCCCAACAACTAGTAGCCGCAGTAGCTCATCGCCAAGAGTATTATTATCCTATTGTAGAGGAGGAGCGAGGGTCGAAGTAGACGCTTGAGTCGGTGGACGATGAAGATGGTGTCGGAAGGAGAGAGGGGCAGTGGGGTCGCAGGAAATGGGTTGTGCTCGAGGGAGGAGGGGCGTTGCGGTAGGGGGCGAGATCGTAGGGTCGGGGCTTAGCGAAGACCAGGTGGTGGTCGGGAGAGGAGGAGATGCATGTTCCTCATCTGGCAAGGCTAGCTTCCCTGACCAAGAACCCGAAGAGAAGAGGAGCGAGAGTTAGGGGAGAGATGTTTGGAGAGGAGGGTTGGGGGTTTTGATCAAGATTGAGGAGAGAATGGTTAGCTTTAACATTGTTTTGGGGGGTAATACTTTTTTTTATGAAATAATAGAGGGAAAGCTCAAATGTTAATAACATTTATGATATTAGTATTTGGTCTTCATAATATCCAATATTAGGTTTTCGGTCTCATATTCACTATTGAAGTCCAATATGTTACCAATTTGGAGATCTATGAAGACCCAAATCCTAATGTTGGACATTATCAAGACCCAAATTCTATTATAAATATTGCATGAGACTCTATTACTAAATAACCTTTTTTTAAATGTTAAGGTTATTAATGTTAGGCTAAATCAATTAAATAAAAAATATAAACAAAAAAAGTTAGCTACGATTATTTAATTCTAGTCATATTATAGTATTAACCGTTACCAAATGAAAAAAGTGTTACAAATTGTCTATTTTGGTATAGTGTGACATTTATATATTGTATAAAAAGTTTAAATTTATATTTGTAATCAATTGAAAACAAAAAGTTACATGGAACGGAGGGTTCACGGTGATCATTGACGTACGTGTAGGCAACTCTAGAGGGGAGGGGTGAATAGAGTATGTGTCGATAATACCCAATTAAAAATTTAACTCTATTCAAGTCCAACCAACAGAAATAATAATCAGAGTATAAGTGTGGAATATAAATAGAGATCAGAGAAGCATACGCAAACACAACAGTTTTTAACCTGGTTTCTCTCGTGGAGGACTAGTCCAGGCCTGAGAACTCTCGCTCATGATTGAAATCCACTATTTGTAAAATAGCGTACACCACGTGCCTTTAGTACGAAGAGCACGCAAACTACTTAACAAAACACAAGCTTTTAGATCGAAGCGCTCGAACACTTCAACTTCGCGGAAAGCGAAACTTGGAATTTTCCAAGTGACTTTTCTTTCACTCTTGCACACAACTTCTAGCTGATATCGTATTGACACTACAAGAAAAAAGGCTTTTCTTGACGGTGATTCCTCGTCAAGAAATGGGTATCTTGACGATTGCGGATCCGTCAAGTAGGCCGGAGTCAAGAAAAGCCCCCCCTTTCTTGACGGTCGCTGGAAGCTTTTTTCTTAAAGATTTTTGGCCGTCATATGAAGTAATTTTCTTGACTATTTTTAGCCGTCAAGATAACAGTTTTTAGAAAATGTCAACGTAGGCAAAAACTTTTCTTGACTCCGGCCTAGATGATGGCCTTTAGCCGTCAAGAAAAGCATGAATTCACGACTATTATGCAGCATAATTTGAATTAAGATTGACGTTTGACAACCGTCAAGAGAAGCTATCCAAAGTACCGTCAAGAGAATCTTGCCAAAATTCTGTCAAGAATTATATAATATTAATCAAACACACATAATATCAATCCAGAAGATACACACATCAAATTACTATAAAACCCAAATTTCATATTAACAATCTGTATTGTTCATACAACAAAAACTTCCAATACACATCCTACCCCATGTATTCTTCACTTGTCCACTCACAACATAATCCAACCATAAAGTACACATAACCCACATCTGTTGTTTCCATACCACTTAAACATCCAAACCACAAACATCCATCACTTGTCACCACAAAACATAATCTAACCCTACAAAATGAAACCAGAAAAAGTAGCAAACCAGAACAGAGCACATCCCTCCCATATCCATAGCATTCCCCTATTCACAATATGCATGCACCTTCATTTTTCAGAAAGTTCCTGAGAGAACAAGAACACAAATTATCAATACTTTCCGTACATGTTCTTATTTAGATATTGAACTACACTATTACATAATTATCAATACAGTTTGACTTTATTGCTGCACACATAAGAACTCGAGACAATTTGAATCACTTGACAAGAATCTGAATTAAGGCATACTATAACACAAACAGGTATCCTGGAAATGTCATACTGAAACTATAACACAAACAAGTATCCTGGAAATTGAATCAGTTGACAAGAATTTGAATTAAGGCATACTATAACGCAAGAACAGTTTGACTTTATTGCCATACTAAAATTATAAATCAAAAGCATATATTCTGTTATAAATATTTGTAAACATTTTACAGAATTAAACAACTGACCAAGACAATTCGGACACTCCAAAATACACTAGGTACTTGAATATAATAAAGATCATTAAACTAATGAATTCTGAAAGCCTTTTCTACCATCATGGAGTCAGTTTATGCTGGAACAAGGAAAAAAAGGATGATGTTACTATAGATTGTAACATTTTTCATTGCGATCTAGAGACTGGAGAATGATTTCAGGAAAGCTAGAACATAAGACTGAAGCTGAAAAGATACAACTATCGTAGCATGTGTGCTATTAGTTAGTGTTTCTTCCCGATCTTGAAAAATTTAAGATCGCAATGAAAATTATGACTTTAGTTCCTATTTACTAAAAACTTGAAAATTTTAAATGTTGTGACTTGCCAAGACAATTATAAAACACATTAAATGATAAATGAAAAAGATGGCACGAACTTGAAATATATGTGCTTACTATGTCTCCTATTTTTTACACAGAACAGCTTGGTTTTAGAAACTGAATAATCAGAAGATAACCAAAGGAAACATCTCTAGAAATAGATAAATTAAAAATAATTTCAGAAATATGGAAAGCATAGCTAAGGTGTTGACTGTTTAAAAGGAAAACTGAAGAGAAGAAGTAATAGCACGTTATGAGTATAAAAAAGAGAGTAAAAAACTGTAAGCTAAAACATTCCTTACCATAGATTTCCCCGCTCTTGCAACATTAACCAAACCAGAAGCCTGTCACCAGGGGAAAAAATGCTGCTAGGACATATACAACACGTCAAATGCCCGCACCTGCCAAAGCCCGCACCTGCTATTTGCATTCATTACCAATTTTTCACCTTCCTCTTTAGTCTCTGAATAAGAATCATTGAACTGGAGAAAACAATAGAAAGAAAAAATTCAGAGACAGAAGGCAATTCTGAAAATAACCATTTAATGCTTCCTTCAACCAAAAATAAGAAAGGGACTTTTTCCTTGTACCTAATATTTGGGATCTTCTTCTCTTTCTTCTTTCTAGTTGGACAAATAGAGCCATGTACTCTTGAAAGCTAATTGTCATATCTAGTTTGTTAGGGAAAAGTACTGCTTAGTTTACATATTCTAATTAGTAATTAACTCCTCTCCTCTCAGTTTGGTTACATTAGTAAATGATGTATTAACGTATATGAGAGCAGACCATCTTAATAATCTGCAAAAACAAATTAGAAGGTTTGCGTGTACAAATCTGCCATGCATATAAATTTTAGGAAATAATTTAGAGTCTAATCTTGGGGAACTTGCACACTGTTATTGAGTGGATTCAAATCAAATAAGAAGGCCAAACTATGCTCAACTCAAAATTTCTATTCTAATATCAAGCTTTCTGTAGTAGTCTCAATTGCTATCCATTATCTGGAGACGTATATGCTTTGACATTTTACTATATTGTATGTTGATCAATATGTATAAGCAAATAAAAAACTCATGGCATAATCAATACCTTGTCAGCAATATATATTTCTTACTCTTCCTGACAAAGGGGATGTTTTAAGCTATTGAAATGCACACGTAAGAAATTTCGAAGGACACAAATGAATCAAGATGTTGGTAGTTCATTAAAGTTAACTTGCTGAGATTACTACCAGCAAGCTACATTAAAGAAAACATGATCATCTGGGCAGTGCAATCATACGAGTTTAATCATTTATGTGTACATGTTTGTATAAATTGATAACTGAAAACAAAATTAATATGGTAGTTAAAAGATGATACAAGTTTAGCAAATATATTGTCCAAACAAGTTTAGCAAATACCAATACTAGCACAAGTAGACCAAAAATAAGCTATATCAAGTATAGATGATGCAATCCTCTTCTCCTAGCTCCTCCAATATATTAATGTATCAGAAGACTGACTAGAGAACCAGTAGATTAGCTAGTGAAGATATGATACTTGTAGTAAGCAATTCAGTGAAGCATGAACTAGTCCAGTAAGCTATCAAGTATCAGAGCTATTCCTAGTACAGTTAGTTGCAATATCAGTTGGCTAATTAGCTATTTATAGATCTAGTTAGCTGTAGTATCAGTCCAATATCAGTTTAGCATATACTAGTGTATCAACAAATCAGTGCGAAGATCTCTTATATAGTAGTATGCAATAAGTAGTAGTGATACAAGGCGCCGTACATACAAATCTAGGTAGCTACAGTAAAGCTTGGGTGCCAGAGTATACACATGTTTTCTAACTCGATTCTCTACTGGACACATATGCCAGTCACTTAGGAACACTGATGCAAATTCCTAGTTGCAGTGGACAACTATCTATTCGACTACACTAATATGTAATATACAGTTTGTACTGCTGTAGTTCCATCCGATTATTCTAATTGAGATTCTCCAATAGAATGTGTGTAAAACTAATATACATCTCGTTGGAAGTTTAACCACTTCTAGCTTGTAGGGATAGTATCTTTTGGAACAAGTAGATTGCAGCAAGGTGCAGTTTATGTAAGATAGTTTCTCACATTGCCTACTTGCCTAACAATTTGATAAACTGAGACGTTAACGTGAAGTCATTTGATTGATAACTTAAAAGTTCCCTGACAATAGTTAATGGAGTTCCCTAACATTATATATTATCCCAAAATCTATAGATGCAATTTCCCTTTTTATTCTATTTATAACAGTTATTTCTTTAGAAAAAAATGCCAAGCCTAACTGTAAAATAGCAGAACTGCTGTAAAACTTGTGGCAAAAGCCCATAAGATAGGAAGAGTATCCAATTATAACTGATTTAAATATCCGAAAAGGAAAAATAGTGAGAAGTCGGATAACAAACCTGTGAAACTCCTGCTCTAGTATCCGTCTGATTTGTTTGTCCCCAATTTCCAGTAGCAAGAGAATACTTAAGCCCACTGGTGATAGTTTTGGCCTTGATAGCAAACTGCAAATTTACATCATTTTCATTGTCTACACACTGCAATAACACAGACAAGAACAAGTTAGAGATGATCAAAAATTGGTATAACTTTCTAAACTTATGGTAAGCATCCATCTACTGATGTAACCTTTCGAACATCTTACATCCCTAGTCAACTTTCTGAATAGCTGCATAGAAACAGACGTGATATGGCAATTAGTTGACTTTCTAAATTTTGTTTATATTATTTCAACAAAGCCCACCTCATATACTTATTTCAGTTTTATGTTTCAATTTCATTCAAAGATAACATATTCTGTTCAATTACACCATAGAAAAATAAACTTTGTAAGTAACTCAACTAATGTCTTTGACTTCCACCTCTTTATATACAAAATGCAATATGCTCAGTGATAGTTGTGGCTAGAGCAACAACACATCTTGCATATATTAATGGGGAAAAACATATATATGAAATTGAAGGATCTTAACTAAATATGTGAAACTCAAACTGTACATGTTTTCATGTTAATTCCTGAAGTTGAAAAACAAATAAATGAACTAAATGAGCATTTAATTGATAGAACAAATAGTCAAGCAACTGACATAAAAATTCAAGTTCCAACAATATGCAAGAAAAGTTCACCTAGAATGTACTGTAGTAGAAGAAAACTATAGGGGGAATAGCAACAGGAAATAATTACAAAAATAAATATAAAAGAAGCTATAACATGAAAATTATTCTACATTAATAATAAAATTAAAAGCATCTGTGACTTCTGTTCGACTTATGTTTGACTCTGATACTCAAAGTATCATGAAACTGACATTTATGCATATGAAGCAGAAAAATTATACATGCATAATAATATATGTTTTAGTTTTGTCCATGGAATGACAAACGTTCGTTTGCACAAGACCATTAATATTAAGTATATTAAGTTGGCAGCTGTGATTAATCCATCATCTAAACATAGATGTTCAGCACAAGTGATGAAATGGCACCCACGTACCACCGGGGGTTAGTTGATAAAAAACAATATTACACTCTAATCGAAGAGTAAACAAGTATTTATTCTACCGAGTACACAAATTAATTAGATTAAATTCTACGGGCATGGCATACACACATGTATTCCTACTATAGGTAGGAGGGTCTATGTTTTCATAGTTACTATTATTAAAAGCAACCGAAACTACATTTATGAACACAAAATATTAGCAGCCCAATTTTTTCGACTGATGCATACAGAAATGTCATTACACAAAATGCAGGAAGCATTCAAAATTTCAGCAAGAGTAGAATTAAAAAGCCACAAAACCACTGATACAAGATATTTTTTAAGTTCAGCAGCATTAGCAGGAGAATCACAAAGTTTAGCAGCAATAAAATCAAAAGCCACAAAACCAAATTATTGTATGTAGTAGTATCATGCATAAGAAAGAAATTTAATTGGACATTTATTCCTGAGAAAATAATAATAATAATAAGAGATCCATGCCATAGAAAGCACCCCCACCAAATATGTGAACAACTTGATGGCTCATATACATGCCCACACTCTAAAACCACTTATTATTCTCAGATTATTGACATAATTATTGTGGCCATAAAGTTGAATATATTATAGAAAATGGAAAATATTCAATAAAAATGTAATGGAGTTCTCACAAGCATAAAATCAAACATGTAGTATGTAGAAATAAAGATGTAATGGTGTTTTTACAACCACAAAATCAAACAAGTTATGTACAGAGAATTGAAGAGATTATAGAAAAACAAATCTGAAATCGAAAAGCCTCTCGACTTGCAGGCAACGCCTCTCCACTGGAGATCGTCATTGCCGGAGACGACGACGGTGGCGTTGAGCCCCCACACGAGCATCCCAGGCCAACGCTCCCACGAGAGGGGGCACCTTCCTTTACCGCTCCATAGTCGAGAAAAAATAGAGAGAACGCTCGTGTGGACGGAGTGGAGGAGGAAGAGAAATAATGGGGGTGCTTCCCCTTCGTTCAACATTTTAGGGTTAGTGTTTAGGAGACGGGGATGAAGTGGAAGAGGGATTTACGGGCGAGAAGAGGGTGAGTTGGGATTAGGGATTGGAAGACTACCATATTTCTGGCATGGCAAAGGTGGATGAAGAAGAGGGAATTTTGTAGATGGTAGAGAAAGCGGCAGAGGAGATATGGACCCCTTCTTCTTCTTCTTCTTCTTCTTCTTCTTATTTAATCGATCGATCGACGGAGGAATGACCTCAAATAGAAAGGAAAAGAGGAAGGAAGAGCAGAGACTTGTTGATTAGGGCTATTTTTAGAGAGATCGAGAAAAAAATTATTGTGCTCCTCAATAAAAAAAGAATCATAACCGTCAACATTTATAAAAATTTAAAATAATTACATAATGGCAGCAAAAAAATAACGACAATTTTTTTGTACATGCATTACTTGACAGTTATCAATAAACCGTCAAGTAATTCAATGGGTTTTCTTGACATTTCATTTAAAACCATCAAGTATTTTGGTAAAATTTTGATACATAACATAAAAATGGATAATTTTTTGACGTATGTCTAAAACCGTCAAGATAACCCCTCTTCTTGACGGTTTTTCACGACCGTCAACAAATAAACTGTTAAGAATAGCATTTTTTTTCTTGTAATGTGAACACCTTGGACTAAGGAGAGTTGTGGCTTAGGAGATATGGAAGGATGAGGCTTGGAGTAGTAGAGCTTAGAAAGCTGAAATATTTTAAGGTAAGAGATAATTTGAAATGAGAGAATTCAAACTCTATTTATACTGCTCTGGGGAGGCAGAGTTCAGCCTGAATTCTGTCCCAAGAATTTAAATTTATATTGGACAGATTGTACCAAGCAGGCCCTAAAAATCAGGGTGCTAAAAATCAGGCGGTAGAGTTCGGCCCGAAGTCTGCCTTAGACAAAGTTCGACCCGAACTCTGTCTCCCTTAGGATAGAAGTTCTCAATGGGCTATGGTGGTTTGGTTTGGTTCATGAATTGGTCTGTTTGTATGGTAGAGCTGGGAGAGATATATCTAGGGGTTGAGATAATACAGTGCGACTCAACGTACACATTCTCCTAGACTCAATAAATTGAAGATTACAGACAGGGAAGAAATAGAAAAACCAAGAGCCCTTTGATGACGCATTTCTTATGATATTTGAGCAGACCTGAAGATGCCTTTTTTCTTGATAGCAGTCGTCCAAAGATAAATATATCTAGAAATCTGAATACCTTTTGGGGGTTTTGCCCCCGAACCTCCACGGGGGGCGCTGCCCCCTCGACCCCTGTCCGCTGACCAGGCAGCAGAACCCCTGATGCGAGGCCCCGGATAGGTCACAAGGCGGTTCAGAGAAATCTTCTTGTATGATGCCGTGTTTGGTTCATCATTAATTCTTCATTGCATATGTCCTAGTTTGATCATGTTTGATCATGCTTACTGCATGTCTACAAATACATGTTAGGCGAGCAAAACAATATTTGCAGTACGATACAAGCATGACAATATGATATAAAACAATTTGGATAATGCTAAGTTTAAGTAGCAACATGATAGTGAGTATATGAATATTAGTCACATCATTATGTTAAACTTAATTGATTAGCCATATTCAAAAATACGATGTAATCATTGGGCTAACAATCATGGCTCTCTTTATCCAATTATCATATGACCGATCTAGCATAATCTTGGCAAATAATTATTATTTGTTATATTTTTCATCTATGCATACTCATCCCTCTATAGTCTAGTCAGATCTAATTTTAAGAATTAAATTGTATGTTTGTCGTGTCACCATCATTGACATGTTGGTCGAAGGTGGAAAAAGTGCTGGAGGCATCCGTAAATGCTCACATGTCAAAGAACTTGAAACAATAACGATAGAAGAATATTAAAAAAGAAAGACTTCCCAGTTTTTTTGGTGAAAAGTTAAGTGGCGAATGTTCCCTGTGGAAAGAGAATCATTTTTTCCCACTCAATTTCTTACGACCAAACACAATTGTGTTATTTATTATGTTTTAATTTAGGAATTGCGATTGTCAATAGGCCTTTACAATATCCAAGAATTTTCAAGAGGGGTCACCAAAACTATTATCAATTTATTACATTTTAAAAAATACAATTTATAGCTTTCCTTACAAATTAAGGATAGTTTTTGTAAACCACATTAAAAAAACTTTGGATATTGTAAAAGATTCTTTGGCAATTACAGTTTCCTTCATTTTAACCATTCATATGCCCGTGAGTCAAATTAAACCATTATCAATACATGTTTCATACTTTTCTACTATGTATAGTTTTCATAGTTTTCAAATGAAAAAGTAGAAGCAGAGTGATGATGTAGCGTAGAATCCTAGTCCCTCTAGGATTCCTTTTCCCTCTTGGATTCCTTTTCTTTTATTTACTTTTTTTATAATCCTATTTATAATAGGATTCTTATTTTGACTTTATCTTTTGTTAGGATAGATTTTATCTTTATTTTTTTAGGATTAGGTTGTCACAAAAGCCCTATAAATAGGCACCTTTTGTATGCAATTGAGAACAACTTTTAGTCAATAAAATTCTTCTTTAAAGTTTGAGATTTGTTCTCTTATTTTCTTGGTCGTAGACTCGACTATTCCGTGGATTCGGAAGCCCCTTGCTTGAGATTTTCAAGCAACCTTCGTGCGGACCCCTCACAAGGCCCTCCGTCAGAGTTTTTGTGACACCGCTTCGCTCTCACCAAGCAACGGTAGTCCAGCTATCGTCATCACCGATCGACTTGGCCATTGCCAAGCACGAAGGTAAGCCCATTCCGCTATCCCGCTGCGTCTAGTGGTATCAGAGCCCCACAAATTGAGAATTCCAATTCGTTTGGAAACCATTGGGAATCTTTCTTTCTCAAAACAACAATGGCAAAACTTGTCACACGTGAGGAGTTTGATGCCATGTCTAATAACATTGAAGCCTTGTCAAAAAAAGTTGATGTCCTGTCTGACAAATTGGATGGAGTGCATAGATTTCTTGGAACCAAATCCAACGAAGTCGTTGATATTAAGGGAATACCGCCTACAAAGATGAGAGACGCAAATGCTCGTTCTACTACCAGTCGTACACAAAAGGGTCCGCATTGTGGCCACAACAGTGGGTCCCCTCACATGGAATACTACGAAGACAGCAACGACGATGATTTCAGCCTGCAGGGATCCCATCGTCAGGGCCACCAAACCATCTATGTAAACCAACAATAACGGAGCCATACATATCAACGACGGGGGCAAGGTGACTACTAAGGAGGAGGTGATTTCAAAATGAAGATGGATCTTCCCTCTTTCAACGGTCGACTACACATTGAAGACTTTCTTGACTGGCTCACAGAAGTAGAACGCTTCTTCGAATATATGAACATCCCTGAAGAGAGACAGGTTTACCTTGTAGCCTATAGGCTCAAGGGAGGTGCCTCTGCTTGGTGGGAACAACTAGAGCACATCCGTGCGAGAGTCGGCAAAGCTCCTGTATGGAGTTGGCCAAAGATGCGACTACTGCTACGACAAAGATTTCTACCTCTAGATTATCAGCAGATTCTCTATCGTCGATATCAAAATTGCACAGAAGGTGCATGAACTATAGTTGACTACACAGAAGAATTCTTCAGACTTTTGTCCCATAATGATATGTACGAAACAGATCTTCAATAGGCGACCCGTTATCTTGGCGGCATAAGGAAAGACATCCATGATCAACTATACCTACAGAATATATACATAATCAGTGAAGCAATCACCTTTACAGAGAAGGTAGAATGAAAGATTGAGAAGTTTAAGAGTCCACAGAGCCGTTTCAGTATTAACAACAATGGATCAATAACAAAGGATGATTGGACACCAAATCAAGCTGCCAACTATTCCAAAAAGGGCAAAGAACCAGCAGACCCTAATTTTCTCTCCCCAACAACACCTTCAAAAGTACAGGTCCCATAACAAGTTACCAAACCTCAACAAACTACCAATTCATACAGCAAACCAAGAGGAAACAAGTGCTACCGTTACAACAAAGTCAGATATCTGTCCAACCGCTGCCCTATTAGAGCACAAGTTGCCTTTGTAATATAGAAGCATAAAAAATTTTCAGCAAATATAGCTCTATGCGCCCAAGACAAGTGAAGCTCCATGCGCCCAGTCAGTGTAACTGTATGCGCCCACTCAATGAAGCTCCATGCACCCAGTCAGTCTAGCTCCATGCTCTCAGTCAGTGTAGCTCCATGCTCCCAAGATTAGCTTCTCCGAAAGGAGGGCGCAAATCCTGAGACATGGCTATGCGCCCAAGCCTGACTCAGTCAAAGCCATGATCAAAACGTGCACCGAAGCACATGGCCTCGTCAGTCTCGACGAGCAGTCGTACATCGAAGCATGCGGCCACGTCAACACTACGAGCAACCCACGATCTCGCAGCCTGTATACGCCTACACCCTATGCGCCCAAAGTAGGACTATGCGCCCACATAAGAACCAGCGTGTTTCCTATTGTGGGCGCATAACATCATTCCAGCTCGAGAATGACTATAAAAGAGGGGCCTCACCCCTCTTCAAAATAAGAGAACGTAGAGCATTTTCAAGAGCCAAATTGCTGTACTTCTTGCCAGTGAGCCGAGAGTCAGCAATTTTTATAGGTTTTCTTTCTACTTTTGTAATCGGAGTGTCAACGGAGTAAAGGAGCAACTGCCGCTCGATCTCTATCGTCCCATTCCCCATAATTCTTTTTTGTACTCGGGGATCCTCAGCGCAACATCTCTCAGACATACTCGATTTGTGCTGCCTTGCGCCAATAAAAAAAAAGACAGCATTTTCTTCTTCTTTTTTTGTGTGTGTCCACAAAAATGGTGACTCTGCTGGGGACTACCTTTTCCTCTGACGAGAAGGTGGTGATGCAATCCGATACCGACAAAGTGGGGAGTACTCAGAAGATGCTGATCGTCAAGTTTGATCAGCAGGCGTTCGAAGAGATGCTCTCGAGGGACGGCTCTACTCCCTCAAAATCAGCGAAGCCAAACAAGTCTCGCAAGACTTGGCTTTCGAAGGCTCGCTGTGCATATCCTGCTAGTGTCATAGCAGATATGCGGCTGGAGGACTCTGCCACATAAGTTCCCCAAATGGAGAAGGCTCACTCCGATCCGGGCTCTACTATCCCAGTGACTTCTTTCCTGCACAACCAATAACAGGGTGTTCAACACCCGAGACTTGGCAAAAAAAATACTACGATGCCAAAAATCGGGGTATGCGACACTCTGGCCGGACCCGACGAGGCTCACAAATGAAGGAGGCCAAACTGGAAGAAAACAGTACTGCTCCACCAGGCACGGGCCCAAGGGAGTGTTTCGGTGCATAGCCCCAACCAGAACACTTCTATCTTCAACAGGCTGGGCATCCAGAGCCATGCGCCCAAAGCTATGCGCCCAGGCTCTCAGGATCCATACTATGCGCCCACATCAAAGAAGCTTAGACATACTGTCAAGGAGCATGCGTCCAAGGCCAGTCTCCAAGGCCTATGCGCCCACAACAAAAAGACAGGCCCCAACGCGTATAGCACGGGGCTGTCTTCAAGGACATTACAGAACTTAGGTATGGGGGTTGCCCCTGCACATGAACTAAGTCTTGATGCACCTACTCTCCATACGAACCCGCTTACAAAGCTCGACGAAGCATGCAACATGGATTGTAAGGCAAAACTCCCTTCCACTGACTTACGCAACATGATAAATCATAAGCGTAAAGCGAGGGAAAACATAACAATTCATAGTGCACTTCTGTACACCAGTATTGTTATCAACTGTTGTTGCTCTAAAACAACAAAAGTGCCTCAGAGAAAGTTCGTATTTCGACGGCTGCACCTCTCTGACGACGAGAAGCCACTATGTGTTTCATCCAACATGGCTTCGTGGGGTCCCCCTTATGGAAGCCCCAATCAAAGACGGTGGACTACGAACCCAACTTTCTCTCTTAGCTCCGCGAGAAGAAGAAGGAGAAGTCTACCAACAAATGGCCAATAGGTTGTCACATCCGAAGGAGTCTATATGGACACTCGATCAAATACGAGATTTCGTATGAACGATGAAGATTTCCAAGACGGAGGTAGCATTCCTTCAGAATCTGAAGCACATGACCCTCACACTGGGGTAGCCTTCCAGAGGATGATGATCGCTCCGAATCCGATGGCGACTATCTACCTCCTCTACCTAAAGATGAAGGACTTACCCACTCGAAGATAGACAGTATCAGCACCAGTTGCACTGATTCCTCTGTTCATCCTCGCATGCTATCTACATACATGGTAGACAGAGAAAGATCTGAAGAAGCCAGTGATCAGACTAGCAAACGGCTAGAGGGTCTCAAAACAGCATTCGCCGAGATCATTGATATGCTTACCAGTATCATGGCAGTTCAAGCTGCTGGGGCTGTTCCTCTACCTCAACAGAACGTCTCGGCCCACCCTAGTCCGGCTCACAGCAACAACCCTCCTTTACTACAAAAGGAGTATCATTCCGTTGTGCCTTCTACAAAACTTACAAATGTCAGGAGTGGTCCTTCGCCAACAACGTCTGACAACCGTTCAGCAGCCGTTTCCCAATACCTACTCAACCAACAAGATACAATTGATTCCTTGGTCGCTCGCCTTGACACCATCTCACACAAAGACGAGCTTCAGAAGATGGAGATATCTCAACCGTACCCCTCTGAGTGGGAGAACGCTACTTGCCCTCCTAACTACAAGCCGCTGACGCTGAACTCATTTGATGGATTGACTTCTCCTCGTCAACATATGTCGTACTTCAACACGCAGACTCTGTACTTGCCCAGAGATGATCCATTCCTGTCAAAGTTGTTTATCAACACCTTGGAGGGGGTAGCCTTCGAATGGTTCTACACTCTGCCTGACGGGTGTATCAATTCATTCAAAGACTTGGAAAGGTTGTTCCTCAACAGGTTTTACGAGAGTGGCATGCATGTTAGTATGTCCACCCTCGTCGAGACCAAGCAAAGGAGGACTGAGTCGGTCATCGCCTTCATCGAACGCTTCAGGTGGCTAGCACTGAAGATGTCCTTCGGCATACCAGACTCAGAACTTATGGATACTTGCCGACACAACTTCCTTCCTACAATAAAATTTTGTTTAGGTATACATAAGTATGATACATGGCCCACTTTGATTGGGGCCGCTGATGCTGCTGAAAACGACGTCCCTAACTTGGAACTTCTGGGGTTAAAGATACCCAAATCCAAAGACAAGGGCAAGCATCCTCAAACTATCCCTATTCGTGGGGGTAAGGGGAAAGAAGTCATGAAAGTCGACACATCCAAAGGAGCTTCCAATTCTCATGGCGCCTCCGACAAGCCTAAGGAGACCTTCTCCTTCGACGAAGACAATGTCATCATCATCTTCCACACGTTGACAAAGGACAATAAACTGACATTGCCTCCACCACGACGTCCTGCATAGGCGAACCAACTCAATGATCCCAAGTACTGTCTCTATCATCAGTACTTACACCATTCCACCAAGGACTGTATTGTCCTGAAGAAGAAGATACAACAGCTTATCGACAGTCAAGTGATCAACCTCGAAGCGGAAGACAAGGTCGTATCTGCTAATATGATCTCTCTTCAGTTTGGCGACTTTCCTCCTACAGAAGTCCCAAACGGCATGGTCCTGATCCCCAAGGCGATAATGGAAGTCGTCAACCTACCACCAGCTCGTAACTCGACCTTGGTCCCACTCACAACTGAACGTGGTGCGATCATGTGGGTCCACCCGGACCTTGTCCAAGAAGTGACGCACGGGGTAGCACCTCCCAAAGCAAGAAAGGGCAAGAAATTCAAACCATGCCATATGGTATCCTCCCCCATCTACGAGGCTCTATATGGCGAGACGCGATCGGGGAAGACTTAGCTTCGGACGTACGATCCTGCACAAGAAGAAGCAGTACCTCCTCAAGCTCCTATTGCCTCCACAAGCTCAGAAGCCGGCCCGTCCAGGCCTCAAACCACGGACAAATCCAAGCAGAAGGAGACGCAGTTTGATAAATCTTTAAAGGTGCCAGCTCCTGAAGGCATGGATCGGCCCTATAACTTTGACATACTGGATCAGCTAGCCAATACGCCTGCCAGGTTTTCTCTGTTCGATCTATTGCGACTCCCAAAAGAGACACGGAAGGCCTTAAGTGAGGCATTACTACACGTCGACTCTTACATCGCTGAAGTCAAAGCTGCCGCTGAAATCCTGTCTCCTGTCCCCACTGCCACAGTACTATAGAAGTGGTGCCCAACATCACCTTCTCACAGGAGGATATGCTACTCAAGAATAATCTTCATGATAGACCCATGTAGTATACAGGGTATATCGGGGCGATCAAGGTGGACCTCATGCACATCGATCCAGGATCCTTTCTCAGCATCATTCCTAAAAATTTGGTTCAAATTTTGGAAATCCCTCTGCACAAGCTATCCGTAACCAACACAACTATCATGGCTTTCAATGTTGTTCGAAGCCATCCGCTAGGCAAGATCCGTCTCAAATGTCAGATCGGTGATCTCCGAACGGAATTTTCCTGCTATGTGATCGATGCCAATGTATCCTACAATGTCTTATTGGGATGTCCATGGATACACAAGAACATGATCATTCCTTCCATACTCCACCAGTGCTTCAAGAACATCAACAGTGACGGTGTCGTGAAGACGGAGTTCGCTGATGTTGATCCTTTCAAGGGCATCGAATCTTATTATGGAGATTCGGTACTTTACCAGTCTCAACCCCCCAAGGATGATGGCAATGAAGCTGAAGCAAGTCCATCCTCCAACGATGGTCCCCTGATTATCCGAGTCAAAGGACATACTACTCAGAAAAGTACTCCGAAGCCTCTCACAATCTGGGTAAAAAAGAAGAACCCTAACAAGGTCAAGCCACTGACTATCACTCTCAACAAGACACCCCGGGAGGAACCTACTGATGCCCATCCCCCCAATCCTGAAGAGTTACCCTACGTGGTGAACTCGGCCAAGACTGTGGCTCCTCTTCCAGATGATGATCCTCTCAATGAGTATATCAATACTCATAATAATGTACCTTCGGTGGATGATGTTATCTCTGAAGAAGAACTTGCGTATTTCCTTAGTAAAGGTTTATCTTTGAATTACTCCGATGTCTATAAATCTGTAAACCACTACATAGATACGATATACGCTCTAGAGAATGGCATAGGACCACACCTCTGCATGCCGGTCACATCACCTCATCTGCGGGAAAAAGTTTACCCTGAAGATATCCTCTACTTCATCGTTCCAGCTAGAAAGAAAGATGAAGAGCTAATCATCTTCGGTCGTATAATTGACGAGAAAAAGTTCGTTCGAGACTCTACTTCTCCCAAGCACAACACAGAAGCTGACTATAACTCCGGGAAAATATAACTTTTTCGGTATAGTTGGCAGGCCAAGAACATCATCCAGAACATGGGATATGACATCAAAAGCAACAAAGGGCTAAATTACGGCCGAAGACGACGGTTGCCAATACGACACTTTGCTCTCCCCAGCAAACCTGAGAACTAGTATCAACGAAGTGGTGTTGGTTTGGGCTATGTCTCTCCTCCAATAACTCCCAAAAGATTAAATGATGAAGCAGATCGTTGTTCTCATTCTTCTGATTCCTCCCTCTGGAACTCAGACTCCAGCATCGGCGACATGTTCAAAGCGATTCTGTCCGTCAATATGGTTTCTGTTGACCAAATTACAGATGATGTCCAATCAATCGAACTCGAACAATGGGCTCGAAAGATGGACACCAGGTGGGAGCTGCACTTCGAACAACGGGAACCACCTACCGAAGACGAGGTCATCCAAGTCAATCTAGGAGATGAAGCATCCTTCAAACCTATCTTCATCAGCAAAAGCCTATCTGGCGATGAACGCCAATCTCTTATACAACTTATAAGAGAATACATCGACGTCTTCAAATGGAGCTATAAAGGCATGCCAGGCTTGGACCCTAAAGTCGCCATGCATCGCCTGAATATCTCGTCTAAAGCTAAGCCAGTGAAGCAGCAATAACGACGATTCCGACCAGACGTCATGGAAGCGATCGAGAATGAAGTCAAAAAGCTCATTGCCAGTGGATTCATTCGCGGGGAACAACACCCAGACTAGGTTGCTAACATCGTTCCGGTCATGAAAAAGAACGGTAAAGTTCGAGTCTGTATCGACTACCGTGATTTGAACTCTGCATGCCCAAAAGATGAGTTTCCCCTACCGATCATTAACGTAATGATCGACAATACTTGCGGCTTCGAGCGGATGTCCTTCATGGATGGGTTCTCAGGCTACAACCAGATCAAGATGTTCCCTAACGACGAGAAGCACACATCTTTTCGAATACCGTTGGGGGTATACTGCTATATGGTGATGCCCTTCGGATTGAAGAATGCAGGAGCAACATACCAGCGAGCCAAGAACACAATTTTTGGTGATGCCCTTCGAATTAAAGAATGCAGGGACAACATACCAGCGAGCCATGAACATAATTTTTTGCGATCATTTGCGCAAAACTATGCAGTGCTACGTAGACGATATCGCAGTCAAAAGCCGTCTCAAGGGCAACCACCTCCAAGACTTGAGAACGGTATTCGAACTAATGCGTGCACACTAACTCAAGATGAATCCAACCAAGCCTTTTTTGGGAGTCTCCAGCGGCAAGTTCTTTGTTTTTGTCATCACTTCAAAGGGTATACATCTGGACCCGAAGAAAGTGAAGGCTATTCTCGATATGCATCCTCCAAGAAACCTCAAAGAGCTACGCGGACTACAAGGAAGGCTAGCCTACATCAGACTATTCATCTCGAACCTCTCTGGAAGGTGTCAATCATTCACTCAGATCATGAAGAAAGGCGTATCTTTCATCTGGACTGAACAATGTCAACACGCATTTGATGACATCAAGGCGTATCTTACAAGCCCTCCAGTATTGGTTACTCCAATAATGGGGAAGCCCATCTTACTATATGTCCGTGCTATGGATCATTCTCTTGGCGGCCTCTTAGCTCAGAAGAACGAAGGCGGCCAAGAACAGGTAATTTACTACCTCAGTCGCACAATAGTGGGTATCGAGCACATGTACACACCGGTGGAGAAGGAATGTCTTGCACTAGTATTGGCCATCCAAAAGATGCGCTACTATGTGTCTGGGCAGACTATCCACATTATATCTAAAGTCAACCCTCTCAGAATACTCATGACTAAATCGGGCTCTCTTAATTCCCGTTTAGCTACATGGGCAATGCTGTTGACTCTGAATGATATGATTTTCGTTCCTCAGAAGACAGTAAAAGGCCAAGCATTAGCTGATTTTCTAGCAGTTCACCCGGTGTCGGAGTCGTCCAAACTCTACGATGAAATTCACGACGAAGTGGTAGAGTCTAATGCTACAACTGAAGAAATTTCCATTTGGCGAATGTTCTTCGACGACACATCAAGAACAGGACACAAAAGGAATATTGTGGCTGGAGTAGGTGTCGTGCTCGTGTGACCTGATCATCTGGTTATACAACGTGTATATTCTCTCGTGGAACCATGCACCAACAACGTGGCCGAATATAATGCCCTATTAATCGGCCTACAACTGGCAAAGCAACTAGGAGTTGACTATCTAGAGGCTTACGTCGATTTCAAGCTAATAGTTATTCTGGTCCGAGGGGATTATAAAGTTCTCCACAAAGATCTCATCCCCTACCACAAAGTAACAATCGAGCTGGCATCTACTTTTACGGGATTCTTCATCGAGCACGTGCCTCGATTATAGAATATAAAAGTAGATGCTCTAGCCGGTCTCGCTGCTTCCTTGATCGTTTCTACCAATACTCAGCAATCGATCACAGTGTCTAGTCGAGAACTATTCTGTGTGAAAGATGCCTTGCATATTCATCACAATTATACAGCGAAAACAAACATCAATGCTAAAGACTGGAGATTTCCCTTCATAGACTACGCTGTCTATGGAATCCTCCCCGAGGACCCGAAGGAGGCAGTATCCATCCAAAGACGATCCCTCAGATTTTACTATGATACAGCTACCAAGATGCTGTACCGATGCTCTTATGATGGGCTACTGTTACGATGCTTATCAGACACAGAAGCCAAGCATGCACTCCGGGAGGCTCACGATGGAGTTTGTGGTGCACATCAACCATGCCCCAAATTACAAAATTGTCTCAAACGAATGTGTTATTTCTGGCCTACAATGATAGCGGATGCTGTTGAATATGCAAAGAAGTGTAGAGCTTGCCAGTTCTACGCCGATTTCATTCATCAACCTTCAGAGTTTCTACATCCGACGGCAGCATCTTGGCTATTTGAAGCCTGGGGTATGGACGTTATTAAACCAATCAGCCCGCCATCCTCCAAAGGACATCGGTTCATTCTAGCTACAACTGATTACTTCTCCAAATGGGCAGATGCTATACCGCTTACCGAAGTAAAGACGTCAAACGTGATCAGTTTCATCAAACATCACGTCATCTACCGCTTCGGCCTACCTCGTAGGAACATCCACGATAATGGTCCACAGTTCGGAAGCCATGCATTCTATCGATTCTGCGATAAAAATCAAATCCAGAACGTAGCCTTTACTGCCTACAATCCAGCGGCTAACGGGCTAGCAGAAGCCTTCAACAAAACCATCATAAAACTTCTCAAGAAGTTCGTATCTTCAAACAAGCGCGATTGGAATGAGAAGCTCGATGAATGTCTATGGGCCTATCGCACAACGGTTCAGACTCCAACAAGCAGTGCGCCATTCCCTCTAGTTTATGGAAGCGAAGCAGTTCTTCTCCTAGAAATTCAGATTCCTTTCCTTCGGGTAGCCCTAGCCAGCGAGCTGACTACTGAAGAGGGCTACCGTCTGCGACTCCAAGAGCTCAAAGCGCTAGATAAAAATTGCCTATTAGCTCAACAACGTATTGAGCTATACCAAGCACGCCTTTCCAGACCTTTCAACAAAAAGGTGAAGGAAAGGATCTTCTAAGTCAGTGATCTGGTCCTAGCAGTAAGAAGACCGATGGTCATGACGCACAAAATAAAAGAGAAATTCTAGCCTAAAAGGAAAGGTCCTTTTGTCATAGAATCGGTGTATTCTAACGGTGCGTACCAGCTAACCAAGCCGGAAGGTGACTTGCTTATGATGCCTATCAATGGCAAGTTCCTAAAGAAATACTATGTGTAACCTCTTTTACATAATGTTCACATATGTTCAGTCATGTAAATGTACAGTACGATGTTTATATGATTCCAAAAAAAACTATCTAACTATTATCTGTATTTCAAGAATCTTGAATACGCCCTGGATAATAGGTCCTCTAAATATTTTTCCAGTGGAATCATTTCCATTTTTGACTCTGTCCAAACTCGGTTTGACGAAAAAAAATCACATCCCTATTACCTCTGAATTATTTTCCGATAATAATTTTCCCAGCGGAATGATCAAGTATTTTGCCACGTCCACATAACCTCTGAGCAAAGCATTCATCAAAGATAGTCATGTCCACACTACCTCTGAACTATCCACTCCTCCCTAATACTATATATCTTTCTACGTCCATATTACCTCTGGTCAGATATAGAACATCCTCTGCTATTACATCCATATTACCTCTATTAGCAGCTTCATTCAACTTATTATCTATATTCTAATCATACGAATATAAAACGGATAATAGGTCCACATAAAATTTTCCCAGCGAAATACCCATCAGAAATGTCCTTGCTACGTCCACATTACCTCTAGCATCGATGTTTCACAAAACCACATTCACTTTTGAAAAGATTCTTTATTCATTACTTAAACGTCTATCAAAAGACGAAAAAGGGGTACAAGTGCCGTGACGGCCAAAAAAAGGGGGAAGTGTTACGAGAATCTACGGGATACACAGGCGGTTTATGCTATCCCTCAGAGCAACAATCTCGGCTTCAGATTTCACAGCAGCTCTGTGCCGTACATTCTTGACGAGCGGCTTCATCTTCAAAGAGGATCAGACTCTGATGCTCCTCCTCCAACTTCTCCAACTGTTCTTGTAAACGGACAGAAGCAGTGGCAGTCATGACATCCTGGGACAAATAATCCTCCTGTTCAGATGTTGTCGCCCTCAAGTCAGCTTCCAACTGGGCGATCTCGTTCCTGATCTGCACAATATGATTGTGCTTCTCAGTGATCTGCATAGCCAGCCTGTTCTTCAAGGTAGCACGTGCCTCACTTGCAGCGTTGAACTGGCTGTACTGGTCAGCCAGCTTGCCAATCTCCTGAACGAGGGTGTCCTTCCTTGCCTGAAAGGTAGCCCTCTCCTCCGTAAGAACTGTCATCAAAGCCTCGTCCTCTGCATGGAATAGTAACGTCGGACTCCGCTGCTTGATGTCTCAGAACCTGGCCACTTGATCCTCCAGGTCGTTCTGAACTTTTTTCAGAGTGTTGGCCCGCTCTTCTTAGCCGATAATGCTCTCGAGGACCGCCACTTGACATTCGGTGATAGCCTTCACAGGGCCGAAGGCAGCATTCCTATTCAGGACTCCAGGAAGCTTTATCTTCAACACTGAGTAGAAAGCTCTGACGACTTCCTGAGTCATCTCCTCATCTTCGGTGGAGGTCGTCGGAGAAGAAGCTTGGAGAGTTTCTTCCACTTCTGGAGGGAACTCCTGACAAGAAGCCGAACCTGACGAAAAAAGCAATATATACATCAGTAACCGAAAAGAGGGAGGAAAGGCAAAAAAAGTTGTAAATTCATACCTTCGGCTTACTCAATCCCAGCCTGGACTGCACCTTCAACGACGGTTTCAGGAAAACCAGGAGCACGCCCAGACTGTTCAAGGAAAACGATTTCGAGACTCTGAGTACTATCGAGCCTGATGTATTCCATGAGCTCAGCCAGGACAGGGGCCGATTCGGCAACAGCTCCCTCAGTGGGCTGCTCAACTTCCCCTACGGTAGCTAGTACCGGCTCACCAACAGGTCCCTCCACAATAGCGGACTTGGAGGAGCCGGGGGCAACTTCTGTCCCTTTCCCAATGGCAGAGACTATCTTCGTGGGGGGTTCTTTCTCCTTGTCTACAAGGGAACATACAATCATGGTCAGCTTCATAAGGAGCACGCAAAATCGAAGTCTAAAGATCTCTTCCGAAGAGAAGCACAAATACAACATACCCACAGGAGGATGAGCCGATTAGACTTGGTTCTCGTCCAGCTCCTTCATCGCAGTTCCTATTGCAGACATATCCCCCACAGATATGTCATAGGAAAAGCTGATCTTCTGATCGCCATTATGGTCCAGGTCTCTGTCCTGATCTTTTCGCTCAACTCTTACAACCGAAGAAGATCCACCCTCATCCATCGGCTGAGGACGGACAGGGGACACCATTGTTGCATCCACCTCCTCAAAGATACCAGCCTCAGCTTCAAATTCAGGGTCCTATGCAAAGGTCAAACACAAGGGTAAGAAAGCTGGTAAAGACTTGACCAGAACGACTATAGAATCTAGGAAGGTGTCTACCTCCCGGACAATAACGGCCCGTGGCGTCGTTCCTCCTCTTCTAGTTTGACGGGAGGACCTCCTCAAGGGAGGCGAGCCAGCACCCACTTCCTTGGCTCTCCTCGGAGCAACAGTTTTCTTCTTTCGCTTTAAAGTTGGTCCCTGGGCCAATTTAGTTGAAGCTTTCCTCTTCTGAGGAGGATTGAGAGGAGAAGAATCATCGTCCTTCGTGTCCTCCTTTGGAGACACTATTGGCTCCCTAAAGATAGCTTCTGGCAGTGGTACTACGAATGGTTCCGCGGAGGGAACAGTACCTTCCTTCTTACGGCCTTTCTGTACCTTTTTTGTGGGAAGGGGGTCAAACCGACTCCCCAATATCAAACTATGTTCACGATCATACTGAGGATGAAGAGTATTAATCTGAATGTAAAATTTGGCGGCGGCATAGCACAAATGGGTCTCAGGCTTATCCAGGGGTAGGGCAAAGATTGCCCCCGTACACCCGGCATTGTAGTACATCCAAGCACATGTCCCATCAATCAAGCTGCCTATCGACTCCAAATATAGGCTAGTGTTTCCTAGAAGGAGCTGGCCATAACCGAACTGTCATACGAAACGGTTCGGCAAATATGTCTCCAGATAGGCATGATTCCTGTTTTGGAGCACCAGATACGAAGGTCTAATAGACTGAAGCCAGTGAAATACTCCAGCAGTCAAACTAGTGGCATGAACTCCTTCATCCATAAAGATATCTCCTACGGTACCACTGCCTGACGGAGGGGATACTCTGAATAACTCATAGTTCTGTAAAAAGCCTAAAGCCTTTCTACAAGTAGGTACACCGGTGACGGCCCAATCTGTATCATGAAGTCTACGAAAAAAGGCATCCTCTGCCACGGAGTCCGTCACCGGCCCAGCATTCATTAGGGAAGGACAATGCAGTAGCAGACACCCCATCAGGAAATGGTATGGAAGCTCGGTCCGGGCAAAGTGGGGCCTGCCATCGGGAGTCACCGCATCCCTGACAAAGTCCCGCAGACCTAGCCCAATGGCACAGACTATCACAGGAAGCAGCGCAAGATGGTGTCCGAACGCCAGCTTCACAGCTGGAAGCGTTAATTTGCAACGCTTGGACATTTCTTCTGCTTGGGCGCTTGCGTCTAGGGCAATATACTTTCTGTGAGCATTACTATGCCCCCACAGAAGTCATGCGCCAACACCGTGGCATATGCACCCACAGCAGCATATGCGCCCATGTGAAGGACTAGCTCTCTACATACTATGTGACTGTCTCTTGCTGATGTGGACGACGCATAAAGGATGGACCGCTTCAAATTCAGTTCCAATGAATCTGTCAGTTCAGATTTTGAGGAAAATCTCAACAGTCGTATCTCCCTGACAGGCTGGCCAAATACTATAAGCCCAAAGGAGAGGGACGTGCTATGCGCCTATTGCCTCGCGAGAAGACGATCCATACTTCTTTTAAAGTATTTTGAACTTGTTCAAGTGTCGAAAACTTTAAAGGGGTTCCTGTAGAAGCATGAAATTTTTTTAGCAAATATAGCTCCATGCGCCCAAGACAAGTGAAGCTCCATACGCCCAGTCAGTGTAACTTTATGCGCCCACTTAATGAAGTTCCATGCGCCCAGTCAGTGTAGCTCCATACGCCCAGTCAGTGTAGCTCCATGCGCCCAAGACTAGCTCCTCCGAAAGGAGGGCACATAGCCTGAGACATGGCTATGCGCCCAAGCCTGACTCAGTCAAAGCCATGATCAAAACGTGCACCGAAGCGCATGGCTATGTCAGTCTCCACGAGCAGTCGTACACCGAACATCAACACCACGACCAATCTACGATCTTGCAGCCTGTATCCGCCTACACCCTATGCGTCCAAAGCAGGACTATACGCCCATATAAGACCGGCGTATTACCTCTTGTGGGCGCATAACATCATTCCAGCTCGAGAACGACTATAAAAGGGGGGCTCACCCCTCTTCAAAATAAGAGAACGTAGAGCATTTGCAAGAGCCAAATTGCTGCACTTCTTGCCAGTGAGCCGAGAGTTAGTAATTTTCTTAGGTTTTCTCCACTTTTGTAATCGGAGTGTCAACGGAGTAAAGGAGCAACTGCCGTTCAATCTCCATCGTCCCATTCTCTAGAATTTTTTTTGTACTCGGGGATCCTCAGTGCAGGATCTCTCAGACGTACTCGATTTGTGGTGCCTTGCGCCAATAAAAGAAAAGATAGCTTCTTTTTTTTATGTGTGTCCACAACTGACTACGAAGATGAAGAGAGAGGAGAAGAAAACTCAGAAGAAGAAGAGGTCCTTCCAGAAGATGATGGTGAACAACTAGTGTGTGTCGTTAGGCGTCTGCTACTAGTCCCAAAGATTGAAGAACCACCCCAGCTCCATAATGTCTTTCGAACCCGATGCAAGGTCAAAGACAAGTTATGTGACATCATTATTGACAGCGGGTGTACAGAGAACATTGTTTCAAGAGCAATGGTAGAGAAGATGAGACTGACCAAAGAAGGACACCCGGCTCCATATAAGATTGGCTGGATTCAATAGGGACACAACATGGTCGTCTCTGAAGTTTGTCGCATACCCTTCTCCATCGGAAAGACCTATAAAGATGAAGTCATGTTCAATATTGTCGACATGGACTCTTGTCACTTCATCCTTGGTCGGCCATAGCAATTTGACAAAAATGTCACATACCGGGAAGAGACAACACATATTCTTTCCTTCAAGATGGATGACGTCTCACTCTTCATCCATTAGCACCGGGTGATATTCCTAAGACCAGTCCACAATAACAAAAGACCTTAATGATTGTTGACGATCAAGAACTTGAAAGCGATCTTAAGAAATAAGAAGAACTCTATGCATTAGTTGTATCGGGTAGAGCCGAAGTATTCTATACCAACATTCCTGAAGTAGTCCAGCCTTTACTACAAGGGTTCTGCGACATCATGCCGAATGAACTGCCTAGCGAATTGCCACCAATGAGAAACATTCCACATGAAATAGATCTCATCCCAGGTTCTAGACTTCCAAATATTCCACATTATCGAATGAGCCCCAATGAATGCAAAATCCTCCAAGACCAAGTTAAAGAATTGGTCCAAAAGGGCTTGATCAGAGAGAGCCTCAGTCCTTATGCAGTTTCCACCTTGCTAGTGCCAAAGAAAGACGGGTCATGGCGTATGTGCATCGACGGTCGGGCTATCAACCGTATTACGTTAGGTATTGCTTTCCTATCCCTCGACTAGAAGACATGTTGGATATGCTTGCTGGGTCTAAAATTTTCTCCAAGATCGATTTGAAGAGCGGATACCATCAAATCCAAATTCGGCCTGGTGATGAATGGAAAGCTGCTTTCAAGACCCGTGAAGGACTCTACGAATGGCTTGTTATGCCTTTCGAACTTTCAAATTCACCAAGCATGTTCATGCGCCTTATGAATCAAGTTTTGAAGCCATTGATAGGAAAGTTCGTAGTCGTCTACTTTGACGATATCCTGATCTATAGCCAGAACCAAACTGACCATCTGAAGCACCTCAGGAAAGTTCTCAAACTTCTTCGAATTAATAAACTCTATGTCAATCTCAATAAGTGTAGCTTTCTTACTAACCAACTCATTTTCTTGGAATTTGCTATTAGCGCCAGTGGCCTCAGTGTTGATGAAGAAGAAGATCGAACAATTTTAGGTTCTACGCAAGCTAAATGATAATGCTTATGTGATTGACCTCCCTGAAGACATGTAGATCTCTTAAACCTTCAATGTCGCCGATCTTTACGGATACTTTCTACCTGGCGAACCGCTTTATTCTGATAAAAACTCAGGGATGAGTTCTCTTGAAGCCGGGGAGACTGATGTAGCGTAGAATCCTAGTCCCTCTAGGATTCTTTTTCTTTTCCTCTTTCCTCTTGGATTCCTTTTTCTTTTCTTTACTTTTTTTATAATCCTATTTATGATAGGATTCTTATTTTGACTTTATCTTTTATTAGGATAGATTTTATCTTTATTTTATTAGGATTAGGTTGTCACAAAAGCCCTATAAATAGGCACCTTTTGTATGCAATTGAGAACAACTTTTAATCAATAAAATTCTTCTTTAAAGTTTGAGATTTGTTCTCTTATTTTCTTGGTCGTGGACTCGACTGTTCCATAGATTCGGAAGCCCCTCGCTTGAGGTTTTCAAGCAACCTTCGTGCAGACCCCTCACAAGGCCCTCCGTCGGAGTTTTTACGGCGCACCGCTTGGCTCTCACCAAGCAACGGTGGTCCAGTTATCGTCACCATCGATCGACTTGGCCATTGCTAAGTACGAAGGTAAGCCCGTTCCGCTATCCCGCTGCGTCAATTGATCATAGTACAGAAGAGGGGAGAGTGGAGCCCTAAACTTCATTTCTTTAGTTCCCTTAGTCCTTTATACTTTTCTATGTCCACTACCACCAGACACTTTTCTGTAGAGTAGGGCACATAGACTTTTTTAAAAATGGTCAACAAATATGTTTTAGGGCTTGCTTGGACTACTTTCTATATGTTGCATGTAATACTTAATGTAGCTATGTATATAACTCTCCTGATCTTGAGTTACATGGAATATTTGTTATCAAGATGTTATGGTGACTTCAAGCTGGAGGTTTTTTTGTTTATATATGATCATCAATTCATATCTGCTATTGTACATAATTTTTATATATTTTTCTAAATTAAATTTTCTACAACATATCTTGTAACAAGTGTTTGTGTATTGCAACAATATATTCAACAATTAAGCTATCAAAATTTCCAATATTACACTGTCAATACGTGGTCACAACAATGGATATCGTTCACTTACGTGACCACCATCAGCAAGTGTCTCTTCTTCCGGCGATATTGAACTATAAATGGTAGATATGTGACAATTTTACAAGGGAACATGCTTGATTAATTAGCAATACGTCAATATGCAAAGAAGTAAATTATGGTATTGCAATGACTCATTGGACAATAATTGGGTTAGCTACAACTGATGTTATTATTGTGTTCTGCCTTACTATTCTTTGGTTACTGCAATAAGTAGATGCAGCTACTGCATATATTTAGTCTTATCTGTTATGTGCAACTGTTTGATTGGTCCACACAACATATACATGTGTTGTATGCAACAAAGTGACTTACTTTGTTCCTTTAAAGTTATTTATCAACTCTAGATAATTTACAGAATAAAAGAAGACACCATATACAATAGTCGGAATTAATGATTTGTTGACCAATCACAGCTTATAATAATAAGTAATTTAAAGAATAGAAGAAAACTTCTATTTTTTGTGGGGGGGAGGGGGGATTAAGAAATTGAGGAGAAATTCACCTCCTCCCACCACCACCACCAATACACACACACACACACACACACACACACACACACATAAAAAATGAGTAATTGGGGTATCTCTTTTATTTTTTGGTCAAACACATGAATATGCAATTTAAAAGAGTAAAAAGATAAATACATTCACATTGTTTATTTATAGTGGCAAAATAAAAATAAATTTGTAACATTGTGAAATAGACAGCTTTTACAACATTTTATAAAAGTTGTTAAATATAACTCTATTTACAATATTTTTTAAACAATGTAAACATGTTAAGACATACACAACATTTATATAAAGTGGTAAAATAAAAATAATTTTACAACATTGAACAAATATTGTGAAAGATAGAAAGTTTATAACAGTTGATAAACGTTGTTGAACATGACACTTTTACAATGTTTTAAAAATATTGTCAAATTTAATAACTTCGACAACATTAAATAAACGTTGTAAAAATTAATAAGTTCTACAATGTTAACAAAATGTTGTTGAAGACACTAATACACAACTTTTGTGAATGATCATTGTAGAAGCCTTAATATTGTTTGCACAAGTATTTTACAACGTTTCTACAATAAAGGTTGTAGAAGACCCCCCCCCCCCCCACTTTTACAATATTTTCAGGATGTGTTGTAGATGAGACTTTGTAAAAGATTTTTTTTTCTTGTAGTGATATAGTGTATATATCCATATCCACTACATACTTGGACTGAAACTTCCTCGACACCCATATTGGATAGGTTGTATTTTTCTACAAATCCTTTATATAACTTTATTGTAGCCTAGCTACTACAAAAAAATGCACAAATATAGATATTACTAAGGTCAAATGTAAGAACATGTACACAAATATATTATTGTGTCATAAACATCCCCTACCAATTCCCTAAAATATGTTGTATTTCTAAATTATTTTATTAGTCTGTATAGACTCCATAAAAAAAATCCCTAGATAATATCTAGCGGTTCCCTACTACTGGAATTCTAGAAGTAGCACATAATTTGATAGGGAACAAAAACACACAATTTATTCATCAAATCTCATACAAATTAAAGGTACCTGAAATGTAACAGAAAAACATAGATCCACACACACTTGATAGAGAAAAGAAGATGATTAGGAAAAAAAGTATCAGAGGCCATATGAGTCTCCATTATCCTCTAGTTTTTCTAAATCAGAAAATTCTATTATTTTATCACAGACGAAATGACATTCTTTTCGGACGTCGATCATCGTCTTCAGAGGAATTTCCTGCAGGGAGTCCGACATCTTCGTCCTGCATGTGTTGGTGACATCGGAAGGAAAGCAATCGAGAAAATGATGATTATATGGTTATTTTGATGTTCGAAGAATTAGGGTCGGGCTTAGGGTTTTGAAAAGGGGCTTATAATTCTTAAACCTTGTACTTTTCCCTGGCGATTATGACGACGTCGCCGAGAGCCCTGGCCTTCCCTCTGGCGACCTTGATCCGATCATGATCCTCGGCCTTCCCTTCGATGACTCTGACGAGATCGAAGTGCACAATAGCTCCAAACTGCTGAAGAAATAATCGGTTCAGAACTTTTGTCAAACACATAGAGGACAACTCAAAAACAAGAGTCTAATCTATGATCGCAGGGGTCTGATCTTGCAGCAATCAGTCAGAGAAGCTTCTTCATCACTTCGACCGGCTATGAGTGTTAATGTCGTTGACTTGATCCAAAGAGAACCTAGCTTGAATTTTTTCATAGGCGAAAGAATTCAAACAAAGAATTAAAGAGGCTAAGTTAAAGAAACTCACCATGGGATCGACCGCCGTTGATGAACAAGAATACGGTCGGAGCTCGTGGCTGAACTCGATACGGCACCGTCAATCACTAGTTTGGTGAGAGTGTCGATCGACTACAGGAAACTGAAGGTCGTTCGTGTCATGCCCCGATCCGAGAAATCGCTTGTCCTCGCTAGATTTTATCCGAATCATCGTCCTCGTTGGGGCGTGATGTCGTACGAGCCTGGAGTTACACTCGTGCAAGGCAAGATAACGGTTCACATAGTGATTATCTCAAATTCGTAACATAAGCAGCGGAAGAAAACGAAGAATACAACAAGAATCTTTTTTATTCATAATGAACTGAAGGTTACAAAGGCTCTGAATAGCCCAACATATATGCCAATTGGCTACAACGCTCATGATCTCTCTAGCTTACAAAGGATTACATTGTTCCATATATTATGCCCCTTTATAGCCACCAAGTAGTCTTCGGCCGAACATCTCCATGTCGCAAGTCCGAACGCCCATGTGGAAGCTCCTCTTGAACGCCAAGGACTCCATGCCTCGGCACGTCCAAGCCAAGCTCCGCCCCGAGCCGATCATAACCTGAGCCTGCACATAAACTAGTGGGGGATTAGTGCTTTCGTCCTCGCTTCACACTGATCAAGACCCGCTCGCACCCAAACCAAACATTAAATATCTTTAGTAAAACATGCATCATTATTGGTGATCTTTCTACTTAGCCTTAGGATCAGTTTTATGGCAATCTTCATATATAGCAACTTATCATAAATGTGTCCCATACCGTGTTCCTGCAGCAGAAATAGTTAGCCATAATATGAACGTAAACATAGTGTTCGTGCTCATCTCCGTCCCTTTTCGCCTATCCTGCACTCGTTAGAACTTTGCATAAGCAACATACGATTTACGCAACCAACCAATCATAAACTTAGACATATGCATAAGGGTAGCAGGCCCTGCGCCTGCACCCAACTCAATTCTCAGCCCACCGGCCCTATCTATATGAAGGTCACGGTATTTTGCACCATAATGGACTTGGCATCTCTTATGTGTAAGCCTACAATCGCTTCGATACGGGTTGCTAGCCCAGTATCCGAAGGATCACAAACTTACGGATATCATAGCTTATCATATCACTGGACGGTCACAATCTGTCCGAATGTTGTGCACCATAAATACCACACATAATTTCCTCCTAGGCCGAACGGTCCCGGTGCCCCGGTCGTAACCATCCGAGGGAAGCCGCACCCGTGCACGGGCCATCCGAGTCCATTGACCATGCAATACGTGCCATAGCAAACACACATAACATTCCAACCAAATCCTCCGTTGCATAAACATAGTCTCGATCCATAAACGGTTTCCTGTGCCATAAACATATTCGCGTCTCATAACATAATCCACCATCCATATGGGGAGCTCCGTCGACGTGATGCCCCAACACATCCATATTGATGCACAACGCCCAACGGCTTAGTCATCTCATTTTCATATTCAGCACGTACCATTCGTAAGTTATTCACATAGCCTAACTCCGTAGTTACTTAGTCTTTTCGTACATAAGTGCGCGAGGGCACGCTCAGCACCATAATCAATGTTCTACGCCTAGTGTTCAATGTTCTCGGAGGCGTGCATGTGATGCACATCTCGATGTTGTCTTTCAATGTTCTACCATCACCGCCCTACCGCGACTCGTACACTTGATGCACGTCGCTTCAATTGTTTGATTGTTCAATGTTCTATCTTAGTGTTCAATGCATATTTAGATCTTTTGTCGCCGAGCCACGCTCGCTAACTCGATAACATCTTACGCATACAATGATATCTCTTATTAGACGTGAAGGAATAGGGAGAGAGAGTCAAGAACCCGCCCACCTTAAGCCGATACGCCTTGTCATTTTGTCGATTAAAGCGTCTCGCTTCCATAACTCGATCGCATAGCTAACTCCCGGACTTAGCCATTCCTTTGAACTACTCGGTTGATTTGGCCTATCGTGCCCATGCCGCAATCCATTACAAGGCCACGATTTGGTTTCGCGGACACTTCATTACATAAGGCAAAATGCCGACCTCTTATCGTCCAGCGTAAAAGCATAGCCTGCACACCAGATCAACTAACATCAGGACTTGCTCAAACGGGACTTATCCTTTGCATCGACTCGATTCATAGATTCCAATCGACTCAAAGCTTACCTTTGGCCAACGTAACTCTCGCATCGATTTGCATCGATACCTCATCGGGTCAACGTACTCTTCGAGTCAACGACTCATCATAATGCACCGTGCGGAGCGGGGCATTACAGTTCGAGCATCGTAGAGGAACTTCTCCAGCGAAGCGATGTACATGATCTTATCCTCCATCGGCATCTCGGCCGCAGTCGATTACAAACTTCGTCCTCCCCTTCATCTTCACGTCGGACTCTAGAGCGTGACTCATCCTCCCCTTCAGTTCCTCAGAAGAGTGCTTGAATCTTAGGAAAAAGTAGGTAAAAGGTTTTAATGGAATAAAAAATGATGGGTCTGAGTTCGAATTTGTGAAAATATAAAACAGTAGTAATAATTTATGAAATGTTCAATTATATATCATATGTTTGTATTCTTTTTAAAAAATATAACATTTTAGTAAAAGGTATTATAATTATAATTTTATAAAATGTTATATTACGAATTTTTTTTGAAGTGACAGTTAATTTTTTAATATAAAGTATTGGCCAATACTTTCAGTATCATTGGAATATTTATATGTATATTCCAAATTTATGTTGATAATGATTAATTCCAGAGCAACAAGTTAACCATCACTAGAAGTATAATTTGGTCTCAAACTTTGAGTAATGATTAACGTATACTTCTATGAGGGTTGATCCCTACCATTTTAATAAAAATAAGGAAAGAAAAAATGTTACAGATGACACACAACATGTCTTCGTAATTGTTCAAACTAAATATGACTCTTAATACATTATGTCATTGTTAGTCACTCATCTTTTTTCTCACCACACAAAAGATGACATCTATAATTGCTTTCATGATCCATATCTTTGTAATAGTCATCTTATAGTACTTACGAAGACACTATTACTTTTTAATGTTTTGATAAAATTATTAATGACGATCATATAAGAGCCGACATTAAAAGTATCATTAACGACATTTTTAGATGGGTGTCATCTATAAAGTGTCATTGTTAACCATTTTTGTAGTAGTTTGATAAGCAATGCGACTGTGGGAACATCTAGACTATGACTTCAAGTCGATAGTCTATGTGCCAGTATAAATGTGACCGACTTTGTCCAAGTCGTCTCTTTTTTACCCAAGCCGTGGTATCGAAGGTCGTGGAGTGATATCTAGGCCGCAAGTTAACCATTTTTATGTTTTACACACATTTGACTCAAAGCAGAATTATTCCCTTCTGCTTCGTGGGTTCGTCTCTTTTATTAGCATACCTACTCAGTACGATTGAAAACATCCAATTATTAGTGTGAAGGCCAAGCTGAGGCAAGTTCACCGAAGCCACCCATCTGAATGAGGAATTGCCTCGATCATACGGGACTCGAGCAACCCGTTGTATGGCTAAGTCCAAATGTCATTGCATTTTGATTCATCCGGTTGAGCTAAGCGCGACGAGGCATTACATAATAAACCATTCAGAAAAAGTTTTATCCTTGAAACTTCCCGAGTACACACTCTTCGACTTATCACTTGATTCAACATTCAATGATTCTCGCGCACACTCCTCCTATGCGTTTCTTCAATCTATTCCACACTCGCGCCTTGGTTATTTTTCACATCGAACACCTATATCTCAAACTCGGGGTAACTTATACACGTCACACACATGAACAACTTAGTTCTAGGGAAAACTACCCGAGCGGTATCCTTAACAAATTTCTGAATCAAAATTCATACTTATCTATAATCAAGTCATTCGTTCATAGTCTACTAGTCGAAATTCAGTGTTACCCCTCCTTAACAAATCTCCAAAACCTGACCTGCATCAATGTCTCAATCAATATTCATACTTATCCATAATCAAGTATTTTGCCTACCAATTTCATTATCTTCCGAATTCATTAATTTTGATTTGCTACAATTAATACACAATGGTTCTTTCGATCACTCTCGTATGACATCAACATAATCATCCCTAGTATCCAGCCTAAGCAAATTTGACTTATTTACCTCGAACCGGATCAATCACCATTCAAGTTTATTTCAAATCCAACGATCATACTACTATCAATCCATCTAAAATTAATGTCCAACATCTCGTAGTCCAATCCATTCGTCAAAACATGTAAAGACTATAAGTCCAACTTTTATGTCTTGATTCTATAAACTAGCTACCCCAGCTCTATAATCTACCCAAGCGAGTCTTGCTAAGGTCTAGCGCACAATTCTACCTCTCGACATAGGGACGTCTGCCTAACCGCTAGGCTAACTCACCAAGGCTAAAGTCAAAGTCATACACATTTTGTGCAACCAATATCGAATACTTACCCCTCAATTCTAAGGTCAAATCATAGTCGATAGTATGTGGTCTTCCTATCCAAGCTCGCATCACTCTGATTTCTAAACTTCCTGTATAAATTTCTGTTATTCATACTCGCAGCGTTTGGTCCAAGTGATCTGAGTCATTCAGCAAAGCCATCATAGGAAAATTTTGTTCATTATGGTTCAACGAAGCAGACTCACAACTCTTAAAGCTGTATCTTCGATTCATTTAATAGACCTATCAATCCATACTCATGTACCTCGACTACAAAATCATAATCCACAGATCACAATCGCAATGTCGATTCAAATTCTGAGTTATAAAATTTTAGTCATACATTCGTTCATTTTGACTTTCCTCAAATCCCAAACCTACTAATCATTAATTTCGTGCATCTATCTTATCGCAAAATCGCACGATCGCCTGCTATAATTTTCCCGAGTCATAACAATCCTCATTTTGTTTTTCATCAAATCCGTTAACATTTTTGTTTCACATAATTCGAGTAGTATCTATTCACTCAAACTTCAAGTTTATCTTCTAAGTCATCCAAACATTCTTCTCTTAAAATCCGAAAGTATAAAATCCATATCAATAATAATATTTTACATGATCATCATTCCTCGAATTAGAGTACCCTCGAGTTATTGCACATCGATCTTCGATACACCTCAATACCATTGATGATATACATAACCTGATGATCTTCCTTTGCAATGAACTCTGAGTTGTGCAACTAATGCTGTCATCCGAACTGGATATATGATCAACTCTTACAAATCCAAGATTATTTCATTGTAGCTTTCTTCCGAACTAGTTACCTAATCAATTCGTTCAAACCCAAAGTCACGTTTGTTATCATCTAAGTAATCGTGCAACATAATTCCTTAATTGCATCGTTGTATACAGTCTCAAGACATCGAGCAAATTTTATCTAAAATCTTTAGAGTTATTTTTTGCATCTTCACATGAATTCCCATGCACGCTATTTCTAATCGTGCTAACATTTCGTATACGATTCATATCGATTCCTTGACCGAGTCATATATTCGTTACATCTTACTTTTTTTTGATTCAATCCATCTACTCTTATCACTTTGCATCTCATACTCCGCGCAATCCCAATCCGATGCACGTCGTTTCCTGTTCGTTCGAACCAATACATCCAAAACTTCAAAATTGCAACTAAACTCGATCTAAAGGCTTTGCATACTCGTCTCACTTGTTGATAGACCCATTGGCACCCCAATCCTTAGTCGATAAAACATCCCCAAGGCTATCCATGTCACGCCCCGCTCTAGGAGCGAACGTCCTCGCTTGGGCATGATGCCGTGCGAGCCCGTAAGCATGATTCCTCCTAGGCCGGCACGATCTCTGATCGTCCGAGGAATCCATCATCCACATCCCTCGTATACGAGTTGTCCGCGACCATTTTGTATTCTCTTTTTATTTTTAACTTAATGAACCCTCTAAGCCATAACCGATTATTGACTAGGTTGGTTGCGACATCCGTGCAGCGCGGGTAGCGAGCCCCGTTGCACATCTCCGACATACCTGTCGATAATCATATTTTTCTTCTTTCCTTTCTTTCTTTCTTTCTTTCTTCTTTTCTTTCCTATCTTTCATTCATTCACTTTTTCGTTCATTCATTCATTCATCCGTTTGTTCATTCGTTTATTCATTCAATCTTTTGTTATCATTATGCAGCTCCCGATAGGGAAACTGCCTTGGCGACCTAACAATTTCGAAGCCTTTTCCTGTTTTTATTACTCGACTCGGAACAACTATTTCGATAGTCTTCCTACCTTGATTCAGTGAATTATTAACTATGTCATGGCTTAAGTTGTGGTACAATCTAACTAACAAGCATTACATACATAATTGAGCGCATAAGAAAATCTACTCGAAACGTAAGTTGTGCCTTGGCATGAGCGTGGAGTGCGGTACGAGGGTTCAAGAAAAATTCCACATTTATATCCATATTCTACACAAGTTATACAAGATTGGATTATTTACTTAGCTAGGTGTGTTAAGTTCTTTTATTAGCATGCAGTGGTTAACGCCTAGCGATCTAGCAATACAGTCCATGCTATTATATGTGCAGCTAAGCAAAGACAGGTTCATCGGAATCACCCACCTCTAGCGATGATCATATCGGCCGAGCGAGACTCCAAGCACGCCTTTGAAAGTCTAAGTTTGAATTCTTCTGAGGGCCAAGTCAAGCGAGTCGTTTCGCCGAACAAGGCAAGATTGGGTCATTGCACTTACGCCATTTTAATCAGTATTCCGCTTGCACAGAGCGGGTCGCTATAATCCATACACCACTCAAGGATGTAGTCACTCAAAAAATCCTTGAAATAATTGTTTGAATCACAACCGAGCACTTGAAATCTCCGTTCGAACCATTTCTTAAATTCTAAGCACAATTTATTTATATCGCATCGATGATATCGTCGTTTGATAGCACCTCTATCTTTAACTATCCAACATCTCATGAATCAAGTCATACTCATTCATACAAAAAATATTTTGATCTCGTACATAACTTGCTAACGTCGACGCAAATCTAGGTGTCTATTGCCCAACTCAACTTAGTCAACCGTGCCTTACGTGAGACCATCTTTGTTCAACCAAATTTTTGTCTCGTGAGATTTTACAAAATATATGGACTTATTGTATGAAACATCTCGCGAAATATTGAGAGGGCATGCACCAACAACATCGATAGCGGAAACAACATTTAGCATAAAGACATCAGAGTTAAAGAATTCAATCGAAAATCTAAGGATGTAAAGTCGTGCTCCGACACCACTATGTCATGCCCTGGTTCCGTAGAACCGTTCGTCCTTACTAGGGCATGATGCTGCGCGAGCCTAGGTTGCGCCCACACAAGGCGATTCCATAACGGCCGATTATAGGCGAAGCGACGGGGTCGTCGTATAGAAGTCCCAAAGCAGAAACTTTGAATAATCAGTAAATTGCTAGCAAAAAGTTGAAACAAAACACAAGTCATACAAATAGCTTTTTATTGATTTTAAAACAAAGATTATAAGGTGGAATGAGGCCAAGATTACAAAACTCAGTCTCACTCTTCCTCATAATACAAGCCACTATGCTCTCTCTCTCATCTCTCAATACAATAAAACATAGGTGCCCCTTCGGCTTGAAACTTGAAGGTGCTTTAGATAGGCGATGTCCATATATTATGTCCTATATAGGTGAAGACTCCACTACGGCCGCATGCTTCAAAAAGCCAATGAACTCCATGCCTCAGCGCGTCCAAATGAGCTCCGCACAGAGCGTGTTGACACCTGAACCTGTACATGAAAACTGGTGGGGTGTCAGTACACAACCGTATTGGTAAGTGAGCTCCTCGCCCACCCATATAAAAACCAACACGTAAATTTAGTGAGTGATCCATACAATTTTGATAGTCTTTTTAATCTTACCTTAGGATCAGTTCATTGCATAATATAAGTTTGCTCGTGTTGAAATATCGTAGTCGTGCTCCAAGACCTTATGATCATGCAACAAAACCCATTTGTGCCAATGTCGTGGTCGTGCTATAAGATCCATTCGTATATCATCATCGAGGTAGTGCCTCGTAACATAGTGTATCTTTATTCGATACTTTCCCTATGGCCTTTTCTCGCATTTCGTCTCCAAAAATGGCTTAATCATAGACTTGTGCACTTAGTGGCCTTTTTACTCATTTTATCTCCGGAAATGGCTTAATCATAAACTCGTGAACTTAGTGTCAACGACTCAATTCATGACATTACGTCTTACACCGATATACGTATTTCTGTTATATCTAAATATTGACTTAAACATTGTGTTACATATCGTGTGCACATTTTTTGACTCATTTGTACCATGCATACACTTTTTGACTCAATCTAAGGCATGCACGTGAATTTTCGCTATTATGCTGACTCATCCATATAAAAGGTCACTAGCATGACAAGCTATCTATGGACTATAACAAGGAATAAACAAGGTCGTCCGGTGCGGGTAACAAGCCCCGTCGAAAGCCTTGAATCACCTGAGCAAAACAATTTAGCTCTATTGTGTATCCTCCTAGGCCGGATCGATCCTGTGGCCCCAGGTTGTCGTCCAAGGAAGCAAAACCCTTGTGCACAAGTTATCCAATGACCATGCAGGACTTGACTCAACTTACCATCCTATAAAGTCATTACTCTTTCCAATGTTACTATCTTATCTATACTACGTTGAACACTCCCAAACGAGGGATTGCCTCAGCGACAAACGGTCGCATAAACTTTCGATCTTACCTTTAAAACCCAGAAAACGGCTACTGTATAGCCTTCCTACTTAACTTAAAAAAATGTGTTCCATATGTGCCATTAGTGGTGAGCAAATATCGACCGATACTGAAAAACCGACCGAATACCGGTTAAAATTATCCCAAAAAATTGAACCAAAATTATGTACCGATACCGAATTCCCGAACCGAATAAAATATGGTATAATGGTAATGGTAACGGTTTGAGTGTAGTACCATACCGAAAATACTGAACCGATCATACACACACACACACACACACACATATATATATATATATATTTAGAATGTTGTTCGTGATTAATTTTATACTATCAATTTTATTTTTATCTTTGTTTTAATCAGTGTCTTAGAACTTAGAATATATTTTAGTGGACTGAAGTTATGTTAAGAAAGCTAAGAATTGAGTTTTTGATCTTGTGAGCTTATGTTTTTGTGTCATCACAAAATTTTCAAGTGAATTTTGGTTACTTAAACTTATACTAAAGATTAAACTTAGTGGCTGCGTTTGACCTTTTAAGCTCATTTCTAGATGTTTGTTACTTGTTATATATTGTTATAATAATTTTGATTAATTGTTTAGTTGGTAGAGGCTTGGCTTTGAAATTTAATGCTTCCAAAAAACTAAAACAAATATTATAGGTTATGAGGTTATACAATATTAAGTGTGCTTATTGATCAAATCTTTATGGTAAAATATCGATACCGAACAAAAATTGTCCGAATACCGATTTAACCAAAACTGAAAAAACCGACTCTAAATGGTATTGTATTGGTATTGATTTTTTAAATACCAATTTAAAAATATACCGAAAATTATAACCAAATACCGACCAACTATACCGATGCTCACCCCTATGTGCCATAGACCGTGTCATACTATATATGACAAATGTGAGATCGTGGGGACATATCACTTGATAAAAATAGTAGAAACGTACTAATGAAGCCGTGGGGACATGCACATACTCAACTTGAACAACTGTATTCTTTGAGTGTCTTAACCTGTGCCATAAACCGTATGACACACATTGAAATCGTGGGCGCATATGCTATGATAAGCAATAGGACTATGGGCACATCTAGACCATGACTGCAAGTCGATAGTCTATGTGCTAGTATAAATGTGACATACTTTGTCCAAGTCGTCTCTTTTTTACCCAAGTTGTGGGATCGAAGGACTAAGTGCCAACTTTGAAAACCATCGTAGAGTGATATCTAGGTAGCAAGTTAACCATTTTCATGTTCTATACACATTTGACTCAAAACAGAATTTTCCCCTTCTGCTATATGGGTTCATCACTTTTATTAGCAAACCTACTCATTACAATTAAAAACATCCAATTATTAGTGTGAAGGCTAAGATAAGACAAGTTCACTGAAGCCACCTACCTGAACGACGAATTGCCTCGACCGTACGGGACTTCGAGCAAGCCAATGCAGGGCTAAGTCCAAACATCATTGCGTTTTGATTCATCCAGTTGAGCTGAGCGGGACGGGGCATTACAATAGCACTGGGGATCGATCCCTCAGTATACGAACATGTATGAGTGCGTGCCTTCATCCCTCACTCTGACCTCTTCTTGAAAGCAGGAGTCTCGAGCTTCTTTTGCATCTTCTTCCAAAAATTATTACAAATCCAGGGCTTCTTTACCTTTCCAACAACCACCCATTTTTGAAAATCATCCTTCGCATCCCATATCTTCTTGCTTCAACCAGCATGATACATCTTCCTGATCTTCGCATCATAATGCTCTGGCCACCAGTACGTTTTCTAGCATACAAATTAACAACTAATATGAATAGATAAAGAAACAATTAATAAATAGAATAACAAAAAATATAAAATATACCTTCATCTGGTCATGACATATATACTGCATGGCGGGTTGCATATCGAAGAATCTAAGGTAAGGGCCTTGGTAGTTTCCCCTAATGATTTCCCCAAGTGCTCGAGTAGCAGTAAAAGGAAAAAAACTACAAAGAAATAACAATAAATTATTTAGTTTAATAAATAAATAAAATATATGAAATTAACTATATAAGATGAAATATATGAAATTACTTACAGCTCGTTGCTCGCGGGCCAAAGCTCCTTCTTATCCTTACCCTCCAGTCTCTTTGGTTGTGTCGGAGGACCACCCGGTTGGGGGATATACCGATCACTGGCTTCATACTCTAAGTCCTGATACTCCGGGGCCCATCGTGCTCTCGTTGGAGTATCTCCAGTTAGAGTATCTCCTGTGGGAGTATCTGGTGGACGAACAAACGATGTGGTGCTGGGATCTGTATCAGATGATGGCGGAATTATAGATGTCGCTGCTGGAGCACCATGATGTATGTATGGCACAAATGGTGGAGTGTCTGTGCTTGTAGCCGATGGTAGAGTGGAGGTTCCTGTGACCAATAAGAGAGTAGGATCACGTGATCCAGGATATAATCCATCCCCGAATTGTATAAGGGACTGATCACCACGACCACGACCATGACTATGACCACCATCCATCTATGATCATGACAATAGCAGATGTAATAGGTATGAAAATAAATAGAACTAAATAACATAATAAAAACCTGTCAGCCCATCGCAACCCAATGTCGTAAAATAATCAATATATCAACCATCCAGCGTAACCCGCTATAGAATTCCCATACAACACAAATAAATACCAAATATAATCCAAAAAGATAACATCCAAGAAGATAACATACAAGAACTCCAATACTGAAACAAGTCCAGTTGTATTATAACCATCTTCCAAAATGTTAGGAAGCTCCGTTAGGGGTGTTGGATGACTGGAACTTCCGGTGTTACTAACAGTAGGAGAAGCCACTTCCTTCTTAAACGTCAAAGTAGCTACTTGCTCCTTAACAGTAGGAGGAGCCACTTCCTACTTAACAGTAGGAGGAGCCACTTCCTACTTAACAGTAGGAGGAGCCATTTCCTCCTTAATAGTAGGAGGAGCCACCACATCAATTCGTGCCTCTTTCAAGTGATATGCCATTGCTCGGGTCATGGGTGCCATCTAGTAAGATTGACGGAAATAAAGAATATAATTGATAACAAATATAGACATTTTTTGAAGGTACATGTTATATGTAAGAGATAGTACCATTTTCATTAGAGATAGAAGTATTTTTTAGTAACAAATATAGATATATGGAAGATACATGCTACATGCCGTCATCATCGTCATCTTCATCATCATCACCATTATCATCATCATCATCATCATTATCATCATCATCATCATCATCGTCGTCATCGTCAAGTTCTTCCTTTTCTTCTTCTTCTGCATCAGTGACGTCCTCTTCATAGACGTCTTCCTGGTCGACATAGCTAATTATCTGTTTGTGAGCTAAGTCTTGTATATCAACCTCTTCCTCCCCTTTATTTTCCTCAATAATAGTTTCAACATCTATGTTATCCATGTCTTCTTCTGAATGTTCTCCCAAACAAGGCTCTTCCACCTGGTCCTCCTGATATGCTGGGTCTCTAACATTGAATGTGTTTCTAGCTTTAGTCTTATATACTGCCCACCAGTCAAATTGATCTCTACGATACCTTGGATAACTTATATAGTAGACTTGAACAACTTGACTTGCTAGCATAAATGAGTCAGACCCTTTATATCTCCTTCACCAGTTTATATCGATAAATCCAAATTGTTTATTAATGTTTCATCCTTGATTTGGTGTTGTATTGAACCAATCACATTTGAGCATCACAATATTCATGTCATATAGGGCAAGATATTGCAATTTTACAATATCTCGAAGCATACCATAATAGTCAAACTCTGGCTCCTTATCGTAGATGGACCCTCTTATACAAACAACGAAATCCTTAATATTTAATATATCAGCAAGAAATTCTGTACTTATAGGATTCTGAGTTGCTTTAAACTTGAAACCATTAATGACATAGCCTGACCAAGTCCTTGCCTCCTTAATCGGTCCTAATGCGAGATAACGAAGGTGTCATTTACAAGTGTTGTTCCGGGCAAAAAACATGTATTTATAGACATGTTATTAGCGACATAGATGAAAATGGTAGCGGTAGTACATCTAACTTATTATTTGAGTTGCTTACATATTTCCTAAACCATGACGCAAAGTTACAATCGACCTCCTAATGAAGTTTCTCCTCATTAATATTAGGTGTCCTCAATTTAATTTCATCTCTAAATACACTGAGCGATATAATCAAAATGAGTTAGTATATTTAATGACAGTATTAGAGTGTCAAAGTCTAGTCACTTACATCTCCAAATCTCTAATTTCTTTTATGATGTAATTTGACAGCACATATCAATGAGCAACATCCAACTCATCGTCACCCGACCATCATTTCTTACTTGTCCAATAGGCTTGCCCCTCACATTGAATATCGACAAGTCTCCATTGTAACTTGCATCACCTATATCTTCGTCATTCCTTAGATCTTTATTTTGATTTGTGTCGACATGAGTATCAAAATAGATTGAGCAAAAGTTTGAGACCTCCAGCTCGATAATATATGCTTCGTATATCGAAGCCTATGTGAGCCTTGTTTCCAACTTTCTTCTTAAGATGGTGTAAGTACCTAGAATTAGACAAATTACTTTGGATAAATTAAGAGTGCAAAATCTACCTAATTTTTATAACAAAGTGCTAAACTATATATTGATATTTTACTTTTCAAATGGATACATCCATCAATATTGAACGCCTCTACCGACACGTGATTCGTATGGTAGATGAACTGGCAGATGCTCCATACAGTCGAAAACGTCAGGAGGAAATACTTTTTCCTATTTACAAATTGTCAGGACAATTTTTTCCTCAAGTTCAAGCAAATGCTGCACCATAAGCTTAGTTAAACAAATATCCCTGAAGAATATAGATAGCTCGGCCAACGGAATCCATATCGCAAGAGGCAACATCTCTCTAAAAAAGTTCTTAAGATGGTGTAAGTACCTGCACTTGGTCCAATTATGTCTATGACCAAATCCTTCGACATGATTGTTCGATATTAGATCTTCTGTCACGGTTGGCGAATCCTTCACATCTTTCCAAATATCATGTCTCGACAACCTCGGAGGTGGACAAGAAAGTTCTTGCTTTCCGGCTCTAAATGCCTCCTTGTTCTTTCTCCAAGGATGTGATGCGGGTAGAAATTGACGGGAGCAGTCAAAGAATGAGGCTTTTCCTCCATGCTTAATACAAAATGCCTTAAAGTTTCCCATACATATCGACAATACTTAGTATCGTGAGTACTCTATCCTGATAATATATCATATACAGGAAAATCATTGATAGTCCACATAAGTGAAGCTCTCATCTGAAAGTTTTGTTTTCTTGAAATATCGTAGGTCAGGATGCTCAACTCCCACAGTTGTTTCACTTCCACCACCATAGCTGCAAATATATATCGATATTCTTCATTAAATTTTGGGGACCGGGTATGATTGCTATCAAGAACATATTATCAGTCTTCATACACATCTATGGTGGTAGATTGTAAGGAGTGAGAATCCCTGGCCAACAGGAGTTGTCACACTCACTTTTTCTAATTAAGGGTATTTTAGTCTTTGTGCATTTTGAATTTATTTAAATTGTCAATTAAATTGATTTTTGTGTGTTTTGGATTGATGCATTGATATGACCTAGATGGTATAACCTTAGTCAACCTTTTTTAGAAGCCTAATAATATTATTAAGTTTATTATTGACTTATTAGAATTAATTTAGAATTTTTATCTATTTTTTAGAATTATTTAGTGATTTTTAAGTCTTTTTAGAAGCCTTTTGAAGCTTTTTGTCATTGCGCTTTTATAGCAACCTAGGAACGCTTGGCCCATGACTTAACCTAACCCTAATACCCCCCCCAGCATGGCCGGCCAAGCATAGCAGCAGTCCCTCTCTTTTGTGAAGAATTCCATAGCCTCCACTAGATCAAAAGAAAAACCCTAGTTTCCCTTTCCCTTCAAAATCCTAACTTTCTCATCCGGCATCCGATTCGTGCCAAACAAATTGTGTTACGACCGTGGAGAGGAGGAGAACTTGCTGGAGCACTGCTAGCAAGGAGTTAGAGGCATTTGTTTGGGAGAAATCGGTCGTCGGAGTGCTCGAGGAGTCACTTTTATTGAGATTCCGACTCTCAATAGGTAAACCACGTTCTAACAATGTTTCTTCTGATTTTTTTTCATGTGAGCATGCATCTAGGTACCCTCGACCTGTAGGTTTAGTTTCATTCGATTTTGTGTACGTTCGATGTGCTTATCGTACATGTATCGGAGTTATAACATAGGTGTTCGACGAAATTACCCAACGAATTAAAACTTGTTAATTTCTGAAACTATTTGTATGTTTTGATAGCCCTAGACATAAGGATCACGAAACCCTAGTTTTCGTCTCGATTCGGGCTCGTGTCCGTGTCCAAACATGACACGAACATGCTACGTACGGGGCCGTACGGGTGTCCTACTGTGACGTGCTATTTTCGTACGGCACAGGCCACGTGGCCTCATGCCACTTAGCGTGGTGGTAGGGGCAATGACTGACATGTTAGCCCCCAAGCCTCGTACGAGTTCGTGTCGTATCGAGAGAGAAAATGCGACCGTACGGGTCGACACATGCACGCACGTGCGCGCGCATAGCCGCCCCTGACACGGCCTTCCTTCCAACAGGTGTTGACATATGGACACGATTCATGGTGTCCTACATGTAGCCCTATTCCTAGTCTATCCTAGAACACGACCATGACACGCGATATGGGACGCACGAGTCCCTAGACTCGTCGTCCCGCGTGCACGACGCTGTGCACTGTTCTGTGCCACGCGCACGACCGCGCGTGGACACGGGCTACGTGTGCGTCGGACACGACACGTGGCCGCACGCTAACTTAGCCAGTAGGACGGGTACATGTTTTCCTTGGTGTACGCAAAGTTTCAGGGAAAACGGTTCAAAAACGAACGAGAAATCAAACTCGCATCGATTCGCTTGACAAGCGTATCTGACTTTCCGATACGTACTCTGTTGACACGATACGGACACGGTTACGACCCCGTGAGTAACCCAGCACGTCAAACATATCGAGACCATCGTATTTGCCAAGTTTCGCGGGTTATAGTCTAGTATTGTGCGTTTGGGGTCATTATGTGGATTTTGGGTTATTTGACATTTAATTTTGAAACAAAATTGTGATATTTTGATTCCATGAGTTTTAATCCATAATTTCTGAGTTTATATCATAATTGAGAGATTCTAGACTTGCGGGAAGTGGTCGTTGGAGTTATATCCTAATAGTTCTACCAATTATGTATATATATAGTTTTTTTTCCTATTTATTTATAGTATATATATATATATATATATATATATATATATATATATATATATATATATATATTTGGGAAACAGAAAGCTTTATTGAAGAGGGAACCAGACACCACAGACAAACCACGTGGCCGACACAACCGGCCCACGTGGCCAACACAAACGGCCAAAACAAACATTCAAACATTCAAAAACAAACACGCATCCCGGAGAAGGAGGGCACGTGGCAGCCCAACGCGGGTCCCGAGGGAGGATTGAACTGGCGTTGGGCCCGATGGGGTGCGCGTCCCGAGGGGGCACCCCAGGCGCAAGCCGAAGAGGGGGAGGAGGAGCCACGGCGGGCGACGACTCGGCGGGGAGCGCCATGGCGCCGGAGAGGCCACGGCAAGAGGATGGAGAGCCACGGCGGCTGGGGGGATCCTCCTAGGCGGGGGGCAACCCGAAGCTTGGGGGAAAACTCCGGATGGGCAACGCGCCCAGGCGGGGGAGGGGACCGGCGCTGAGGGTAGTGAGGGCGCCGGCGCATGGGGAACCGGCGGAGGCGGGGAGTCCCAGAGCGGCGGGGCTAGAGGCCGAAGGGGGGCGCGAGGGGGCCTGGAGAACCTTAAGCCCGGCGGTGGGGAGGGTAGCGGCCGCAGGGGCACCACGACTCAGAGGCAGGGACGCCGGAGTCGACGGAGGAAGGGAGGCCCAGTAAGGAGCGACCGGAGGCTGGGCAGGGAGGGGCGCGGCCGCCTGGGCTGGGGGGGAGTACTAGAACCACCTCAGGGAGAGGGGGTCCTGGTAGTAGACCACCGACGCGGAGGAGGGAGACACCGCGAGCTGGTCGACCGGGGGAGGGGGGTACGCAGCGGAAAGGGCAGGGGGCGACTCCGCGTCCGGGATGTCGGTCGCAAGGGAAAGAAGTGCCAAGGAAGAGTCCGCCCCGGCGGAGGAGGGAGGAGCCGGGGGGCCTGCCTCGGATGAAGCGAGGAGTGCCGGAAGGGGGTCCGCGGCCACGGCCGGGGGAGGCGTGGAGGGAGGCGGCACGGAGAAGACAGCTGCCGAAGCTGGGGTAGGCACGGCGAGAGGGATCTCCGGGGGGGGAGGCTACAACCGGGGTGGC